>SMDT01002585.1:600000-972255 GCA_005392925.1 Aquilaria sinensis | reverse complement strand
GCCAAAATTGACAGTGTGTTCACAAATCTGGTGACACGTCACCGGCGCTTATTTCTTCAACTTTAATTTGCAAGCCCAAATTTCATCTCGCTTAATCCCGCTCCAAACCATTACATTCGCTATGCAATCCAATCCACATGAAACCAAGCAAAACAAGAAATTACTAAGAAAGAGTGGAAGAAATGCAAGCAAATGACGGTCAAAGTTGCCGAAAAGTAAACATTTTTTACCGTTAAATTATGCACTTAACAATGACTGAATCTAATAGGGCATGACCTGGATTTGTGTAGGGATGTCTTTGGCCTAGTCAAAATCATAACTATTAGAGAAGATGATAAAAATAAAAGATTAACAAAGTTGGGTACCTATGATCAAAGGGCCGATTTTTAGGAGGCTAGTTTAGGAGTTTTCTCAGTTTGCTAGTTGCTGATGTGATGTTAACATGTTGTCAAAGTTTCATGAAATATTCTCATTTTAGATGGATTGTTCTTACTATTAGACACTCGGTGGCTACTTTGCTATTTTCTTCACAACTTAAGTAGTAAAATTGCTCTAACAAGTTGTATTAGTGGCAAAAATTGTATAAAAAAATAATGGTAAAATAAAAAATTTGATCAAACATTAATGACAACTTTACTTTATACTATTTGTTTCTGTTTAGTTAGAGCGTCTCCAACAGCTTCCTTATAATTTCTAAAAAAAGAGAACCAAAAATTAAAATCTCTATAATTTATTTATTCTAACTTAAACAGCTTCTCTATTTTTACAGAATCTTACATTTATTATAAATTAATTAAATATTTTGAATTTAAAAAAAAAATCAAATTAATGGCTACTTTAGTTACTAAAATACTAAAATATTCTATATTTAAAATAATAATATTGATGACATGTGAAAAAATTTAGAAAGTAGATGAGAAAAATAGCCAAAAAGTAAATTGAGAAGAGAGATGAGGGAGAACAATAAATTTTAAAGTTTCTAGAGATATAGAGAATTGATTCTTCTCTTTTATCCCATTTCTTATTGTAGAGAATAAAATGAGGTGGCTGTTGGAGTAAAAAAGTGCTCAAGATTTTTCAAAATAGAGAAAATCTATAAAATGGAGAAATAAACACTTTATATACCTACCAGTTTGAGGCCCGCACAATATCTCAAAAAATCTACCTCGTTATAATTTGGGGCGTGTGCAATATCTCAGAAATTGCAAGAACAGATACTTTTTTTTTTGCAATGGGTAAAAATATTATTTTTATTAAACAATTCTTTTACAGAGTAACTAAATTTTGTCAAAAATATCAAATTTACAATTGTTGTTTTGGGTTGAGAGTGGATATACCATTATAGTTTTTTTTTTTGCTTAATCTACCATGAATGTTTTAAAATGGGCTGAATATACTACTGAAGTTTCAATTTAAGTGTGGATATACCATTGGCCATTAAAAAGCTTAATCTACCATGAATGTTTTAAAATGGGCTGAATATACTACTGAAGTTTCAATTTAAGTGTGGATATACCATTGGCCATTAAAAATCTAACAGAAAACGTTAAAAATAACAAGTTTTGAAATTTTAATGTGATAATATAAGTTTTAACAAACTTTAAAGATGCTTTGTAATTACACTCTCTCTTCTCTCTCTCTCTCTCTCTGTTGAATGCCGACAAGGAGATTAGACAGTAGAAATAGAGGGAGGGCTGTGATGAGGCTGGGGCGTTGGTAACGGTGGTGGAGACAATAATAGAGCTAAAGTACTGATGGCAGAGATCAGACAATCTTTTGGTAAAAATTTCAAAGGTCATGATATTCTTTTAAAGATACATAATAACCTTAAGTTTTTAAAACTTGTTATTTGTACAATTTTTTGTTATTTTCTAATTAGCAGTAGCATGTTTGGCCCGTTTTAAAACATTAGTGTGAGATTGACAAAAAAAAAAACTATAGTAGCACATCCACTTTCTACTCAAAACATTAGTGACAAATTTGATATTTCTGCCTTAAATTTTTACTAACATTTTGCTTGTAATCACTACAAAAAAATAAGTTTAATGACAATAATATTTTAAAATATTGTTAAGTTTCTTAAATTGTTGAGTTCCAATTAACATAAAGTTCAAATAAAAATTAATAAAATTAAGATTAAAAAACTCAGTGTTCAATTTCTACAAAACATAGCTGTGCATGAATAGCAAGTCCGTAGGTAAGATTTCTCTTCCGTCTACTAAAAAAGTCTAAAAGGGTTTTTAGAAGTCACCCCCGAAACTTGGCTTATATTACAGCGATCCCCTTGATGTTTGCAAAATATACACCAACCACCACTTTTTTTTTGTAAAATATGATTGTAAAACATTTTTTTCGTAAATATGTTCCCATTTTTGTTGGAAGGGCTGTTTGTTTTTGTTTCTCATCACAATTAGTTTTCAAGCAATTCTCCAAATTAGACTATTTAGCATTAATATTTTATGATTTAGACATAATACATCACATCATCTTAAAATTAGTTCATCTCTCACAATTTTCATGATAATTAAGATGGCATTACAATTTCCTTGGCTTTTTATTATTATTTTCAATAAAAATAAAAATAAAATAAAATTTACTCACTTTTTCTAACTTGAACTCTTATGCTTAGTCTTTGAACTTAAGGATTCTATAAAAAGCGATTATGTAAAGCATCCAAAAAAGCAACATAGTAAAGACATGTCCCCCAAAAGAGAGTAGAAAACTTTATAGTATGTATAAACAAAAAAGGAAGAAATCTAATGATTACTAGTATAAGATTCGCATCAAATTTCTAAAATTAGCTTGCTTGCTTTTAGTTTTCCCTACAGAAAAAATCATTAATGATCATGACTAATTTAGAGCTCTATTTTTTTCACCTTCATTTATTTAGCTTCAATAACTTTTATACTTTATTATATTTCATTTAAGTTAATTTGTGTTTTTTAATAACATGTCATGCTATTTTTGGTTTGTTTGGTTATGACTCTATTTACTCAAGTCACATGTAGACAAAAGTAAAGCATTTGGGAAAAATAAAAGAAAAAGTGGATTTAATTGCTTCATTAGAATATTGACTAGCTACTATACTTGTGTCTTCTTTTGTGATCCAGAATAGCGTATAGATTTAGACAAAAGATCCAAATTAAACAAAAATAAGACATTAATATGCAATAAATTGAATAAAAAAGAAGTAAGGAAAAATTGAGGAAGAAGGCAAGGCGAAATTTATTGGAAAATTTAAGATTAGATGATTTATTGATGTGGACAAACCCTTAATAATTGGCATTTTTAACTAAACAGGTAAACTATAGAAAAAATAAATGATCAAAGTAAAAGTGGAGAGAATAAATGTGGATTAAGTTGTACTAAGTTATACTTAAAGGATTAACTTGATTGAGTCAACAAAGTTAATGAATCAACTATGTATTTTGGCCTTTCTGATATCCTATTTAAATTATAGGTAATTATATTATACAAATTCAAATTGGCTAGGACTTTTAAACAATTAGTTGATAATTAAAAATATTATTTATAGATAGAGAAACTGATAATTTAAAATATTTACTAACTATGAAAGGAATTGCATATATTGAAAAAAAAAAAAGTACACTCATAAATCTTTATTTAGTGGAAGACAATTATAAAATAGTTTAAGTTTATATTTCAAAAGTTACCATAGAATGGTGAAAAAATAAACACAATAGTGAAAGTGTAGTTATCCAAACGTCAGGGTATACCTGCAATATCCACAATTTGACAAATGCCTAAATAACGGAATTAAGAACATAAGGAAAATGTATATTTCCAAACTTCAGAAGTAAGCATAATATCATTTATAGTTCAGGGTTAACTCTAAAATACCCTTTACTAAATCGAGGAACAACAATGACCAGAACGGCCAGGTCAAATATAAAGAAATGAGTACTACATGTCCTGATAATTTTATACGATCAGAACATAATTTTGCATCCAATTACCCTTTACCACATTAAGTAAAAGATCTCTTTAAAACTGTAAGTAAGTTTAACATATTTTTTAAAGGGATTCTGGTGTTACACGTACAAATTATATACTCAATATATTAAAAACTTATCCACCAAATAATTATTAGAATTCAACTTTAAGCTAGCTAGTAATGTAGTTTTACTTGAATCATTTATCTACGACGTTATCTTATAGAGACATTTTTATAGAATTGCTTATAACTTTCGCATGGTAAGTGGTAACTTCGGTTGCGGGTTCATTTTTCTGCTGCGATGATGTTAGTGGCGGAGCTAATGTTTCCATTTCTTGACTTTCATTTTCAAAAGCAACTATCCACCCACTTCATTTAAAATGGGTAGTTATAGAAACCCACTTGCCATTTATTATTTGAGAAATCTACATTTGCTCTGGTTAATACATTAATTTTTTGAAATTTTAATTTAAAACACATAGCTTATTTTTTAAAATAAATTAGCAATTTGTCAATTAATTAGTAGTTTAAATTATCAATTTTTTTATCTCTCTAAATATAAAGTAGTCTTTTTCTCTCTCACTTTTCATTAGTAAAAGAGTATGTTTCTAGAATATATTGAAACAAAATATAATTTTACTTAAACTGTGATTTATTGCAAACTGTCAATTGGTGTGTGATTCATGCAATTTAGGGTACTCATAAGCTAATTGATGGTCCACGATGACTCACGGTCATCACAGAATGTGAGTTCGGGTTTTTCTTTTTACAATTAGCCCAATTAAAAGGAGATTGGAATTTTCTGTTGTAAATGTAAGAGTATTGTAAATTATAAAATTGTTTAGATAATTAGAAAATTGAGGTTTTTTCCTTTTTCTTTTTTGCCAATGTCACATGAGCCATGAATATAACTAAAATGTTTTAAGATAAAGCTTAAACAGTCTGTTACTGTGATGCATGTCCCACAATTTAATTTTGGCCTAAATTCCCTTTTGTCCCTTGAATTTTGCTAACTTAGATCTTTTACTTTCTGGACTTTGACTCAATTTGACTTATCCCTCAAACTTTGCAAAATGAGATCTTCTGCCCCTTCAGTCCGGTTAAATAGAGAATGTGTACTAAAATAAAAGTAAAAATAGAACTGAAGGACTAACTAAATCATTTTTTCATTGGTTAACCATTGTGAGCAAACAATAAACACAAATGCTTTAATTTCACATTTGAGATTGCTAATCTTTTTCTTACTTTCACCTATAAGTTTGTGTTAAAATTTCTTATTGTTTGCTCACAAGAGTCAACAATTGGACAAATGATTTAGTTAACCCTTCAATTTTTCTTTTATTTCATTTTAGTAGACATTCTTCATTTAATTGAACTAAAGGGTAAGATGTTTCAATTTGTAAAGTTTGAGAGATGAGTCAAACTGAGTCAAAGTTTAAAAAATAAAAGGCTCGAGTTGGTAAAATTTAGGGGACAAAAGGGCTTTAAGCCATATAATTTTTTTTTTTTTTGTAACTTAACAACTTGTGCAACAAATTAAAAGCCCCAAAGAAGGGAAGGGATGATGATGATGCAAGTGGACAGCTTTTTCTACTCTGAATCCTGATCTAAGGGACACAAGTAGGCCTCGTGCACTTGTAAACCGCCATGGAATCAGCGCTTGATGATTAAAATTTGTTGTGAGTTAATGTTTTATTCAAATTTTCATCGTGGTGGCTTTCATGTTAATCCAGCCCAATTAAATCTCTCCGCCGTATGCAAAATGTGTTTATTCTCCTATTTTTTTTAATAAAAAACAAGCGATGACTTCTTCAATCAATTCAGTCTTGTAAAAATGGTTCTTTTAAAATTTTAAACATAGTATGTATGTGTGTGTGTGTATATATATACACGTATATATTCTTTCCTAAACACCCTAAAAATCATATGATCTAGTATTTATCATATTCACTCTTGAGAAAGATGGAAAGTGTGTCAATTATTTCAGGAAGTATCTGTATTATCATGGTTTTAAATCTTGTATTGTACCGACTCATATTGTCTCGTACCAATTAAAAAATGTTCGAGGGAAAAATGGTACAAGACGGAGAAAATGCACATTTTTTTTTTTTGTTTTTTGTTTTTAGATATTTTTAAGTAAAATATATAATTATTATGTTTAACTGAATACTTTGTATAACAATATTTTTTTGATATTTGAAAGAATTTTTTATTTTTATTTCTTCTATGGCACTTAAAGTTATATTTTTTATTTTATAAATATATATTTATGTTTAAGAAAAATCTAAATATATGTCATATGCATTTTAAACTCGCGCACCAACTACGGTGAATCTTTCAATAGTTATTATGTTCTATATATTCATGTGTATATATATAATATATATAATATATAATTGATACATCTAAGAAATAGCAATATAATACTAGTATTATACTATACCACCAAAATAACATTATAACATTTGGTACAAGATTTAAAGCCTTGATCTATATGCTAAATGGTATGGTAGACAAGAATTATTACTTGTATGCTTTGAAAACTTTCGCCACCAGTACCACCCAGCTGTTGTCAGGGTTTGATAGAGAAATGTTAGCTTTTAATGCCAATTGACTTTAAGAGAGCGGGCCAGCAAATACTTGCGCAGAAATGTGGGCTCACAAGGTAATATGACAGGCCCACTAAGGTATTTCATTCATACGGTCTCCTTTACATTTTTCCCCAATGTGAATGTCATGTTTTGCGATTAATAATTCCCCGATAATTTGGGCGAAGATCATAGAAATAGAAGCTGTACTGGTCACTATTCCATTGAAAATTTATGGCGACCAGACCACTTTGTGAAGGTGGCCGGTGAGGCTGATTATTTGGGGATAGAGCTCATCCAGATGAATTGGGGGGAAAAGCAAAGTTGAAGGCCTCTACACTCCAACCGGACCAATTATCTATCAACGTGCAGCACCAACTTATAAACACGTGTCAATTCTACAAAACAAAAAAAAAAAGTGTTTGAAATTCTAGCCCAAGAACAGAGAACCCAACACATCCTTTTTGGCTCTCAGTCCCGGGGTAAGTAGATTATACTATCTGTACTAAAATAGGACTTCTCATCATGTCTTTCATCATCTAAACCATTTCCTTGTCCGTCACATTTTTTTTAAAAGAACAATGAATGCACTCTCCATCTATTTTATTTTGTCTAAATAAGCCCATGTAGTTATTTCTCTAACCCTCCTACCAAATTAAACTATAAACTCATCAATAACTACAATTACTGTGGAGAAATTTCAATTATTGATCCACAAAAATTATCAATTCAATTTCAAAATTAATTAATAATAATCATCAACAATTCATTATTACCATCATCGTTGGAATTGATAGGATAATCAATCATCGGCCCATTAACAACGTAAACTTAAATTCCTTGAACTTGACGAACTCACTTCCATCGCTATCAACACTGTTGATCATATTCTGGCTCTCTCCTAATGTATAGTTGTTAATGAGTCTCATTAGCCCTCATGGAGCTCCAATGCCAAGATCGACACATCACTGTTTGTGTTGTAAACAGAAAATGTCTCACATAGATTTGTCATCGTCGATTTGAGTCCATTTCTTGCTTCAGCTTTCCCAACTCCTCCTTTATAATCATATCATGCTCAACAAAAATCGACCTAGATCTCATTTTCTTGAACTTAACACAAAACAAAAAAGAACGAGTGATAAAAAAAACTAGGATCCAGAAAGCCAAACGAGCTAGAGGCAGTTGAGGGAGGAAAGGCCTGTGTTCCTGCCAGCCGAATTCTATGTTGGGCCAAGTTCAACCAAATGTAATTAGAACTCAAATTTCGAGAAGTAAACTAAATCTAAATTAGCATAATTATTTTTCAACTTGTTTTCGCTAAAACAACAAAAAGTTTGACTAAACTATACAACTTTTTCTGTTTATGTGTATATATGTATTGTTTATTTATTTTGTGATATTCTTTCCTCCAAAACATGCAGGGCTAATGGGCCCATTTGTCTCGGGCCCATATTCAACCCGTATGAAAAGCAGACGGGAGCCAGAAGCCAGAGTTGAACCAGGTCAAGTTCAACCTGGCTTACAGCACATCTTTAAAATGGGCTCATTCTTCATGAAGCATGGAGCGCAGGACTTACGTTTTGAGTTTTTTCACAAATAAATGTCCCATTTTAATCTAATCCACTCTAAAAACTTTAATGATATATTTAAGGGGGAAAAAAGAAACAAGAGTTGCCAATTTCAACCAAATCACAAACAAGAGTTATTTTTTTTCTTTGTGAGTTTTGCCCTGCTGCCCCTAGAGTACATATGATTGCACCTGGACATTCTTCCCGACACCGAAGAATAAAAACTTCTAATTGGCTTATTTGTGGAGATTGCGATCTTTGTTTTCTTGTGGTTGGTTGATTGAGGTTGTAGATTTTGGCATATTTATGGCAGAAATGTTTCTCCAACAACAAAACTTGCAATGCCCTCTGCAGAAAATGCCTCAATGATGATTTCCTATATCCTAGCACGCAAAACTCAAACTTCCATTCGACACTGGCTGCAAATCGTAGATTCTTAAGAGAGATAGCTTTAAAAACAGAAGTGGTGAAACTGAATCGTCTAGTTCTAATCTAAGACAATACAACCAAGGTGATGAAAACGGCTCGAAAATCTTGTTGCACCGTGGACCGATACCATATTCCTGAACTTTTTAATTAAAGGTGAGATCTGTTAACTGTTTATCCCATACACAAATTATCTATACTCTGTAACTAGTATCGACTACAATAACCAGCAGTATGATAAAATCTTTGTAGGATTAGTTTTTCCTTTGAGTTGGATCGTAGTACAACATCAAATTAGTAGTGACAATTGAATCGCGGGCGTTAAATATATATATATATATATACCAGCAAGTTTCTGCCTTGCAACAACATTAACAGGAAATACAATTAATCGAAAGTGCAGGCTTAGGCTAGGAGCAGCTGGATTCCTAAAGGGCAGTGTTTCAGTGGCCGGCGGTGATTATTGCTGCGGGTGGGGAAGAAACTTCCTTGTGTGGCTTCGGGAGCAAGAAAATTGCCAAGCACGCACTTACAGCAGCTGCGCATGCACCCAACACAAACGCCGGCAGGTTGCCGCCTCCAAACGCCGCATCCAGCGGCCCGCTAATTACCGACACTATCATCTGCACCAGCACCAGTAAATATTTCAAATTAAACCAACACATACACACACAGATATTAGCAAGCAGCAGCAGTACTTGCTTTCACCTACACACACAATATTACCGGTTTCAAGATGATCATAAAAACTTAAAAATAAGGTAGTCTATTTTATGTGTGTACACACACACATATATAGTAACTAATAGTTACCTGCGGAATCACTATGGACATGTTGAGTACTCCTAAAGACAGCCCTGAAAATGTATAGAGAGAGATACACAATAAGTCATCCCGTGTATTGGCATATATTGCTTCTTAGAATTCGGCTAATTATAATAGTGGCATAAGTGTATATACATATATATCCAGATTCTTTTTATAAAAAATAATTCGATACAACCACACACACACACACATATTTCTCCAGATTAATTGAGGGAGAAGAAAACCCCGTAATCTTAGATTTACATACCTTGACCGCCCCCGGTGGAAGAGCAGTATATGGACGCTAGGGCAAAAGGAATGCTGAATGTAACCTGCATTGTTAA
Organism: Aquilaria sinensis; assembly: GCA_005392925.1. NCBI lineage: Eukaryota > Viridiplantae > Streptophyta > Magnoliopsida > Malvales > Thymelaeaceae > Aquilaria > Aquilaria sinensis. Next base: position 962,567 of record SMDT01002585.1, on the reverse strand, counting down.
CCAAATATAAAGGCCATTTTAGTTTCTTAGTCGATATATCTGTGTGTGTGTGTGTGTATATTTAAGGCTCCGATATGCAGTTAGTAAATAAAACGCCATCAATATATGTGTACTGTCATCCGCAAACTTACCGAAAGCGGAATCCCGAGGAGTCCAAAGACTGCTAGCGCCCCCGCTTTTATGTCAGTCGGCGGCGGCCTTAACAGAGGCCAGTGCCTCGCTCTTTCGTGCTCGGCCACCTTGGTGATCGCCACCGTGGACGCCAAACACAAGCACAAGACGAAATTCACTGCTCCCCACAAGTTCTTCACGCCTCCAACCAACTGTCCCGCAGGCTCCACTGCCAGTGAGCTCAACCCCGAAACCACCGAGTTGATCATCAACCCTAACGCGCCCGCGCGAACTCCACTGTTGTATAGCCTTACTTCCATATCGCTACCCTTGGCTTTCCCGCCATAAATCTCCAGCCCCATCCAATCGGTATCGAATAACAGGAAAGGGAACCACGCGATCCAATTCAAACAGGTGACCAGAAGCAGGAACCACATGGGCTTCTTCAGGCTCTTGAACGCCTCCGCTATCTCTCCTAAAAATGGCGTCGACGTTTGCTTCAGATCGTCATTCACTTCTTTACTTAACGGTGTCTCCTTGACTGTGGTGATGGCGGTTACGGTGACTGCCAGGAGGAAGATAACGTCGATGATGAAGCACGTCTTGAGGTTGGCGCAATCGACATCGCACGCGACGGTGCGGGTGAAAGGGAGGAGTTTGTGGAGATGGTAGAGGGATCCAGCTGCGTAGCCAAGCACGTTCCCAATGCCCATGAAGAAGGAGAAACAGCCGTTGGCCATTCTCATTCTCTTGTGGTCGTTTGCTGAGAGATCAGCAAGAAGAGCGCGGCAAGGGCCTTGCAACATGTTGTTAGCGACGTCCAGGCACCAGAAGCCCACAACGTAGGCGGCGATGGCCCGTGGCTTTGTGGGCAGTTCCAGAGAGTCGCCAGTAAGATGGCCGATGTCCTTTGCGAAGCCAATAAGGAAGACCGCCGCACAAACAAAGGCGGCACCGGCAGCAATGAAGGGGCGGCGACGCCCGAAGCGTGAGGTGCTGCGATCGCTGAAGTAGCCGACTGTGGGCTGGACAAGGAGGCCGGAGAGGGGCCCACAAAGCCAGATGAAGGAGGCCCAAGCGTGTGGTACGCCCAGGGTTTGGACGTAAGGAGTGAGGAGGGAGAGCTGGAGAGCCCACCCGAACTGGACGCCGGCGGCGATGGAGGCCACCGTCACGATCTTCCAAAGCGGGCTCGGAGTCGCCGGAGAAATAGTTTTATTAGTATCCATAGTATTACGACGGATTATCTCAGTGTACTGCTCTAATGACCTGGGAGGTTTTATACTTAAATAGAGTGAATTGTCCTAATCATAATTTGGATTGATGTTCATTACGTTTTAGAATTAGGAGTTGATGTTACTATTAACTCCGATTTTGTTTTCTACATTAACTAGACTTGATTTTGAATAAGGAGTAGTGTTAGATCGATGTACTCTGAATTTATGTCTAAATCTTCACAAAATCCAACTTGTAAATGAATTCTATCACTTTTTCCTACATCTATTCAATTTCGACATCATAAAATTATTACATAAATTTTAGTAATTAAATTATTAGTATTCCTAGCAAAATTCATACGTTTTTGGTTATGCAGGCCAACTCGATCGAAGTCATGTATATATGGGCTGTTAATTTACATCTTTAGCTTTGGTAGTAGAATTCTAATTTAATTATAATAAACACATACTTTTAGAGAAAATACAATTTTACCACGTTGTGTGGGAAAGTTACACTTTTACCATCTGATGATTTACCATCATTGACATCAGATAGAGAAAAAAGAGATAAAAGGTGCATCAGCCGCAGGAAAACGCTAGCGTTTTATCTACTGTTCAATGAACAATAATTTCACCCACACTCTTTAATAAGAATGTATGCTGAGCATATAAAAAAGGGAAAAAACATTGTTGTTTGCCGCCACTCTTTTACCACCCAAGTGTAAGCATTTTTCTACCATATGTCTTAATTGCTGATGATCACTTTTGAAATTATTAACTGAAAAATATTTAGTAAATGTATTTAAATAAATATAGATTGTCTAATAATACTTGAAAGTTATTAAATAATTTAGATCATTAATTTTTTAATTAATTAATTAATTAATTTTGTTCACATGCGCAGAATAAATGGCGTGGTTTTTTTTTCTTTTTTTTTTTGCATTTTCCTGGTGAATGATTAAATCCCTTTTCCAGTCTTTAAATATTTTATTTATGTCATTTTGGTCTCTGAACTCCTCCAGGTGATGATTGGGTGTCCAGGAGTTTCCTCCAGTCGATGAAACCCAGCCGATCTACACTTGGATTAACCAGCCAACAGTCAGAGGCTGTGCGTTTCACCGGTGAAACGGGCAATCTTCGCCAAGCTGCTTCATGGGAGAGATATGGGATTGGGCAACCTACCTTAGATTTGGACGCCTCAACCTAGGACAATAACATTTCGACATGTATATCTCTCTATTTAATAATTAGCACAGCACTTAAAGTCACCGAGATTCATCAACTCTGCTTAGTGAACATATCATAGGACTTGAACTAGGTTTTATTTGGTTATCCTTATATGTTATATATATAACTAAAGGGAAAAAGAGAACTGTAAGAATATATATATCAACTTAGAAAGCCGAAACATATTGCAGCAAGATATGTACCGAAACAGAACTTTATCAAACACTTGAAATACGCACACATCAAATTATGGCGGCTCTCTTCTCGCTTGAACCCCAACTCACACCATATGTACCGAAACAAACTTAACTCATGCTTGAACTTGCAACTAGGAACATTGGAGGATACTGTACCTCAAGATAGAGGGGATGCTCCATTAGCTTCAATTATTTGAGAATTGCAAGCCAATTACCTCTCCTGGGGCTTCATAATATCCTCACCCATGCAGCTAACAAATCCTCTAAACTTTTTATTTTTTTTAGGAATGAAGTAATAATCTGTCTCATGAAAGCCTTACGTCACTTGGCCATTCTAAATGGAAGCTTTCGTATGGCCTCCTTTTATTCTTTTTGTAATATCTTGGCCAATTTCAACCCACTCGAACCTTTGTAACAATTCCCTTATTTTAGGTTTATCGTTCTCTTTCACATTGCTAGCAACCATTCTGGTCAGTTTGTATATTTACAAGTGGCTTTTACTAATTTGTAAAGCATTTCCTTTCTTAAAGCTTTGTCGTAATTGTGCCTGTTCACTTCAAGGCCGAATGGCCATGTTGAGTAAGAACATGAGGGCATATTACTACCAGAGATGGCCATGATTAGACTGAAAATACTGAAAATTTGAAACAGCACCAAGGAGAAAGTCTCCGAGCCATCCCCGCCTTTGCCAAGCCAAACTAAATTTGGCAATGGCCTGTCATCTGCTAGACTGGCTTCAGCTTCAATTACAGAAGCAGCCTCATTCTGGGTTCATCTTGCTTTTGTGTGAAATAATTCATGTATATATGTTTGTGCAAATTTGGGTTGAATTAAGCATTTTTGCTTCTCTTTGCTTTGTTCTTTGAGGTTAGTTGTTTCCGGGTGCTGGATCTTAGTTTAATATATTGGAACACATGTTTGATTGTGAATTTTTGGTGTTATTCTTTGTGCATGTGTGAGTGTGTGTTTCTTATCTCAAACAAGGGATTAGGTTTCAGGTGGGTTGTTGTTGCTTTTACAATAGTTGTCTGGAATCAAGCTACTACACTTACAAATGATGTTTGTCTGAAATAAGTGAATAATCTTAAACAAGAAATACACTTACAACAATTACTGGTTCTCTATTGATTTACTGATCTGCTAGCAGGTTTCCTTCACCAGCAATAGCATCTGTTTCAATTAGCCCAACAGTTATGATTTACACTGTAAAGGTTGTTTTGTTCATCAGTGAACTGACTACGAGATTAGAGGCAAGTGAGAGTACCTGACCTGCTCGGAAGCAGCTTGCTGCTACATGTGCTGCAGTGTGCAGACAAATAGTTATGAGTCCTGGGTTTCCGAGAAAATTTTTCACGTAAAACAGGTAATATTTTGCTTTCTTTTCCAAGTAATGCATTAACCTGAAATTTATTGTATTTTAATTTATTATAGTAGGCATCTCAGTTCATGGCGTTTCTAAACTTGTCATGACCTTGTATGTGAGTTTCGCACTAATCCAAAGATGTGGGTTACTAATGAAAACCTCACTTCTTTGTGAACTATATATAGCCTGGACACGCGTGGATGTGATGATTCAATGCTAAATTAAGAGAGATAAAAATAACATGACTTATCACCTCTTTCTTAATTAATTTGCCTCAGCCCCAGTAAGGTAATACTTTATATTCTGCTGTCCAAGCATTTATTGCTTCCTTCTTGGATCAAGTTACTGATGGCCTTAATTAGGATTAGAGCCATAGATTTTTGTACTGCCAGATAACAAGTTATAGGTGTCCTTAACTATATCTATCAACTTTGAATTTGAAAAGTTGTTGAAGCTTTTTCTTTCTTTCTTTCTTTCTTTTTTTTTTCCTGCACTTGTGGTCTTGATCTTTCTCTAGTAAATATTGCTTGATTATTGATTTCAAGGCAGGTCGATGTGTGATTTGGAGGCAGTATTGCTGACATTGACTCTCATGTTGTTTCTCTGATGCTAAATTCACCGGATCCTGATAAATTTGCTCAGGAATTTTATTGATGGGAGTTAACACCCCCATATTAATGTGTTATTTGCAAGTTTCCTTTTTTTGGGTGTAGGAACCACATTTTAGTTGTCTTATTTGCCCTTCAAGTTTAGGATTATTACATTGGGACCCCCTCTATCATGTGTTAATTATTCCTCCGTTTGGTCCGAGACCCAGCATTTCCCTTCCCACATATTCAATTAAGCATCAGCAATCATTTCAAAATCTAGCCAACCTCCAAATTCTTTAACAGATAAAACATTATCGCACGACTGTTCAAAACGAAAACGGACGATAAATTAAAACAAACAGACAATAATAAAATGTTTGGACAAGTTTCTTTCAATTACTTCTTCCTCTTCTTAGTCAAGCGACACAGCTACTACGCTGTCGGTAATCTGCTGCTGTAACACCCAAATCCGGCCGATTTGTTGAATTTCCAAGATTAAAAACTCAAATTCCAAGCTTTAAAAAACATTTGAGTTTTCACTTAATTTGATTACTTCATTTTCTGGACTAATTTTCTCTGCACATTCACGCTTAATTTGGCCGTTTTCTTACTGGTTGGGATGATGTCAGCGCTGACAATGAATGTGATCAGTGTCGTGAAGATTGTTTGCTGATTGCGGGTCAGTGATCAAGGGCAGCACTAAAGAAGGCTAACAGGGTTTGAGCTCCCCTTAAAATTATAAAATACCTAAAATTTCTTCTATAATTTAAAAGTAAATACATTATGGCCCATTATTAAAATTGATTAAATTTCATTGTAGGAACTATAATTTAAGAAAATATTTATTTTGGCCTCACCTGGCCCGCCTCCATTAATCTGCTTGGATATGGGGTACGTTGTGTTTCTGGGTGTGGCCTATTACAACCACCTGAAGCTGCAGGGGCTGAAGGACAATGAGGCATAGAGGGAAACTGATGATGAAGAGAGTGGGAGGATGCTTGAGCAGAGAATGGAGGTGTAGGTGAGCAGACAACAAAAGGATTCTAGCCAAAACAGGCCGATTTGGGGAAACCACAACAAATACAGATCGCAGATTATGTTAGACCTGAGCTTGTAAGTCGATATATGAGATGGGGAATAGTGGCAGCCATCGATTCGAGAGGAGACTGGTTTGTTGTCTGCAAAGCAATTTAGCTGGAGGATAGGGAAATTGCAAGAAGTTTCGTTTGTAATAATTAGCAATGTTAAGGGCAAAATGAAGATGGGCCTACAATGACATAAAGACAATGTGCAAAAACATGTTAACTCAATTGAGTTTGCACGAAACAAACTGGAACTAGTCTGAAATCTCTGATCTAGATGCTGGTTTTGTGAAGGTAAACTGTTCTTTTAAGATGTACGGAGTATCTATCATGAAAAATATGTGTAAGGAAGTGAGGAATGTATCACTATTTATTTCAAATGTTTCTGAACCAATCATACATGTTCATGGTCAAAAAATGTTAGAATTATAAGAACAAGAAATTGGTGGAGAGAATTATACTTTAGAAATTGGATATATTATTTTTGAGGCTAGATCAATTACTTATTTTACTTTTATTACTCAATTTAAACATTCAGAGTTATGCTTATATGAACCTATCATGGTGAGCAAAGTGCAAGAAATATAAGGCATAAAAACTGGTGGAAGAAAATTCAATTTCAAATTTAATTTCTTGTATTTTATATTATTATTATTACTATTATTTTCGTCTCTCACTTTGTCATCTTTGTTATTGTAGTGATATCTATCTATTTATTTTTTTAATGTCTTCAATTTGCTTACATCTGTTAGTTTCTTTTTACAGTAGTCCTGTGTCTGTACGTTGAAGCTAATTCATTTCTTAGATTGCATATGTGGCCGGTGAGTATTATATGCATTAGTTGAGATTTGTTCTTCTCTATGGGAAGTGACTTAGATTCTTTATCATTTGTAATTTTTTCTCAAATTTTTAAATGATTTGTGACTTTCAGAGTTTAGTTGTTTACTTTTGTTTTATAAGTTTATTTATTTTATAAAATTTAATCATTCATGTTATTTCCGGTATCATATATATAAATATATAGAATAAATTTTTTAATTTGTTTTTTAGATAAATTTTCTTTTCTATTGCTAAAAAAGCTTTATTCTTTTGGATACAAAAATTTAGAAATTTCTTAGATATACTATTTGATAAGAGTAAATGGGTTATTTTTTTTTCATACATATATAAATGAGTTGCTTTTTTATATTAACTAGTTTATATATCCAACATTGCCATGGATGCTAAGTTGTCTTGGGTATTAGAAAATGATATATATTTTAATACTATGTAAATAGTATTAAGAAAATTGTTATCATAAAAAATATAATTTGAAAAGATATAAAATTATTCCAGCATAAAATTGCAAATCAACAACACAATGTAAATACTCAATAACAATGAAGTCAATACTCTATTAGATAGTGATGTAGCCTAGATAACCCAATAGGAATGAATCCTCTGCGCATGCATGCATCCCCTTTCCCCCCAACCAAAGAAGTTGAACATCTATGAGAGCAGCCCTTTAAGAAATTGCAAACATACAACCAACAAAGCTGCAATTGCTTTTGATGCATTTACTTAAATTATATTATAACAAATATCATTCAATAGATTATTATAACTATATAATTAGTCTTCAAATGACATTCATTTTCAAATAAGCTATTTAAGATTAATTTAACTTAATGCTAAACAAATTGTACCCTAGACTTTATTTTCCAGATATATGCATTTTTAGGCAAGTCGATTCTACGAGCAATGTTTGATTGTTGAAGTAGAAAACATAGGAAAAAAGAAAAAGGCAAATGAATGGAAAAAAAAAATACGGCAAACCATAACCCCAAAAAATAGAAAAAAATAAATCTGATCATAAAGGCCATCAAACATTCATAACTATACTTACAACCCACACCTCTCTTTTAACATTATTTCTCACCAAAGGGCCAATAATTATAGGTTTTATAGTGACTTGAAAAATCATTGGTAATAGCTCAGTTCAAGAAAAATGAAAATTGGCTAGTGAATTCCAATAACTGAAATCACTAACAACAACAACAACAACAACAACAATAATAATAATAATAATAATTGTCACAATAGAATGACATTCATGCAAATCTATATATTGTTCAGTAGAAGTGTGAAACAAATAGTATACAATAAACCAAACACAGAGATTGAAATAGAAGTTGGCCTAGATCACAGGTTTCAACACAATCTAAAAGTTGAAACAAAAACACATAATGTAACAAAGAATAATAGGATTCATGTTTCTTTGATTGATCAGAATACAACTGCATTGACACTTATTTTTTTGCTACATTTGATTTGAGTAAGCTGTGTTTGCAACATACGGAAAATAAAAATAATTTCTTCTTAATGCTAAAAACTTAACTTGACATACACCATAAATGGAGGAATCAAAAAACATAATGAGCAAAAATAGAGCAAGGTAAATCAAGAGATTCACAAATTAATATTTTAATGAATGACTGAGATTTGGTTACTAATAAGTCTAAGAATGACCTTAAAGGTACTGTCACCCATAGACACCTTAAAGGTACTGTCACCGATAGACAATCTAAAAAACTAATCATAAATATCCTATTACTTGTCCCATCCCACAAAACTTTTTCCCTTTAGCAATATTAAAAATACAAGGAAACCACTATAAAAAAAATGACATTGCAAGGAAACAACAAAAACACAAAACATGGAGAAATAGCTAAGTAGGCCAGAGATACAAAACCACATGATATTGTGAAATCGTAATAACTTAAGTGCGGAGCTAGCTATAAATAGTAAATATCTAACACCAATACTAAAACCGGAGAAGCAATTACAGGGGATGAGTAAATTTAAAGAAACTGAATAAAAACTTGCGATCATTGTTTAGGCTCAAATTTTGATCCCAATTTTTCTATTTAGGGTCAAAATTTGATCCCAAATTTTCTTTCTTTAAAGAGCTAGGTAAAAGACTTTGTTGGATATATAGAAAACATATAATTACCATGTAAATATATAATTAAATTGTCTAACTTCAGCCAAATTGTCAAGCTACATGTTTGTTTGAGACAAAGTCATGCTCATAGTCAAGTTCTCCACATACATTTAGAAACTACATCTTTCATCTACAAGAAGCTACAATACTACAACTAAAGCAATATTTATGCATGTAGGCCAGGTGTTTTGCAAAACTATCATGGTTAATCTATACATAACCATAAAAAGGATACTGATTTTAGCTCCTCCCTCAAATTATTTGTATTGAAAGTACACTACTAAAAAAATTGAATTTTTCAATGGCCTAATTTCCAACTGCTAAACCGTTGGAAAGTTCCAACGCGCAAGGCCGTTAGAAAAATTCCAATAAATTCCAAAAAAATTTCCAACGGTTGAACCGTTGGAACAATTATGAAAGCTATTTCTTAGTTTTGCATATGCTATTTCCAACGGCTGAAGCCGTTGGAAAAATATCTTTGATATTGGAAATAGAAATTTTTTTTTCCCAACTGTTGGAGCTGTTGGAAGCAATTTTAATGCATGTTTACCTATTTCCAACGGCCTAGCCGTTGGAAAATACTTGTATGGAAACATTTCTAATTTTGTATGTTTCCAACGGCTTAGGCCATTGGAAAATAATTAAGATACATTTATTCATTTTGAAAAATAATTTTTTGTTGCATGAGTGTTTCCAACTGCTGTAGCCGTTGTAAACTAAACTTTTTTTTATCATGTTTCCCTATTTCCAACGGCTTTGACCATTGGAAGTTCATTAAATGAAATGCACCGTTTTGGTTTTTTTTTTCTGATTTCAAATCACCTCCTCCCCAGATCGAGTTCATTTTGTGTCGTTCACCGTTTTCTTGGCTCTGTTATCTGGTTCACACTTCTTTGTGCTCTCGTTCTCCCACAAGCACACACTTCACGTTTTGCAATCATCCAACGCCATTTTCAGCTTGATTGACTTAGGCATTGTTGGATCTCGGGCTCAAAGTTATAGATCTGCAGGTTAGGTTGTGTAAATTTTTTTTTTGATTTCGTTTCTTTTTATTTAGCGTTTTTCATGCTTTGATGTTTAATAATGATAATGGGTTCCAGATTTTGGTTGTTGTGCCAGATTGAAAGCTATTCCTACGCATTTGAAGGAAGCAAAATTTTAGATTTGAGGTTAGTTGGTGTAATACGTTTATTTTCATTTTTAAAATTTTTTTTACCAAAAAATGCATAAATTTCAGATTATGTAATATTTATTAGGTTTGAAATATGTGATATGTATGTGATTTGTAGCTGTTGATGGTTGGAAGTGAAGTATTGAGGTTAAGCATTACATTTACTAATTTTTTTTCATTTTCTTAATTTTCTTAATTTTGGGATTAATTTAAAATTATGGAATAATTAGTTTTAATTCAATGTTTAATTGGATTTATTTTTACAATGTTAAAACTTTTGGAATTAATATAAAGGTACAAAATAGTTATATTTAAATAAATTAGTTTGATTAAGTTTGACTTTTAATATAATAATAATATGTCATAATAATAATAATAGTGGGTAATATATTAGTCGTAGTATGTGTGAAATAATAGTAATAATTAATAATAATAATTAGTAAGAGTAATAACTAATCAATAATAATAATTTAATAATAATAATAATAATAATAATAATAACCATAATAATAATAGTTAAAAGTTTTGTACTAGTATATTAAGTTTTTAATAATAATTATAATAGGTACTAATAAATAATAATAATAATAATACTAATAATAATAATAATAATCATCATAATAATAATAATAATCATCATATCATCCTCCTCATCATAATAATATAATAATAATAATAATAATAATAATAATAATAATAATAATAATAATAAATAATAATAATAATAATAATAAATAATACTAGTAGTAGTTGTATATATAGTAGTCATACTAAGAATAATAATAATAGAAGCATAATAATAATAATAATAGTGAATAGTAAAAAGAATAAATAAATAAAGAATAATAATAATAATAATAATAATAATAATAATAATAATAATAATAACAATAGTAGTTAGTAGTAGTAACTAGTGGTAATAATACTAATAATAATGATAATAATAATAATAATTCATTACGGATATCCACGCTTAGAATATGTATTAATACCAAAATTAGCTAATGTGTTAGGGATATATAAGTTATTTATACATGGATAAAATATGGAAACGTTCATCCTATTAAGTATTAACACTAAACCTTAAATAAAAACCCTCAACCCATATGCGTTAACAGGCTTTATTGATGAATTCTAATTGAATTCTCCTAAACCATAAACCTTAAACCTAAGTAATATTAACCTTAGATAAACCGTAACTAGTAAATACGCATTCTTAGTTTTAACTGACATTGTTTAGATTAAGTGAAATATTAATGCATGCAATTAATAATAAAATGTTGGCTATTGATATATGCAATTCGTGGAGTTAATTTTTAATATGATTTAATTTACGTAATTAATTGTATGTGTTCATGCTTTCGTATATGTCATAAAGGTAAATATATACTTTCCATTGGTAGGACTCCATGGAACAAGAACGTAGTTGGATGTATAGTACTTGTTATTTACCTGGCCGAGTTGAGTTCAAAGAGGAGTGGGAGACAGGGGTTGAGAAGTTCATAACATTTGCCTGTAGTAATCCAGGTCATATGGATGGCAACAAAATACGTTGCCCGTGTAGGAGATGTAAAAATTTGAGGTTTAAGGATTGTGATGACGTTAGAGTTCATCTATACAAATGGGGTTTTATGCCTTATTACACCAACTGGACAGCTCATGGTGAGCCATTTAATGACCCTCCGCATCAGCCGTTTGATAATTGTGATTGGTATGAGCATGGTGAGTATAGTTCAAATGTAAACCCATATGCTCGAATGATATTTGATGCAGTGGGACCAAGTTCCCATCAGAATTTCACTGAAGTGGATGAACAACCTAATGAAGGTTTTAGACGGTTTTCTGATTTACTGTACTCCGCTAGTACACCTCTTTGGGATGGATGTGATAAGCATTCTGAGCTGTCTGCTGCAGTTCGTTTGTTAAACCTTAAAGCAGAATATCACATACCAAGAGGGTGTTATGATGGTATCGCGGCCTTGATGAAAGAGACACAGCCAAGTGACAGCAAGATGCCATCCAATTGGTATGAGACGAAGAAATTAGTTTCACAACTAGGTCTTGCGCATCTTAAAATTGATGCTTGTGTTAACGACTGCATGTTGTTTTGGAATAATGATGAAGATGCTTCACAATGCAAGTTTTGTGGTGAATCTCGGTTTAAGCTGAGAAAAGCTGGGCGGGGTAAGGATAGAGCAAGAAAGACTATGCACTATTTACCACTCACTCCTCGCCTTCAGCGACTATATGCTTCACTTTCAACTGCAGAGCACATGAGGTGGCACAGTGAGCATCAATCCGACCCAAATGTTTTAAAACATCCTTCAGATGGGGAAGCATGGAAACATTTTGATTCCACGTACCCGTGGTTTGCGGCGGATGCCCGAAATGTTCGCCTTGGAGTTTGTTCTGATAGCTTTGTGCCTTTTGGAAACTCTGGTAAGCAATACTCATGTTGGTCTGTCATTGTTACTCCGTATAATTTACCTCCGTGGATGTGTATAAAAAAACCATATATGTTTTTGACTGCATTGATACCTGGCCCTCAAACTCCACGTCAGAATATTGATGTGTATTTACAACCTCTTATTCATAAATTGAAGCAGCTATGAGAAGATGGGGTAAAAACATGGGATGTTTCACTTAAACAAAATTTTCAGCTCCAAGCTGCGGTTTTGTGGACCATAAATGACTTCCCGGCTTATGGGATGCTATCAGGATGGATGACTCATGGGAGGTTATCTTGCCCTATTTGCATAGATGCTAGTAAAGCCTTCCAACTTGAGCACGGAAGGAAGACATCATTCTTTGATTGTCATCGGCAATTTCTCGAATTGGATCACCCATATAGAAGAAACAGAGTTGCCTTTAAGAAAGGAAAAGTTGAGAAATCGTTGCCTCCTGAACATCTACCACCTGAAACAATATTTGAATGTATCTCACATTTGCCTTCTGTAGTTCACAATGGACAGGTTGTAACCATACCAGGTTATGGCAGAACTCATAATTGGACAAAATGAAGTATTTTCTAGGAGTTGCCGTATTGGAAGAGTAATTTAATCCGCCATAATTTGGATGTTATGCATATAGAGAAGAATGTGTTTGACAATATATGGAATACAGTGATGGATGTGACCAATAAAACTAAGGACAACGTGAAGGCTCGTAAGGACCTGGAGATTCTGTGCAGTCGATCAGAGCTAAATTTAATTCCTCAAGGTGACGGCCGAGCATTTAATCCTAAAGCCAATTTTACACTAAACAGACATCAGAGATCTGATGTGCTCAATTGGGTTAAAACACTTAGACTCCCAGACGGCTATGCATCAAACCTTGGGAGGTGTGTTGATAGTAATGTAAGTCATATGTCTGGTATGAAAAGCCATGATTGTCATGTAATGATGTAGAGGCTCCTCCCAATAGCCCTTGAAGCAATACCTGAAAATATTTGGAAACCGTTGACCGAGTTAAGTCAATTCTTCTGAGATTTATGCTCTCCAGAGTTAGATGTGAATCACATGGTCGATTTGGAAGCCAATATTCCTGTCATACTCTGTAAGTTGGAAAGAATTTTTTCACCTGCTTTTTTCGATTCGATGGAACATTTGCTGGTTCACCTTCCTTACGAAGCAAGGGTTGGAGGCCCCGTTCAGTATAGGTGGATGTACAAATTTGAGCGTTGTATGCATGACCTCAAAATGAAGGTATCAAATAAGGCTCATGTAGAGGGTTCAATTTGTGAAGCATATCTAATTGAGGAGACCTCTACATTTTGCTCTCACTACTTTGAATCCCATATTCCATATATGGCAACTAGAGTACCTCATAATGATGATGGCGGACCAGGACCATATGATGAATCGGTGTGGTCTATCTTTAGATACCCGGGTCGTCCATATGGTGTATCAAGATATCGATATCTTGATGACAATGAATTAAGGGTCGCTACTGCATATGTCTTACTGAATTGTAAGGAGGTGAAGCCGTACCTCGAGTAAGTGCAATAACACCTATTTTCTTTATAAACTCTACTATAATAATAATACTTTTCTTCTTTTATACTAAACTCATCAAGTTTATGCTCCATCGACCTCTATCTATATCTTGTAGTTTGTTTGTCGACCTTGATGAAAGTGCGTATGCATGAACCCAATATACATATGTCAGACCTGGATGTCTACATTGAGAATAACTTTGACACATGGCTTAGAAACTATGTAAGTTACCTACACTTCAATTTTACCCATATTTTGCTTTTGAAGGGAAAGACATATTCATATTATTGATATATGTAACTAGGTGAATGATGTGCATAACACTATCACGGACCGCTTCCTGTGGGATGTTGCATGCGGGCCATCCCGTCGTGTTGAGAGTTGGCCTGTTTACTTCATAAATGGGTACAAGTTCCACATTAGCGACTGGGGTCGCGACAAAGCAACATTTAACAGTGGAGTATGTATAAGGACTTCAGGATCAAGTGAGGTTGAATGTGATTTTTATGGGGTGTTAGAAGAAATCATTCAACTCGAATATCCTGGCTGGCCACACAAAAATGTTGTATTGTTTAGGTGTGCTTGGTTTGACCCTACTCCAGATCGTGGCACTCGGGTTCATAAACAATATGGTATAGTTGAGGTTCGTGATGGTCGCCGATATGGGAAATTTGACCCGTTCATTCTTGCATCCCAAGCTGATCAAGTTTACTACACCCCTTACCCAACAAAGTCATGTGAAAAAATGGGGTGGTTAGCGGTTTTGAAAATCAAACCTAGACGCATCGTTCATAATAATGTAAATGATGTCGAAGATGCATTTCAGGAAGAATTATTGGCCGGCGTGAATAGTCCTCCCATAATTATGGATGACCCAATTGACAATTTAGCTGAAACAGGAGTATGGGAAGCTGTAGAGGATGATATGCCAATCAGGGAAGAAACTTTGCAACATGACGATGAATCTGACAATGAGGAGTCCCTTGAAGTAAGTGATGAAGAAGATGAATTTGAATCTAGGGATACTGAGAGTGGCGAATCAGAGACAGAAACTGAGGACGATGAAGTCCATTGACTATAATGTAAACGTGCAATTACTTATAAAATGTGATGTGAACATGGAATAACTTTTAATATGTAAATACTAAGTCGAACTTGAAAGTGGTAGGTGCAATATCACATAGCAAGATTTTTTTCCTAGAATGTTATTTTTGTAAACTGTTGTATGGGTTTTAAAATAAAGCAGATGCCACCTAAAGGAGATGCGACGTATACACGTTGGTCAGGGAAAGGCCTACTTTAGCAGATGAAAGAAGTGTTAGCAGAACCAATTGCCAGATATGAAAGGGCAGGCCAATTGCATTCCCGTCATTCAGATTCACAGCCCTCAACAGAACAAACAACTGTTCCACATCCAAACCCTCGTACAGGTGATATTCGCATTACTCCAGTCGGTCGTAGTGCTAGTCGATCTACTCCGGCCCTTGTAGCTTCACCCGATGGTGGAAATTCCAAGGGTCAGTCAACAGTATCCCAAGCCCCGATTCAGGCGCGCTTATGGATTATACCTCACGGAAACACGTAAGTAATGCACCCTTTTGAACCCTAAGAGTTTATTTTACCTCCAGTATGTGAAGTGCCAGTAAAAAAAATATTTATTGTGTCGAAACATGCACTTCATGTAGCTTCCTTCCATCAAGAGCAACACGGTTGGTGACTAGATGCTTCACCACACACTTCAAGGGACATCATGACTGGACGAGCGCAAGCCCAACAGATATTCAAGCGTGGTGGCGCGTATTTGAGGTTTGCACTTTATTCTCACAATTTCAACTTTATCAACCATGTTGCCAACTATTCGACGCTATATATTTTTTTTAACGTGCAGGGATTATGTGAGTGGGATCCAGCTCACCATAATGAGGTCTATCGCGTTTGGCATATGATGGCGGCTAATCATTACCGATCAACACTGGGTGACATCCACCGAGAGAAAAATTCGGCAAAATGGCGAGCAAGGGCATTTTTTATGACCGACGCACAGTATGCAGAAATTGAGGAATGGTGGGTTTCAACGGAGTTTAACGAGCGATCGACAAGGGGGAAGACAATGCGAGCTTCATCATCGAACTCATCTAACTCCACAGGTGCATGCAGTGCTACTTATGCAGGAGGTTCGGTTTCAATTACTGAACACCGAGAGTGAATGGTACAATTATCAACCTCTTTTACACATAATTCAACTTACTTACGTTGTAATAAAATTAATGTTACTACGTTTCCAATGTAGCGCGAAAAATATCCGGAGAAGAGGGACCTTGGATTGTTCAAGGTGATGCAGCAAACTCATAAGAAAAAGAGCGGGGAATACGTTAACAGGCGGACTGAAGAAGTTGCAGTAATTATCATGCTATAGAATTACAGCCAATATTTCTGATATAGTTACTAATTAATTATCTTTACTCTTTATGAAGGCAATAATAACTGCTGAGATTGAGGAACAAACGCAGCAAATGGATGACGAAGGTGGCACACATGACATAGATGAGGTTGTGATCATGAGTGCAGCTGCCGGGGGTAGGAAGAAAGGGCATGTATTTGGCCTTGGATCAAAAAAATATGTTGTGCCTGGATGACGACGACCGGGGATTACTCATGTAGCACATGTTGATGTCACGTAGACTCCGGAGTTCACTGAACAAGTACAGTGAGTGGTAGCGGAGCAAACTACACAACAATCATCACATTATAAGCGGAAGCTGGAGCGTCTGAAGAGGTGACAACGAGCTGAGCTCGACTACATATGTGCATCAATTGGCATTCCCCCACCCGCGCCTCCTACAGATGATGATGATGCCTCGGGATCGGATTAAGACTAGATCAGGTATATCATGCTACTATGTGTGTTTATTAACAAACAAACACTTATTAGGAGAATGAAACTAAGTAATTTCTATTATGTATGTTTTTATGTGGATTTATAAGTACATTTATATCATGACTTAGTAATTTTAATTGTGTATGTTTTTATGTCATTTCATATATATTTTTATGTAATATCAGTTAAAAACTTGACTACATACGATATAATTATCTGGACTATAATAGGTTGACGTTCAAACTAAATATTTAATTGGAATGAACAGCACATGGATAAATAATATAAATAAAAAAAAAAATAAAAATTCCAAATTTCCAACTGCCTAAGCCGTTGGAAACTTTTCCAACTATTGGAAAAAGGAAAAATTTCCAACTGCTTAGGCAGTTGGAAATCTGGCAAAAATTTCCAACTGCCTAGGGCAGTTGGAAGCCGTTGGAACACCCAAAAAAATAAAATAATAATAATTACAGCCGTTGGAAATTTCCAACTGCTTATTTTCCAACGGTTGACAGTTGGAAGTTCCAACGGCTAAGATCTGGGCTGTTGGAAGTTTTACTTCCAACGAAAGGATTTCCAACTGCCAAAGTTCCAACGGCCAGCCGTTGGAAACTTAAAATTTCCAACTGTAGGCCGTTGGAAATGGCAGTTGGAAAATGACCCTTTTTTAGTAGTGTTAGAGCTCTCAGGAATGAAATGAAATCCAGAGAGTTTTCTAAACATAAGCAAATTTCTAACAGTAGTACTAACAAAATATTTTTAACTGACTTGAACTGTATCTAGTCTTGTAATTGCTCTCGCTAGCTAACTTGAACTACTTCTTATCTGTGCAGGGAATAAAAACAAGGTGAGCACAAATTTCCAGCAAGTGGCAAATTTTGAAAACAAAAATACAATATACAAAATATGTAGGGATCAAGTAGAAAACAATCTTATTAAAAATATTATAAATCCAATATTAATTAGAAAATATAATAAACATATAAATATGTCAGAATATTCATTTTGTAGGAAAGTCATACGAATAAAAATAAAAATAAAAATAAGTCATATAAGTGCCAGAAACAAATACAATTAACTTTATCATAAAACATAACAAAATAAATATGAAATTCATACCTGAAATCATTAGCTAAAGCAGTACAGTTTAAAATAGATAACAAAACATAATATTTTTTAACATAGTAAATGGGATGATCACTGTGACTACATTTAACCACTGTCGTACGTCTTGCTATAATAACTATACTTAACCACTATAGTACATCATGCATAATAACTACACTTAACCGTTGTAGTACGCCATGACATAATAACTACACTTAACTGCTATAGTACGTCATGCATAATAACTACACTTAACCGTTGTAGTATGTCATGACACAATAACTACACTTAACCATTGTAATACATTATACACCGACTAAGAGTCACCATCGGTTGAGCAACCAGAAGAACTAATCCTGAATAGTGCACTAGGAGACATAACATAATACAATGCCCTATGTGAAGGATCTAGAATTACATTTCCCAGTAGTCGGGCACAAAACCAACACCCACAAAAACAGAGTGAAAACATACATATTCATATTCATGAATTTTCAAAATTTAGAGGTCCATAAAAATTAGAAAATCATATTGCCATAATAACATAAGTTGTAATGCCTTGAAAATCCTGAGTATTTAAGTCTTAGATTATGAAGATTAAAAAAAAAAGCTCAGAAAATTTTTCTAAAATGGGAATTCAGCTCATTAAGCTCGGGAGACATTAAAATAAGTGAGGGATGGGTATATGTGAGTGTTGGACACTCTTGGAAATAAACTTGGCTTAGGCCAAGAGAATTAGTGATGAAAATGGTGGAATTTAAAGTTGAGGGGCTCAATTGCACAAAAGGATTTTTTTTGTGGAAGGACTCAATTGCATAAAATCAGAAGATAGGAGGACTAAATGGGGAATTAGGCCATTTTAAATGGCCTAGGATGCTTGGCCGGCCATCCCCCCTAAAAATAAAAATATTTTATGTCACCTTCCACCATTTCCCAATATTTTAATCCATCTCCCATCCAAGTCATCACATGGGATTTCATTTGTCTCCTACTATTGACTATTTCTACCAAACTTACCCAAAAGTCTTCCAATTAGTCTTCTTTACTTTTAATCTTGTCTCCCACTCATTTCAAACACATTATTCACCCCATTTGGACAACATGGCCTACCATTCCATATTCACTCCCAATTTCATTTCATTCCATCACACAAACACTCAAACACTCTCAACTCCTCTCTCATCTCTCTCCATTTTTGGCCATGCTCTTTTCTCCAAGTTCCAACTCTTTCTTCTCCTTCTAACTTTCGGCCATAGCAATAAACATACATCCATGAAGTTCAACCAAGTTTTCTTGGTATTCTCAAGCTCCTAAGAACATCCAAAGCGAGAATCAAGTGAGATTTTGAAGAAAACTCACAAGGAGATTTTCAGCCATCAAGAAATTTTGGTGTTCTTGAGCTCTACTCAAGGAGCTCTATGTATGCATGAAGTTTCCAAGCCATTGGAAGTAAGAAATCAAGAAGAAACTTAAAGAAGAACAAAGCTCAAATTCGGCCATTTCCTCTTTGTGAGGGTATGTAAGTGAAAACCAAGTTTTCTTGGTATTTTATGTTATTTGAGCTAAGAAAGTAAGATTTATTACTTACTAATGATTCATCCATCTTTGGCTTTTGTGCTAGAAAACAAGTTCTTGAAGTTTCGGCCAAGTTCATGTCTTGAACTTTCTACGAATGTACCAAGTGTTCTTGATGATTTTGGAGCATTAAGAGGACTACGAAGAAAAGAGCAAGTGAAGGCTCCAAGAACAAAGAAAAAATTTGGCCATGTTTATTCTTGGCTTTATGGAGCTCTTAACCAAGTGTTCTTGGTACTTTGGAGCTCATATGGACATTTTAAGCAAGAAAACAAGCAAAAGATGCAAGAAAAACAAGGATGTAAATTCGGCCATGTTTGTATTTTGGCATGTATGAGCTTAAACCAAGTGTTCTTGGTAGTAAACAAGCTCTTATGGATGTTCATGGCAATAGCCAAAAAGTTGGTTGTAAAAAGAGTAAGTTTTGTAAGCTAAGAAAATCAATAAATATTCGGCCATGTGTTGTTTTTGGTGATTGTGTATGTTAACCAAGTGTTCTTGGTATTTATGTGTTCCTAGAGATATATGGAACTAAAACAAGAAAGAAGAAATAAAGCATAAATTCGGCCAAGGATTCATTTTGAATTCTTTAAGTGAAAACCAAGTGTTCTTGGTATATGTGAGCTTCTAAGTACATGTAAGCTTGAAAATCAAGTGGAGCTTGAGAGAAATATTAAAGCAAAGTTTCGGCCATGTCTATAAAAGAGAGGTTTGATGAGCTAAAGCATTTGTTTATGGTATTATTAAACTCCTACATGCATTTGAGGCTTGGATAAAGAGTAAGAACAAAGAAAGGTTAAGTTTTGGCCTTACCTCCTTATGTTGAGGTTATGTAAGTTACACCAAGTATTCTTGGTAAATTATGGTTTTTTAGGTTAATGAAAAGCAAGTAAATAACTTGTTAGTGTTTTGGGCTTTATAGGTCCATTAAGAAAAAGACAAGTTCTAACAACAACAAAGCAAGGAAAGGCAAAGGAATTAAGCAACAAGAGGTTACCAAAATTATGGTAAGGATTTCCTATACTCACTTTGTTCTATGATTTTGTTTGTGAGTATTTGGGCCCCTAGGTGATGGTCAAAGAACCATGTGATCCTAGGAGTGCATAAGAGGGCTAAGTTGTTTTATTGCTTCGGCAATTCTGTGTGAGGATTTCTCATACTCACTTTGTGAGTATTCGGGCACATAATGCTAAGTGAGCTAAGTATCATTGCTTCGGCAACTCTGTTTACTCATGAGTTATGTGCAAGCATTACGGCTAGGAATTGAGTTTGGCCAACTCGATTCCCAAGCTAAGGAGCTCAGTACGGTATAAGATAAAGAAAGGTTTACTAGAATTGTATGTAATGTTTATGCTTGCTCTGCCCATCTAGAATGGTGTGTGTGTTTGTGTGCTTCTCTGTTTTGATTGTGCATGCTGACCCCCGATTATGAATATTATTGTTATATGTATGTATCTTGTGTTTTCTTTGTCTTAGTGTTTTCTTTGCAAGAACATGGAATAATTGCCATTACATTCTTGGTATAAGTTAGGCTTTGGAAGCCATATGTTAGGCCTTGGAGGCCATAAGTTAGCTTTGGAAGCCATAAGAAATACCTCACTAAGTTAGGCATTGGATGCCATCGGATTCCTTACTGAGTTTTATAACCCACCCGCCCTCATCTACTTTTGTAGGAAAATGATTGCTTGAAAGATCAAGCTAAGAGTATTGGAATACTCTTTTTATTGTGTTAAGGGTTGAGTATGTGTATGGTATTGCTAAAAAATATTCATATATATATTCTAAGTGTCTCTTATGGTATAGATTGCTTGTGAGTCAAGCTAATGGTGTGGACTTCCTTGTGCAGGCTTATGAAGTCTAGAAGTTTGTGGGAACAAGGTCTATTAAGGTGGAATGTGTTCCATGATAATATCAATTGATTGCCATGTATCATGCTTTTGGATATCCTGGCTAAGTTTTAAGTAATTTCATTTACTTTTAGTATAACACCATTTTTATGACTTGTAAATATGAACTCACGGACCATGGAATGTTTTGGTATGCTTGGTGATTTTCACCATGTGCTTGGCATGTGCTAAGAATGATATGCAAGTATGGAAGTTAAGTTGTTTATGGTCAAATGAGAATGAGCTCACATGTTAAGCAACAACATAATTGCATGTCCATAAAGATATGTTCAATAATGAAGCATGCAACATTCGGCCTTGTATGTGCACCTAAGGAGGAATTGCAAGTGAACTTGGACTTGTATAGAATTAGTCACATATATGTTAAAATGGCATCTAAGGACATTAAGTGCATGTAATAGTTATATGTACTTTTGGGTGAATTAAGTATGTGAAGTGATGCCTATGATATTGTGTGCACAAATGGAGGAAATACATGAAGAGGCTTATGATTGATTATGTGCTATGGAATGAAGCATGCTCATTTCTAAGATATATAAGAGTATGCATGACATGAGTCCATAAACAAGTTTTCAAAATATGGATATGGTGTTTTGGTTGCCATGCATGTACTTGGCTAAGTATGATAAAGATCATGAAATGAACACTAAAATTCCACATAGGTACTAGCTTGTTTCTGAGAGCACCCAAACTTCACCTTTATTAAATGAGAACTTAACGAGCTAGTACCGGTAAGTATTCTGGGGTCATGCCCGTATGTTTTGATAAGTATTAATAAATGCCTCTTCTGTGAAAAATTTCGCTGCGTGTTTAAGTAATCGGGCCCGGGTAGGCTAGGGGCAAATGTGGGCATGACAGGATACATATTTCTTTCATGGTTAGACAGAGAACAAATTTCTTCTAGTTATTGAAACTTAAACCAAGGAAATAAATGAAGCTTGGCTCTAAAATACAAACTAGCATCGATGTAAAATAACAATTAACATGAATTAAGCTTGATTAAGTACAGAATAGATTGATTATGCATAACGTTGCAGAGTAAAAAGGCCCCATGTGAAGGACTAACTAAGTAATATGAACTGAGGCTAATTAAAATGCTTTCTCCAATAAAGTTGGGATTTAAGAAAGTAATTAGTAAAACCTAAATAAAGCGACTTTCAAAATAAACTTTAATTTTTCTTTCCTATCTTGGGCTCTATATAAAAAATGCTAGCTAGCTATTTTTTTCAGCTACATATAAACTTGTCTACGCGTCTCTCATCCATGACCACAAAAAAATAGCTAGCTAGTGGCTAGGAATTGAAGCTCGCTATGTGATACTCGTTAATTATAGCTCTCTGATAAGTTTATATTTATTATATTTATTTTTCTCATATTTAATATGTTTTAATATGTTTTGACCTTAAAGATATACTTTGAGTATGTTTTGTAGCTTAGAGCACATTTGGACTTAATTGATTGAAAGTGGATTTAATTTACAATTTTACAGGTTTTAATTTGGTTGTGTTCTTTCAGGATTTTGAAAGATTGGTGATGTTCTGGTAGAAAAATCATATCTTAAGCTATAGAGATTGGAATTAAGCGATTCTTAATTCATTGGAAAGATAACATCTGGAGCTACAAATCAC
This sequence comes from Aquilaria sinensis, assembly GCA_005392925.1. Classification (NCBI taxonomy): domain Eukaryota; kingdom Viridiplantae; phylum Streptophyta; class Magnoliopsida; order Malvales; family Thymelaeaceae; genus Aquilaria; species Aquilaria sinensis. The sequence continues at coordinate 939,536 of SMDT01002585.1, read as the reverse complement.
ATTCAGATCAAGAAATCCAGTTTGCACGTTAAGAGGGTCAAATTCAGCTTCAAAATTGTGATTTGCGAGTCATCCCTAGTTCAGAAGCAGTTGCGGTATTTTGAGCATATTTTGGCTGTAGATGTCCGTTTTATGCAATTCAGGTGTCGTTTCGAAGATGAGAAAGAGCTCTACAACTTTTATGCTTTGCATTTTAAGAAATAGTGACTGCATCAAGATCGAATTTCAGCTTGAAGTTGCTGCTGATGTTCTGGAGTATTGTTTGGCTCATAACTTGGAAACTTTCTAGTTAGTTTGCATCTTTTTATTTATTTGGGGTACTTTTGTAATAATATAGGAATTTTAGGGAGTTTTGTAGATTTAACCACATTAGGTTAGTTATATTAAAGGGACCAAAGGCTGCCGCCAGACCCATATTCCCTCTTTCTCGCCCTCTTTCCTTCCCCAACTTTTTTTGTGTTATTTTCTTATTTGTTTTCGTTTCTTTTTATTGGTCTTTTTATTCTTGATTGAAGGAGATTGAAACCCCGAATTTTTCAGCACTGTGAGATCAAAAGTTTTTTTATTCATCAATTAATATTTTGAGTATTGAATGTTTTGCTATGATTAATTTCATGATTGTTTTGCTTATATGCTAGGAGGCCTATTAGTTGTTATTCGATTTCAATCTATTGTTGAGTTAGAAATCAAATCTGTAATTGTTTTGTTTCTCTAATCTATGAAGCAGTTAAGATTTAGTGATTTACTACGTCAGAAATTATTAGGTTTTAGGGAGAACATTCAAATAAATTAAATACTGTGTCAGAAATATAGCTGCTTGTGTTTGTGTTATTTAGTTTCATCAATCTTTCTAATTTTTAGTGCAATTGTTAAATTAAATCAAAACGCTTGTCGTAGGTTGTTTAGCAGTTAGGGTTAATTAGAACGCTTGTTTTCTGATTAACTATGACTAAGGAGAGGTAGGAAAATAACTCCATTGATGAATATTTAAAGTCTTGATTGATCTATTTATGCATCGATGATCAGTTGTAGGAATTAGGTGGTGGATGTTGACTGATGTCAATGTTTGAATTCTTGATTGTTTTGTTGGTTTCTTATGTGATAGGTTTCTTAATTTTTGTTCTCTGATCATTTTTTTATTTATTTCATATTTTTCATTGCAAACAATTCCCCCAATCTTTTATTTCAATTTTCTGTCAGGAAGCTTTTAGATAAAGAATTTCTCTTGGGATTCGACCTAGTTTCCACTACTATACTATAAATTTATTTATTCTAAGTTGTTAGTGATAGCAGAATTATTTTTTGCGGTTTTGACGACCGACCACTCTCTTTATATACTCTTTGACCCTTATTTTTTTTATTTAAGTCCTTGTTATTAATTGGTGTTGCTCATTCACATTCTTTGCAGATGAGACCAAAAATAATAAAAATAATAAAATATGCAGATACTTTCAGAATGTGGAATGAAGAATGAATTGTTTCTAATTAAAGTACCTGGGTAATGAAAAAATGTGTGCTTTATCTACCCAATTAGAAATTAAGAGTGTGTTGAATCTAATAGCAATATTTTCTAGTGAAAACTTAAGTGCGTGAAGGGACATATACCTACATTGATGAAGAAATTCTGTTCATGCTTTTTTTAATATTCACTTCTTACTTATCATTCAAAATCAATGTCATCACTGTTTCTAAAATGGACATTCAAAATAAAAATTTATAGGCATGCAGGACTTGACATTTGAGCCTGCTTTTATAATTTGACCCATTTGTGAATTTATTGAAATAGGGCTGAGTTCAAGATTTCAAAACCAAGACTGTATTGCTCCCAAAAAAATTCAGTATATAACATTCAACACAAAGAACCTTAATTTAATATATTTGCCCAATTGCATACATTAATATGTTTCAAAATTTTGTAATACCATATATATCGCTCAGTGGCCTACAGTCAAAAGTGTTTGTCTATATAATTAGCTAAATTTGGGTAAGTTTTCACGAGGAGTGGATTAACTTGCTTTCAAGTCGATCGAGTAGAATTCTGTTTTTCTGTTTATACATTCTCTTCCTAATATATCATTTCCAATGATTGTTTATCATTGTAATTATGTTATTAAGTAAATAAAAATGTTGAAAAATATAGTCAATATAATTATGTGGCACATTATCCATACTTTCTAGAAAAGAAAAAAAATTAAAAAGGACACATTTTAGAAAATGTGGAGTACTATCCATAGCTTAAAGCAAGCATGCATGAAAAAAATTGATAAAAGAAACTAATTAGAGTTGAAATGTGTCATAAATAAACTAGAGACAAGGTATTTGGATGATGGTATATATCCATGCTGCATTAGATGCCCTACCCATATCATAACCTTCATCTGTTAAGTGGATAATTTTCACATCTATATCTTATATATTTTTAGATGAGCTGAGTAACGTAAACCCATCAACTTACCATACTTCCACAACTACAAGTGTTTGGAAATATTTCAATGAAACATATCACATCAAGAGCAATTACACGTAGCCTATTAGTATGAAATAGCCAAATTACAAATGTAATACTAGCAATAATGTATTCATACCGGCAATAGTAGAAGCTAAGGCTTAATAGTTAACATAAGTTCAGCAAAAAATAATTATTTAAGATAGACCATCCAAAATACATGATATAAAAATGTAGGCTTAATGCATGAGTTTAACAACTGATTCTCAAAAGTACTTCAATTTGAAAAACAAACACACCAGCAGCTATAATACGAAGTAATTCAGTTTCAAAGAAATTACTGCCAGAGAAGCTAATAACAGCAAATCATTCGCTAAATTACCAAAAATTTTGTTTCAGATTGATTAATAAAAACTCCCAAAGTATCTTTGTCCAGTTATTTTTTTTGAACTCAAAATCTATATAACTTGACTACATATTATTTTTTGTTAAGGGGAAAACACATGACACATGCACTCAGATGTGAGGCAAGTGACAAAAACCGTATCCAACTCAGACCTATTTAATTGTAAAAAAATCCATCCCATTATATTGGATGCAGTTGGATCACCATCGGGTTGGATGTCTATTGAGATCCCTACTCAATACCATTGGTGTTAGATATATCATACATGTAAATTGTAAATATACAAAACCATATACTGTTACCAATTTCATAAAAAAAAATATTAAAACTTTATTTCAAAATAAAACACATTAAATATGCAATGTCACGTACTACATAATTAACTTGAATGAAGTACCGCATAAAAATTTTGTGGCTTTACACGGATTAAAGACCTTCGCCATAATTGATCAACCCAATAATTAAATGACATGTGTCCTAGCTTTGGGTATAGGTATAGGATTTCACAGCTTTTAGGTTTATGCGCGCTGCAATATAATTTGATACAGGTGTATGTGCTCTACTGGTTGTTTTTTTTTTCTTTTTTCTAAATAACGAATCACATAGTAAGGGAAAAATTTATATTATAAAATTTTGGGATAGGAGAAATTCATATACAATAGACTGTAATTAATCTCATGTCCCGTGAGCGGTTGATCAATGTGTGGTTTGTGATGTAGTACACATATATAGCTCTAAGCTCTAGCAAGTTAAACACTTATCGACTATCCTTTTTTCCAAGAGATAGCATAGGTAGTGTGAGTGGGTGTATGTTGATTAGATATATTTAGATTTGAGTCATGACAAAATATATACTTGTGTGAGAGTTTTTTTTTTGTATAAACACCATCCAATTAAGTTTTGTGGTATATATTGTTCTATAATATACATATATACTGCTTGTTTATCAGAATGAAAGATGAATATTCTCGATTGGCTGGTTAATTAAAAAGAAGAAAAAAAATGAATCACTTCATAGGGTATTCAAACTACTCCCTTTGTTTTAAAAACATTGGTCATTTTACTATTCACAATAATTAATTTATGATTTTATTTCTTTTAAAATTTATTATAAAAATATGAATATTTTGTATGAAAATAAAACTTCAAAGACTATAGTTTCTAAATATCATTTTTAAGAATTTCTTTTCAATACATATTAATATGAATATGTTTAAGCGAAACTTCAGTCAAAAAAGGTAAAAGGGTAATTTAATGCAAAACGGAGGGAGTAGTGAAAATATTTAAGAGAGGTGATAGCTAGCATATATACACATACATATATATTAAGGAACAGTTCTTTAAGACGTACACAAGAACGACAAATAAGCTTGCTACCATGATATAGCATCAGACAAAGATGGATGCTAACTTTTAGCTATGCATGACATTATAACATTGCATATATCTGGGGGATATATATGCTATTTGTTATTATTATTTGTATCATCACTTCACAGGTAAAGTGCTTGATCCGATGCTTCCTTGGGGGCGTTGTGGGTGGGAGGTTGGCCGTCTATAATTGGGTTAAGGAAATGTTTGAACCAGAGTGAAGAATTCTTGTAGTGACGAGCCAAATTATTTTTGTAATCAACAAAGATGATGCCCATCCGTGGCTTGTACCCGCTTGACCATTCAAAGTTGTCCATCAGTGACCACGCAAGGAACCCCTTTACATTCACCCCATCCACTCTGCATTTGCCCATCCACAAATTCAAGTCAATCAATATTCATTATTGATCGATTAATTAAATTAGCAATGTCGTCTACTTTTGCATTACCTGATTGATTTTAATACTTGATGAAGATGATGTTCATAAAATGATATTCTTTTGGTATCCACAATGTGCATCTTGTCTGCAAGACCTGAAAATTAACCCAAATTGAATTTTCAAATTAATTAAGCAGACATGCATGCTTACTCATCATGGTTAATGATTAACTAATTAAATAGTGGGATTGATTGCATTTGCATGCATGCACACACACACACACAGAGTACGCACCAAACTTACCATTTTCTGTGATGTAAATCGCTGGATTTTGATACTTGCTCATTGTGTACTTCAAGAGATATCTAATTCCTTTAGGATATATAGAATTTATTGTTGTCTGCATCATCAAATTTCATCTTCTTATTAATTGAAATATATATGATCTAAAATTGGTCAGTTCCTCTGTGTGTGTGTGTGTGTGATGTGTCAGCGTATTATAGAAAAATATGTAATATTAATTAGCTAGGTTTGAATTTCTTGGATGTGTAAATTGTTCCACTGTAAGGGGGGGGGGCCCCCCCCCAAAATAAAAACCCCTCTTCTATTGAGAAATTAAAAACGGCATATTTTAGGATAATATTTTATCCACCAGTGGTGTCGAGTGTTTTTTCCTTCACCACCACATTACCATGAAAATAACTCTATGGTTGTTATAAAAAAACTACTTATCAGTATGCTGAGATCTTTAGTTAATTTTAAAATTAGATTTAAAATAAGGTGCCAAATAAAGAGAGGGGAAAAAAAACTATACATGGTGATTTATAGAATTTTTATCCCTATCATTACTTACCCATTCTCCAAGACCAGCAGGATTACTGCCATATATTGTCCCTATGAATTGAAAGAAAAATTCATTAGTATATAATATATAATATTTCAAATCTAGCTATGGAAAATTTACATGTATATATAGATCACTATATTTTTTATGGAAAGAAATGAAAATTACCATTCCAAGTAACATTGTAGTCATTGAAATAGTTGAGACAGTTTGGGTCATAGATGCTTGGATCTGGGATAGCGTAAGCTGATCCATAATAGTTTAGGCCAACAAAATCAAAAGATCGGATGAGGAGGTACTTTTCTTCCTCACTGAACTCAGGCAATCGGCTACCCAGACTCTTTCGCATTGAATCGGGATATTTTCCATACGTTAAGGGACTTAGATGCCTACATACAAATTAATTAATTAATGAATGATAATAATAATAATGAATATTGATTAGGCTGACCATAATTAATAATTAGCTACATGATTCATACATTATTAGAAAAAGATGATTTAGCGATGGCTAAAAATAATCGCTAATTAAAGACGGCAAACAGTCATTAAAAGTCTTGTGCAAGTTTAGTGACGGCTATCTGTTGCTAATATTTAGTGATGGTTTGCCTTTGCTAATTTTATGACAGTTAGACACCATTAAATTTAGCGATAGCTTGCCCTCATTAATTTAATGATGATTAGTCTTTATTGACTTTTAATGAGGGCTACGTGTCACAATATTTTATGGAGATTTAATGAAGGCTAACCATTGCTAAAATCCAAAAATTAGCAATGGTTAGCCTTCATTAAATCTCCATAAAATATTGTGACACGTAACCCTCATTAAAAGTCAATAAAGTAGCTTCAGCCAGTTGCCATCAAAGTACACTCAAATTAAAAATGACTTACCCTCACTAGCCGCATAGGAGCTATTGCGTGTTAGTCATTTTTTATGCTAACGTGTTATCTTCTTTAACATAGATAACTTTTTTTAATATATATAAAGTGGTGGAGATGTATACCTAAAAGTTTGTTGAAGGGCTGGTTATCACTAATGTTTAGTGATGACTTACCTTTGCTAATTTAGTGAATTTAGCGACGGCTTGTCTTCTCTAATATCCTAAAGACTAGCAACGTGGCTTTTGATGAGATTTTTATTCCATTTCTTTTCATTTGTTTTGATAATAATCAATTCTAATTGCTTTTAGCTTCTTTTTCGATCGTAATGTATAGATCGATGGATCTATGTGTCTATAAAAAAAATATAGATTATAATTCAGGATAAATTTTTTTTGTGGTTAAAAAATTTTCTATCTCATTTATTTTTCTAAAAATGAATGAACAAAGTTTTAAAAGTGATGGCTAAAAAGAATGACAGCTTATTATTGCTAATTTGTCATGGACAAGTGAGGGCTAGCTGTTACTAAGAGTTAGTGACGGCTTGCCCTTGCTAACTTAGTAAAGGTTAGTCGCCATTAACTTATCACATAACCTAATGACTGGTTGCCATCGGTAGAGTTCCAGTCGTCGCTTGGTTTAAAAATTTTTAAAAAGCCTTTTTACGCTCCAATAGCCCCATTAGGTGGGTAGAGTCATTTTGCCCAATCTTTCTAGTTGATGTGTTAATTATGGATGCTGTAACTTGGGTTAACAGGCCAGACTAAACACATTCACTTATGGCATAAAAAAGCACCCCCATTATTTCAAACAAAGAATAGGCCTCAAATTGTCAAATGATGCTGAAGTACAATAGAAAGCTACTGTATGATGAATGCAAGCTATTCTCCAGGGAGTGTTTTGGCACTAGTGGCTGGTTTGGTAGTCAAGGTACTAGTGAAGGAAGGATCAAAGGTGGAAGAAAGGCAATTTATCTTGGTCCTATAAGCAATGAAGACAGAGGTTTGTACCATGAAATCCTCTGTATGATGAGGATCATGGAATTGCCAACCTAGGAGAAGAACAAAATATGTATACTGATCTTTCCTATATTGTGTATAACTTGATTGTTAAATGACATTGTTTATGTACTTGGTATTTATGAATTTATAATCTGCCTCTATTTTATAAATATTGGAATTATAGGAACAGGACAATATGGAATGTATGTAGGATTAAGAAAAAGAAAAGGGAATAATATATATATATATATGGCCGTTAACTAGTGAAGATCTACCGTCATTAATTTAGCAATAATTTGCCTTCGCTAAGTTCACTAATGTCACAACTTTAGCAACAGCTAGCTTTCACTAAACTTAGCAATGAATTGCCTTTACTAGTTTATTAGCCGGTACTAACTTACCAATAATAGGTCTGTGCCAGAAAATTAGTGATTGTCATTTTTTGGAAGGCTAGCCATCGTTAACTAGCAACAACAACCGTCACTCAATTATTAGCAGCGAGTAAATTAGCCGTGACAAGTTTAGCAATGGCCGGCCATTGTTATATCTAATTTATTGACGGCTAGTTGTTACTAAACCCATTTTATTAGTAGTGATATATATATACATATGACTAATGTTTATTAATGCTATCACACACACACACACACACACACATATGACTAATATTTATTAATGTTGTCGATGATCACTCACCAGCCATAGCTCCAATCAAGAGATACATCAACTGCTTCTTGAGCTATAGAAGTAACGTTCACCGGAATGAACCAATTTGAGACGAGCGATAAGCCAATTTCACCCATTTGGCAACTCTACACAACTTAGCTCCAATTACTAATACGACAAAAAAAAAAACCACATCTTCTAAAATAATATAAAATTGGTGCTCATAATTAATACTACTAACCTTGAAATACTTTCGGTACTCTTGGACAGCGGCAGCATGAGCAAGAAGCAAGTGGTGAGTTACAATATATGGTTCAGTACCGGAGTTGCCAGCTTGACAAAAAGGGTTACCACTAAAACATTTTGAGCAGCGTCCTGGGGCATTAAGGCCCAGTGCATATCCCAATAAACTAAATATCCATGGCTCGTTTATGGTGATCCAGTGCTTTACTCTATTACCAAACAATTCAAAGCAAAGCCTAGCAAAATCTCGATAATCTTCCCTGTTTATCATATTAATTAGTCAATCTAACATTTGTTAGTTTATATTTGATATATACACACACAAACACACATATCACTTACACAATTTGTTTGCTTCGAAAGCCTCCATATTCATTTTCTAGAGCTAAAGGAACATCCCAATGAAAGATGGTGACCCAAGGTTCAATGCCTGCAAATCGTTTTAGCCTTTGAAAAAAAAATAATTTGAATGCCACAATGAATTATTAGTTGATTTTATGCATGTGCTTCTTAATTTCTCATTACTGATTTATTGTAGGATTATATATATGTATGTATGATTAGTCAAGGAAAACACACATAATACCATTTTTGAGAAGTTCATTGATAAGGTTGTTGTAGAAATCGACTCCATCTTGGTTCACTCCTCTGCACCGCTTCCCATCTGAGCATCAAATAAAACAACCCAGAAATTAGGGATTTTTGTGGAAAAAGAAAGAAGATATATACTATATTGTTAGATTTCAGAGAGAGAGAGAGAGAGAGAGAGAGAGAGAGAGAGAGAGAGAGAGAGAGAGGTGCATGCTATATATGTGTGTGTGTGTGGCTATATATATTGATGCCCTTACGTGGCAATAATCTGGCCCATGAGATGGAGAATCTGAAAGCATCCAAGCCATTGTGTTTTATCATTCGAACGTCATCCTGCAGTAAATAATTTCATCAGATTAGTGTTTAATTATCAATTTAAGCGCTAGAGTTTTCGACCTTTTGTATGTACTTGCTTTTCTCTTCTCTTATATAGAGTTTTACCGAATTTCATTAAATAATTGTTATTTTTAAAGCAAATAATTAAGATATATAAATGTTGATGAATGAAGCATCATGAAGCAAATTTTGAAAGGTTTGTCTATCATGTGGCTAAGAGAACATGTTAAAACACCTTAAAAGCACGCACTACTTGATTCTCATTAAAATAGTAAATTGATATTGATTATGGTTGAGTATTTTTAATTTTTATACCCAAATTATCCTTCTTAAATTAATTTATGATTGATTTAATTCCCCATCCCGACTCCCGTTTATTACTCCCGTTTTTCTTTAAACCTTTTTGGGCCTTCCAGTGTTCCCTCCTGCCCTTCCTCTATTTTGCTTTTGTTTTCTTTGCTCTACCATTTTTTCCTTTTGCCGCAAAAAAACAGGTTAATTCTTTTTTTAGAGGCGATAATTCTTTACCATTTTACCTCGAACGTCCATCTTGGTCCTTGGATACATGAATATATATTTATTTACCAACTTAAAAAAAAAATCCAAATATAAAAAACAATTGCAATTGTCTCAGTTTTGGTCATGATGTAGACAAACTCAGGTCGCTTCATACTATTCAAATTATTGAAATAATTTTTATTTCAAACTTTAGAAATGTGATGGCTGAACTTTATCTTTGAAAAATAATTGCTAGGTCAATTACTACCTTTCAGTCTCTTCTTTTATGTTTGTTTTTTTAATGGTGCCAAGATAATGAATTACAGTTAGTATAGGCAGACAGTACAAAGGCTTTCAATTTATTTATTATGCGGCAAAAAACAAGGTAAATGACAGCAAAGAAAAAAAAAGGCAAAACAAATAAAGGCTGGCGCGAATAGAAATTACTGAAAAGAGTAGGGAACAAAATAAGTAAAGACAAAAAAATAAAATAAATGGGGATCCGAAGCCAAAAAGATTTGAAATTATGTGAATTAATTGATTTTAATTTGGAAAGGTGATTTAGGTAGAAAAAAAAGTCAACCTTAATTAATATATATCATGAAATTATGTTTTTAATGAGGATAAGTGTACGTGTATTTAATGCTTCTTACCATGTGCCCTAAGGGCACTAACCCAATTTTGAAATGGGTCATTGAACTCTTATTAGGAAAAGCAATAGTAAATGGAACGGCATTGTCCCATATTGTAAAAGGAAAAAATAACAATTTATTAATACCGAAATTCTGTCCTTGGATTAATCAAGTCCAAAGAAATTTAAATTAAGAACCAATTTATGATCAGAAAAAGTAACATTAATTCATGTTAACACATGTGTATGTTTATTGTGAAGATGTGTATGGAAAACTAACATTTCGATACAAATTCAATTAAAAACGCGTTTACAAATTCTATGGGGAGAAACATTTTATAGATGTACATGCATCTTGACCTATAATATACATTATATTGAATTATGTTAGAATTAGGCCTCATAATAAGATGCATCGATCTTGATATCCATTGTGCAGTGTTGAGCCCCTAAAATTCATGCAAAATCATTTATTTATTTGCACATATGTATATAGTGGTAATAATCGGTTAAAAGAATCGGTGGAGTCTTTTTCCTTCTTTTAATGCACTGTATGTATGTATGTATGTATGTATGTATGTAGGTATGTATGTATAGGTTATTAAAATTTTACTGAAAATAAAATTACACAGAAAGGCAGGTTTAATGTATAAATCTAAACTTTTTTTTTATCAAGTTTTAATATATATATATATATATATATATATATATATATATATATATATATATATATATATATATATATTATTAAACTTTTACCGAAAATCAAATTACACTGCAGAAAGGCAGGTTCAATGTATAAATCTAAACTTTTTTTTTTTATCAAGTTTTAAATTTAATTTGATTTTAGTACTGCAGCACAATTTTCTATAGTATATATATAAAATTAACTAGGCAGATTAATTAATACCACATAGCGATGGTAAAAATCAATTGCCACATCCCCATTTGCGCCTCCGGCGATTCTATCTGCAAAAAGAACAGAACACTCTATACTGTTAATTTTAGGTTCAATTCAAAACCAATTGAATCAAAATCATAATTTAGTGACCTGGATAGGTGTGAGTGAAATAATCCCATATGTTAGGGCCTTTGCCGCTCACATTCCAAGCTCCTTCCGTCTACGCACATATATAATATTGTCAAAATTTAATGATTAATAATAGGCAAGCGCCTAAAAGAAATTTGGATATAGCTGGATATATATAGCGTAGGTAGTTATTATATTTACCTGATAGGTAGAAGAAGCAGCACCAAATATAAAACCAGGAGGGAAACTGAAGCGATTGATTCTTGTGGTCGTAGCCAGAGATTTAGGGAACGAGGCAGCGGCCAACGACGCCACTACCAACAGCAACAGTAGTAGTCTAACTGCCATAGGCGCCAGCTGAAACACTAATATATGATGAGCTTGTGGTTTTGGACTTCATGGCCGACGCCGGCCCTTTTATATACAAGTTCCCCAGTCAGGTGTGATGGGACATTAAATTAACTTCAAAATTTATCATTGACAGGTCACAGTTGATGTTTTGTATGCATGCCATGGGAGCTAGGATGATCGAGCATGCATGGTTCTGGTTATAAGTTGGATTCTCCGGTAAATTACTGAACCAAATAAAAAAAAAAACACTACTTGGTACCTTAAAAAATATCTATCCACCTCGCACCAAAACTGCTTTAAGGACCCAATCAAATGAGCAAAAAAGATGTAATAATGGAAATAAGTCATTTTAGATTAATTTAAATTAAATTAAAATGAATTGATCTAATCATGATCTATAAACTTTCAGTTAAATTATAAATAAATCCATCAAAATTTAAACATATATGAACATTTATCCACTTTCAGCAAGTATAAGAAAAGGTCATTTATATAATGATTCACAACTAAAAAACCCCTACTTTATGGGGAAATTATTAATACTTTTAATTGAGATTTCATATTTTCCAATTGCCTATTTACCACCGGCCAAACAGTTAATAATTACCAACGCGTTGAATCATTGGTAATGGAATTTAAATTTACCAATAGTTAAATGTGCGGGTAATTTACCAATAGTCAAAGTCATTGGTAGTTACCAACTGCCTAAACCATTGGTAATTTTCTAATGGCCAAAATCGTTAAAAATTTGAAATTAGGGACTAATTTAAAATACCAACACAAATTTTGTGTTCTGGATGCATGATATGAATAGCATTAGTGTGTGCAACATGGAATTGAGTAGGCATAATTGTATTTGCTACGAAGTCAGTTAATTTATATATATATATCCAACGGCTTCACGCTGGAAACTGCTTTAATTTTTTTTAAAAACCAAGAAATTACCAATTGCTGATATGTTAGTAAGGATACCAACTAGCAAACGCGTTGGTATATATCAACGGCTAAAATTGTTGGTAATTTTTCAACTGTTAAACTCATTTGTAGTTACCAACAGCCTTAGCTGTTGGTAAAAATTTGACCATTGGTACAAAAGTGTCGAATCTTAGACCATTGTTAACTTTCAATTATTTTTTTCCCATCAGCCAAACATTGTAAATTATCAATGACTTAACATTTAATCATTAGTAAAATAATTTCTAGCGCATTGATTACCAACGATTTCATATTAGTAATTTTAAAATTACCAATACAAAACCGTTGGTAATGGTCATTGAAAAATGCTTGAATTTTAGTAAAGTGACAAGGATTTATATATGAACATTTATCCACTTTCAACAAGCATCATATCACATGATCAATTATCAATGTTCAAGTTCTGTCTTGTGTAACAAGATTTCTTCTCTCTACAATGATTATGTGGGTTTCAGTTGGATAACGTGAGGGGTTGATTAGAGAGAGAGAGGAAGAGAGAGAGAGGGAGAGAGAGAGAGATGATGCCTTTTATGTGGGTTTTAAAATGTCTCATGAAACAAAAAAGATAAATACTTTTTAATATTTTTAGGCCCTTTTACTACACACAAAAGTATAAACTCATAGATGAAAAAAGCTAACCTATGTAGTCATTTTATTTCATTACTATTTAATTTTTCAATAGATTTTGTATATTACTATATATATTTTGTAAAGTATATTAAAAAGTTAAATATTGAAAAAATATACACTACAACAATAATTGAACTACTAAAAATATCCCAGTTTTAACTCTGTTAATGTAAAACGTTAGACTTTTTATGTGCTTATAGAAAAAATGATTGACAAGATCAACGGTTCTAATCTTGTGTCATCCTTATTGGGCCTCTATGTTTATTTTACTTGCTATATATGTGTGTGTGTGTATACACTAATTGAAACTCGATGCAGGGCTTTTCTCGGGTCCGAGGGGAGTAAGAAGAAGCGGTCCTGTAAGTTCGACGAAAGTTGTTGCTCCAAGAGCTGAAGGTGGGCTGGTTTAAAAACCAGAGCCTAAGCGCCTGTTAAACTAAGACAAACTCAATGAGTGGGGAAGATTTCAAGGGCCAAATTACTGGTGCTACCTACCTGAGTGGAAAGTGATTAACTTAATTTGTGTGCTAACTTTTATACTTATTCTAGGTTAGTTTATTATAATCGAGTGGCTTGTTACCCTCGTTTGTTTAGTTTTTGTTTTATTTAAGTCAAATGGATTGATCAGATTTTTATGAAGTAAAAGAATTAAATCATAAAAAATCATAAAGTAAGAGGTGCAGCTAAAAATTAGAAAAAACTCTTTCACATAATTGACTAAAATATCTTTTTTATAATATTATGATGCATTTTGTGCCAGAGTATTTTAGCTATATGGAATCCAAAGGGTTAAGGATTAAAAACCTACAGACATAGATAGAGAACAGGGCTGCCGCTAGGGGGAGGTACGGAGAACAGGAACGAACCAAACAGAGAGAGGAAGGTGTGAGTGGCGAATCGCTAACAAAGGAGTACTTTGCGAATTGAGTGCAGGGCAACGAAGTAGGAAAGAAACGGGTTCGAGGAGGAAATTTCAAGGCTTTTTCCTTCTCCATTGCTTTGTTTGTTTTGTTCGTAACAATTGGTTCGTAACATTAGCTTGCTTTGGAAGCAAAACACATGACCAATTTTGAATTTTGTGAGTTTAATTTCATAATTTAATTCAAGATTCTTCAGTTATGTGCTGTTGTTTTTTCATAGGATCATTGATTGCTATTTTTAACCTAGCATGAGAGGTTAAATTTCTACACTAAGATTAAGGATGTAAAATTTCTATACTAAGATTAGGGATGTACTCTATGTGAATTAGTTTAACTAATTTATTGGGATTTATATTTTAGTCTATTTCCTTTATAGCAATGAGTATCATCTGTGCTTAGTCACCATAAATAATTTATTTTAGAGAGATTTGAAGAAAGGGCTGAGAGATGACATCTAATTCATACACTAGAGGGATAGAGTTATAATAATTAGAATAGAAATATACTTACTTATCGTGATTTGTTAATTTGCCAACTTGAATTTAATAGGTTGGATTAATTATATGAGATATTGAAAGATGATCATAAGCTGATCGAACACATTGCAACTGTTCTCGAGAGAGTTGTAATACTAGAAGTGATTGTTGACAACTAAAATCTGCCCAAATAATTAATTGAAAGACTTTCAACTCGGTAAAACTCAAGCTTTAGCAATTCCATAATTATTTTCTTTCCAATTCTTTGTTCTCGTCATTAGTTTAGTTCAATATTAGTTTAATTTTGGTTAATTTTATTTCCATAAAATCTGAACTCATTTGTTTATTTTTCATAAAAAATTGAATATCTATTCCTCTTGAAATCGATATTTTGGCTTGTTCTAGAGATTAAAACTTACAACAATAAATCCTATGCACTTGTAGGATTAGCCCTACCAAGTTTCTGACATTGTTGCCAAAAAACAACTATATCTTTTTTGTTTATTATTATTTTCATTTTATTTTGTTTTAGTTGTTTAGGTTTATTTCTTTTATTTTGATTTACCATGATAGTTCTTTTTCTTGAGTGTGTAGATGGTTTATGAACTTTTGCGGATCAAAGAGTTACACGAACTCTGAACTAATTCCTTTTGACCCTAAAATTGAAAGAATTACTGGGGCAAGTAGAGCACGTAAAAAAAAAAAAAGACAAGATGACACAGGAACATAATGATGGTCGTAACATTAATCGGCTTGAGGGAGATAACTTACCGCTTAATAAATCTCAAGTCGATTTAAATGCCAATTATTGGAGTTTCTCCATCTTGCACTAAACTAAGTGACGTAGCACAGAACTATGAGCTAAAAACCATGCACTTTAACATGCTGCCTTTTTTCATGGGATGAGCTCAAAAGACTCATTATCTTTTAAAATCTTCCCACTACAAGATTTGGAAGAGGATGATTTGAGAATTAGGTGTTTTTCTTATTGTTTGAAAGATAGAGTTAAGAACTGGTTGATTGATTTGCTAGAAGGATTGCTACACACATAGGAGGAGGTATACACCAAATTCATGACCAAGTATTACTTTCTACAGAAGACAATTGACCTCTGAAACAAAACTTGTAACTTTGCATAAATAGGTGGAGAGCCATTCCATGAGGCATGGCATATATTCAACATGATTTTGAACCAATGTCCACATCATCAATTATGTTTGTTACTTTAGGTTCAATTTTTCTGTGATGGGTTGAATGCTACTTGTCAAATACTTGTTGATATTACTGTCGATGACTATATAAGAGATAAGACTATTGAAAAAGTCTAGGATATTTATGAGATATTGGTTACCAACTCTCAACAAAAAGCTACAAAAGGAAGGAAAGCTATAGTTCATGAAATATCTTTTCATAATGACTTGGCAATGCACGTAGCTGAGTTAACCAAACAAATGAAGTTGATGATGAACAATAAGGGAGATCATGAAAATTCTAGTTATTATGCCGAGGAAATGCAGGCACCTTATCAAATGAATTATGTTGGACAAGGTTTTCCAAACAGCCAGATAAGAAATAACCTATTCTCAGACACTTATAACCTTGGTTATTCTAAAGGTGAGTGGACGACTTGGTTTTCAATAATAGTAGAGACCACAATTCTAATCACAATTTCAACATCAATCTCCAGTTATATAAGAGAAAAAGTTATCTATGGAAGAATTAATGATGTTGTGTCTTGTCAATCAAGAAGCCACCATGAAAAATTGGATGCAAAAATTGATCAGGTTAGGTCAATTAGCTAAGGCAGTAGCTAAGAGAGCTCCAGGTTCACTTCCTAATTACACTGAGAAAAACCCTAAGGAGTCAGTTCAAGTAATTACCTTGAGAAATGAGAAAGCTTTTCAAGAAAAGGCTAAAACATATTGATGGGCATCATTTAAATGGAGAAAAAGATGAAGGAAACCAGCAACAAGAAGAGGAGAAACCTGAGCCAAGACATGGAGCTTTTAACTCTACTCCTTCTTTTGTTAAGCCTTATGTTTCTCCCATTCATTTTTTCAAAAGACTGAAAAAAAAATGTAGATAAGCAATTTTCTAAATTTCTTGAAGTATTTAAGAAGTTGTACATTAACATTGTTTTTGCAGATGTAATAAAGGAAATACTTAACTATGCTAAGTTCATGAAAGACATTTTCTCTAACAAAATAAAGCTTGAAGAATATAAGACTGTGAAGCTTACTGAGGAGTGCATAACTGTCTTTCAACAAAAGCTGCCTCAAAAATTGAAAAACCCAATAAGTCTTATTATTCTTTGTATTATTGTTACTTTAAAATTTGATAGAGCATTATGTGATTTAGGAGCTTGTATCAATTTAATGTTTATATCAATTTTTAAGAAATTTGGTCTTCGTGAAGTTAAAGTTACAATAGTTTCATTACAGTAAGTTGACAGATCAACAACATATCCTAGAGTGATCATTGAAGGCATTTTAGTTAAGGTGGATAAATTTATTTTTTCTGCTCATTTTGTTGTGTTGGACATGGAAGAGGACAAAAAAATTCTTCTTATTTTGGGTGGGCCATTTTTAGCTACAGCTAGAACTTTAATTGATGTTCAACAAGGTTAAGTGATAATCAGGGTGCAAGATGAATAAGTTACTTTTGATGCATTTAAAGTCATGAAATATCCAACTGAAAATGATTCTTGCTTTCATATCGATGTTGTTGACTAACTAGTGGATGAGAATTTTAAGAGTAAACCTTCTGATGATTCTTTAGAGTTATGTCTTCTCAATGTAAGAACCACGGAATCAACTACTCAATAAATGAGCCTTTTTGCTACCTATTTGGATGCTAATTGATGCGACCCCTAGAAGGCTTGCCTAGAAAACCTATGGGAACATGTCCCATAATAGTCACAATTGGATACTATATTAAGTGTGCACTAGTTAAAATCTTTATGCTTCTAGTTAATTAACCTAGTATGCATGAGTAAGTCAAAGTAATTCTTTCACTTAACTAATAAAACCAAGTAAATAAAATTTAAAACATAAACCATAAAATGTTGGCCGGGCCTTTCACTAAAATCCAAGTAACAAAACTGTCAAAGCATAGAAATTAATTGTGGAATTTAACTACACATAATCAACTATGTGTGAGCATCTATATAAAGAAGACTATGCTCACACCCAAAAGCAATTCTAAAGTCTAACTACTCAACTATGTACATTAGAGGCAAACTAGTGCATAAAACTATACATTAGTTCTACAGCTACCGAGATCTATAACTAACTCCCGCCTTAGATCAACTCCTAGTGGCAAGCTCCAAAAGCCCTCCCTTGTGTTTCACCAGTCTTTATTAGCTAAATAAACAATTGTAGTTAGCACAATAACTTAACTAACAAGTAAGCCACAATTCTAAATAAACCAAATACTTACTCGTGAATTTAGTTCAACAACCTATAATGGTTGCTGGCACTACAAAATCAATATCTGCATAACAAATGCTAAAGGAATGAGAATTAATGATTCTTAGTAATGGATCCTTCAACCTACAAAAAAAACCATAGGTGTTACCCTGTATCTACTGAGTTTTGGCCCCTAATTTGCCCCTGGTAAGTCTTAGCTTATTAACCTAGTGAGCTTAGCTCACCATTTTATCCTTCCCTTTATTGCTATATAAGTAACATGGTGGATTGTCTTTGCTTGAGTTCCAATAAATTCATTAGGTGTACTAAGCCCCACATAATGCCTTATGCCCTTAGGCTAGCCTAGGCCACTATTGTATTGGGCTCTTACCCATACTAGTTGTACTAGGCTCCCATATAGTGCCTCAAGCTAATAAGCTTACCTAGGTCACTAGTGTATTATACCTCTACTGAACATGCCTACCAAAGGTGCATGGGCCCTATACTAGTGCCTCAAGTCATGCTTACCTAGGATACAAGTACATTAAGCCTTCACCCGAGGTGTCTAGGATGTACTAGGTTCTTACTTGTACCTTAAGTTACAAGATGTCTAGGCCACATGTGCACTAACTTTTGCCTAACCTACCTAGGGGCACTAGGTTTCACTTGTACCTCTTGTTGTAACTAGACTAGGTCACAAGCATACTAACCTTTACACATCCTACCTAAGGTGCACTAGGCCTTCAATTTTAACTCAAATTATACCTTGCCTAAGCCACAAGTGCACCTTCACCAAAGATACTCTTTTATCCATCATTATTTAGTTACCCTACTAAACTGATGTTTAACTAGTCATGGAGACTTTTAGTGAGCTTAACTAGGGTTCCCCTAGGTCCCCCAAGCCTTTAAGGATTCCTTTGTGCATGAACTCGGCCTCTCATGCCTAATGCGAATACATCACCACCTTGGCACATACACACTCTTGCAACCCATGCTTTTTGGAAATGGTGCGCATGCATTGTAGGCTCCAGGCTATGATGTGAATGCATAGTTCCCCTCATGGTGTGTATGCATTTCTTGCTGGGAAGATATATGTGGTTCCTTGTGATGTCTATGCACAATGAGTGCCTTTATTGAGCCATTTCAAGTACTAGCTCACCAATTCAATCTCCAAAACTAACATACAAGTATTTTACATCAATTTAGTAAACAAAATAACTAATCCCTTACCTCAATTGCATATGAATTAGCAAGTATCATGCATCCTAAGCAAAGAAAATCACAATCCAAGACCTCATTAAGGTTTCCTAGGTTTTAAGGTACAATCAAGACATATGACACTAAATAAGCACAAACCCAACAAAACCTAAGCTTAGTTCAACTCAAGAAACAAGTGAAATCAAGGATTAAAGGCATACATCACACACAAAATCAACCCAAGCTAGAAAAATGCCCCATGATGCTTTAAGGGTGCAAAACTAGTGCAAAACAAGCTACCTCCCACTTGAGCACCATGGAAGCCTTCTAATTTTGCCAAGAAACCTTGAATTTGTGAAGATTTATGCAAAAGATAATGGAGGGTTTGGGAAGCTACAAAAATGGTAAGAAAGAAAGGATAGAATAGTGAGAAATCCAACCCCTCCAACAAGTTTTAAAGCAAAACTCCTTCCCCCTTAAACTTTTTTATTTTTCACAAATTTACCTCCCTAATAGTAACTTGGATATTAAACACTTAAGGAAATTTTTGCTAACTTGGGCTCTTAGTTTGAAAGACGTCATTTTTACTTCCGGGACTTCTGATCCTCTGAGGTGTAAAATGACCATTTTGTCTTCGGGTAAACTTAGTGCCATAAATTGCTCAGAACCAACAAAACCTTGAGCACTTTATTTGATTTTGCTAATTCACCTTTAATTAAAGTATTTAAGCTAAGAATTTTATGAACTTACTTCACTCACCAAGCTTTTCACTAGGAGGGCTATAACACCAATCCATATTACCCATTATTCACAAGGCAAAGTGTAAAAGAACTTCGGGGAAGCTCATCTCAGCTAATACCTTTTATTGAGAAACCCTCTGCTTTTGATCTGAAACCCTTATATTCTCATATGAAATATGCATTTTTAAAAGGTATTAGGAACTTACCTGTAATTATTATTTATTTTTGATATATTTGCAAAAAGAAAAGCTTCTGAAAGTGTTAAGGAACATAAGATGGCTTTAGGGTTGACCATTATAGATATAATGGGCACAAGTCTTTATTCATGTACAAAATTTTGATGGAAGAGACTTATAAGCCCACAATGTAACCACAAAAACGTCTAAACCCCAAAATAAAGTAAGTGGTAAAGCTGTGTTTTAAAACTCTTAGACATAAGTATCTTTTATCTTATATTTCACAGCTCATAGGTTAATCCAGTACAAGTGGTACCTAAAAGGGGAGATATAACTAAGATAAAAAATGATAATAATGAACTTTTCCCTACTAGGACCATTACAGTATGGAAGGTTTGTATGGATTATAGAAAATTGAAATCATCTACTAGAAAAGATCATTTTCTTTTACCATTTATTGATCAGATGTTAGAAAAATTAACAGGTCATGTATTTTATTGCTTTTTGGATGGATATTTTATATGTAATCAGATTGCAGTTGTTTCAAAAGACCAACAAAAGACACTTTTACATGTCCATATAGTACTTTTGTTATTAGGAGAAGGCCTTTTGGTTTATACAATACACCTGCTGCCCTTTAAAAAATGCATGATAGAAATATTTTCTGATATGGTGGATAGATGCATTGAAATTTTCAATGGATGATTTTCTATTTTTGGTTACAGTTTTGATGATTGCTTGCAAAATTTGTCTTTGGTTTTAAAAAGATGTGAATATACTAACTTAGCCTTTTTTTGGGAAAAATATCATTTTATAGTTTAGGAAGATATAGTTTTTTGTAACAAGATTTCCACCAAAGGAATTAAGGTAGACAAGGTTGAAGGTGATTGAAAAATTACCACCACCTACCAGTGTTAGGAAAGTGAAAATTTTCCTGGGACATGCTAGATTTTATAGAAGATTTATAAAATATTTTTCTTTGATCACGAAACCTCTTTATGATCTTCTTGTTAAAATGTGCCTTTTAACTTCTCTAGTAAATGTTTGCAGGCTTTCAGGGCACTAAAGCAGAAGTTGATTTCAAGCCCTATGTTGTTCCACCATATGGGGAGCTATTTTTTGAGACAATGTGCGATGCAAGTGATGTAATTATTGGTACTGTTTTAGGTCAAAGAAATGATAGAATTGTTCAAGTAATATATTATGTCAATAGAACATTGAATGAAACAGAGAGGAACTATACAAAAACTGACAAAGAACTTTTGGCAATTGTGTTTGCTTTTGATAAATTTTGATCATATCTAATAATATATACTGACTATTCTGCGCTAAAATACTTGTTTCCCAAGTGTGCTACAAAACCCAGGTTAATTAAATAGATTCTTTATTGCAAGAATTTGATATTGAGATTAAGGATAAGAAAGTTTCTAAGAATGTGGTTGAGATAATTTGTCTAGGTAAGAATTACCTTATGACAATTCCACCACCAAAGAAACCTTTCTTGAAGAACATTTACTTGTGTTGAATAATTCTAACCCTTCTTGGTATGCAGATTTTCAAACTATTTGGTTAGTAATATCATTTCCCTTGATTTGTCATATCAACAAAGAAAGAAATTTCTTTCTAATATTAAATATTATTTATAGGATGATCCATTTTTGTTCAAAATTTATATTGACCAAATGATTAGAAGACATGTTCTTAAGGGTGAAATCAACAATATTT
The DNA here is from genome assembly GCA_005392925.1 of Aquilaria sinensis. Lineage (NCBI taxonomy): Eukaryota > Viridiplantae > Streptophyta > Magnoliopsida > Malvales > Thymelaeaceae > Aquilaria > Aquilaria sinensis. The sequence goes on along the minus strand of SMDT01002585.1, from coordinate 917,617 downwards.
TACGTCATTGTCTTGCTTGAGAGGTAGGTGGTCATTTTGGTCCCACTATGGCTATTGTGAAGGTACTAGAATCTAGTTTATATTGGCCTAGTATTTTTAAGAATTGTTATGCTTTTTTTGTTGCATATGTTCAATATTAAAGAAGTGAGAATACTTCTAAATGTCATGAAATGCCTTTGAACAATATTTTTGTTGTGGAATTATTTGATGTTTGGAATATTAATTGTATGGGACTATTTTTTTTTTTCTTCTAACAAATACATTTTTGTGGTTGTTGATTATGCGTCAAAATGGGTAGGTGCAGCAGTTTTTCCTACCAATGATGCCAAGGTTGTTCTTTATTTTCTCAAGAAATACATTTTTACTTTTTTGGAACTCCTAAAGCTATAATTAGTAATAAAGGTAAGCATTTTTCAATAAGCAATTTGAAGCTCTTATAGGAAAAATATACTGTCACACATAGAGTAGCTCTAGCTTATTACCCTTAAACTAATGGGCATGTTGAAATTTCAAACAAAGAGTTAAAAAGGATTCTTAAGAAAACGGTAAGTACATTCAGGAAAGATTGGTCTAAAAAAGTAGATGATGCATTGTGGGCATACAGGGATACATTAAAACTCCTATAGGTATGTTCCCTTATCGTCTAGTTTTTGGTAAAGTATATCACTTACCTGTGGAACTTGAACATAAAGCATCATAGGTTGTTCAAGTTTTAAATTTTAATTTAAAAGCTATAGGAGAAGGTTGTTGCAATGGTCTAAATTAGATGAATTTAAACATAAAGCTTATGAGAAAATTGGGATTTACAAGAAGCGCATCAAGAGATGACATGATAAGCGGATTCTTTAGCGTGAGGTTGAACAATAAGTTTTGTTGTATGACTTATGCCTTTATTCGTTTCAAGGTAAGTTAAAATCTAAGTGGTATGGATCTTTCACTATTACTCAAGTCTTTCCTTGTAGCGCAGCTGAAGTCATTCATCCATCAAAATGAACAATCAAGATTAGTGGCCTAAGGTTGAAGCATTACAACAGTGAGGATGCTGAGAGACTCAACACCATAATTATGCTAAAAAAGCTTGAATGAAACCTATCATGATTATATCAAACTAATGATAATAAAAGCGCTTCTTGCGAGATAACCCAATCATTTATTGCTTTGTTATATTTTTTTGTTATTTTATTTGTGTGTGTTTTGATTTTGTGCAGGGATAATGCACTATTGTTTCTTGCTAGATTTTCTTGAAATTTTGGGTTATGAATATTTTTGGCAACTTTTACAGCCCTTTAGCCTTTATCAAGATCTTTGTTCTTCAACTCCAAGGTAGTATGTTTTTTTTTTTATTTTTTTTAGTTTATTCTTCATTCTTTATTCTACACATTAGTAGCTTAGGCCCTGATTTCTAAAATTTTTTATTTATTTTTAATTTTTGAGCTAAATTTTTTTTATTCATACTTTTGAACATGAATTGGAATTCTTGAGAATGATTGTTACTTTTTTGTTATTTAATGCTTGACTTGAGTCTTAAATAAGTAAGCTTTGGGCCTTTTGCATATGTAAGATTACTTTTCCAATGTTTTTGCAATCTTTGGATTAAGCTACTGTATGAGGTCTAGAAGCTATTTTTACACCAAAATTTTGTGCTTGATACAATGTTTCAAAACATACTAGATTATGAGTTTATATGCTTGTTTATGAAATTTGTTTGGTTGATAGATATATGAGTGATTGTTGAGGAAAAATTTAGAAATTGAAATTGTTTTTGTTCATGGAATAAATATGTTCTTCGTTGTTTCGTAGTGTTGAAGTAGGTAAAGGTTTTCTTCAAAAGAAAGAGTCGATTACCACTCAAAAAATGCTTGAAGCATGAGTATAATCAAATATTGCCTTAGATTTCTGTTCAGCCAATAGCTTGGGTACAAACAGAGCTCTATTGGTACATTTTCTAAAAGGCGAAACAAATAAAGAAGATTTAAAAAAAATCAGCAAAAAAAATTATAGTTAATTACTCACTATCCATGGTTTTGTGGTATGTTGGTTTGATGCATATAAGCTCCAGTCTAGTGTGATTTCTACTTTATACTTTATATGAAAGATTGATATTCTTATTGGGTTTCAAAGAATTGTGGTTGTTAGCTTGTAAAGAAATTGTTTTCATAAACTTGTTTTGTTTTTAGTTGCATTAGATTGAAAATGTTAGATACTTAATGTCTCCTATTGAGTTCTTGATGGCTTTAGAGTCTCAATTTTTTTTTCATATGGTGTCATTGCTCAAGTGTATCATCAATTTTTTCTGTCAAAAATTTCAAACTAGTTTGCTTGAAGACAAACAAAGAGTTAAGTATGGGGAATTTCATCAGCTTAATTTATGTGTTATTTTTTATAACTATTTTAGGTTAGTTTTATTATAATTAAGTGACTTATTACCTTCACCTGTTTAGTTTTTATTTTATTTAGGCTAAGAAACTTATCAAAGAAGTTGACTAGGTTTTGATAGAGCAAAAGAATTAAATTGCAAGAAATTATAAAGTAAGAGATGCAACTGAAAATTAGAAAAAATTCTCTCTTGTAATTGACTGAAATACTCTTTTTATAATATTATGATGTATTTTAAGTCAATAGTATTTTAATTATATGGAATCTAAAGGATTAAGTATTAGAAACCTACAAGCATAAAAGGAGATGAGGGCTGCTAAGGGAAGGTGTGGAGAAAAGGAACGAACCGATCAGAGAGGGAGCGAATTGGCGAAGGTGGGAGTAGCGAATTGCGAACAAAGGAGTACTTTGCGAATTGGGTGCAAACTGCAGAGCAACGAAGGAGCAGCAGACAAAACGAAATAGAAAAAGAGACGGGTACAATAAGGAAATTTCAAGACTTTTTCCTTCTCCATCGTTTTGTTTGTTTTGTTCGTAGGAAAATAACAATTGGTTGGTGAATCAAGGCTTGACATTAGTTTACTTTGGGAGCAAAACACATGACTGATTTGGATTTTTGTGAGTTTGATTTCATAATATAATTCAAGATCCTTCGGTTATGTGTTGTTGTCTTTACATGGGATAATTGATTGTTATTTTTGAATCTAACATGAAAGACTAAATTTTTATATTAAGGTTAGGATGTAGCCTAGGTGAATTATTTTAATTAATTTATTTGGATTCATGTTTTAGTCTATTTCCTTTACAATAATGAGTACTATCTATGTTTCATTATCATAAATAACTAGTTTAAATACTTGACATTACTATGAGATCCAAAAATAGTTGAAGGCAAAATGATCAATAATTCTTTCACATGTAGAAATTCCATATACATCCTACAACTACAAAATAAGAAAGTAAATATAGAACTTCATAATATTTAGACTCATGCCAATCCATAGATAATCATGTGATAATATATTGTACAGTCTTTTCAAATCCATAACAACAGTTAGTTGTAGAACTAAATTGATGATAATTCAGTCTCTGTCATGACATATTCAGAATCATTTTTTTATCGAGTTTGGACTCATCAAGGCCATAGAACTATGATAAAAAATAGAAGCTATGTATTAGAATCTGCTTCATTTCATTATAAAGACACAAAAATGTATTGCACCTACCTGGATAGTAAGTATCAAGTGTGATCGTTGCAAAATGATTTGTTAAATAATAAATGAGATGATTTAGGACTCTTAACTTTTAAATTTATGTTAGATCCTAACAAACAAGGAACTACACATATATTTACAAATACACAGAATTTTATAGGCTAAATTACAAGACCTGCCCTTAAACTATTCCTTGTTCTGCATATCTACCCTTGAAGTATTTAACGTTGCAAATGTAGGATTAAAGTAATGTTTTATAGCAAAATTGCCTTTCATTCGCAATCTTCCGTCAATGTTGACAAAATTCAACGCCAAACCTAAAATGAGCCCATGAAATTGAGCAAAACAGATACGAAACCCCCTGAACATAAACTTAGGACACGTAAGCACTCAAATAGTAAAAGAAAAAAAAACACAAAATAGCAAAAAACTGAAAATAAAATGACAAATAAAAAACACCACCAATTTTACATGCCCATCCAATCCCTTCAAATAATTATGGAGAATATTATAGATGCCAAAGAAATATAATTTGATGCCCTTATCTATTTTTTTTTTCAACTTAAACCCCATAATAGCAAAAAAGAAAAGCTAAAAATAGAATGAAAAATAAAAAGCACTTTTACATGCTCATACCAAATTAGAGCATCCAATATCTTCAAATAATTATGGAGAATATTATAGATACCAAAAGAATATAATCTGACGATAGCCAAAAAAACCAAAAATAGAATGAAAAATAAAGAAACACCACTAATTTTACATGCTCATCCTAGATTAAAGCATCAATTAATCTCTTCAAATAATTATGAAAAATATTATAGATTCCAAAAAATAATAATTTCATGCTCTTATCTATTTTTTTTTAACTTAAACCCTAAAATTGCAAAGAAAAACTCAAAAATAGAATGGGAAACAAAAGAACACTGCTGTCATGCTCATCCCAAATTAAGTGCCTAATCCCTTTAAATAGTTATGGAGAATATTTTAGATGCTGAAAAAATAGAAGGTGGCACCCTTGTATATATTTTTTAACTTAAACCCTAGAATAGCCAAAAAATCCAAGAATAAAATTAAAAATAGGAAAGAATCAATTTACATAGGCCTATCAAAGACATATCATCGAGTGTTGTCAGTAATTATTTACATAGGCCTCAGATTGGTCCACTTGTGTCAATTGGTCAATTGTTGTCTAGTCCATTCACCGAGGATCAAAATTGCCTTCACAAAAAAATGAAAAAAGGAAAACATAAATTTTGGCCTTTTGTGGCACTAAATCTCACACCAACCAACCGACATGAAATAATTTAAAAATACAATAGTAGGACATACTTATAATGAGAACCATTAACCAATAAATACTAGTTCATTTGGCAAGGAAGGAAGACCACCAAAATATACAGGGCGAGGAGGCCTTGTGGCCTGTGAATTAGCACTCAATGAATTTCCAGATACAGCCAGCTTCAAGGTAATACTTGAAGTCACTGGGGCTTCCTGGGAGTGGGATAAAGAAAAGTAGATAAATTATTCAATAACCCAGCTTTGAAACCAATACAGACCAATGCTATAACGTACAATGGTACATAAAAATGAAAATCTCATAGCTCATTATTTATAGAACCAAGAAAAAGGAAAGAAATCTATACATTAACCAGTCAAATGTTACTGTCATTATACCATTTGCCAACGATGCAGGTGACTGCAGAAGAAAAAAAAATATACGTACATCTCTGCACTGAATTTGTATCAGCTGATTTCCCTAAGCCTCTTAATCAATGAATCCAGTGATTTCCTTTTTAGGTTCTCCTTAGCTATCCAAAGGTTCCAAAAAGCTGATCCGAAGGATCCCTTAGTTTCTCTGCGACTGTCACTAACTTCCGGTAATCCAGAGTGTTATAGCTCCCTTCCCTGGTTACTGGATTCAAAAGGTTCCCTGGATGATTGCTTAAAAGTAGATTGATCAACTGCTTTGACTCTGGAAGTGCACATTTTAACTGAGTCCTTAGAACCAGAATATAAATCATGGTTTTCGTTCAACAAAAGAATAATCCACGAAAGAATTTTGCATTACCAGTTGAGTCATGTCTTGTGCTGGAAAAAATTAGTAGTTGAGCATGAAAAAAACTCAAGAGTTATATACTCAAAAGCCCAATACAACCCCCAACTCCGCCAAAAAAAAAAAAAGAAAGAAAAAGAAAGCAAAGAAAAATCAAATTGTTGGGTTGAACGATGAGTCGAACGATCGAAGGACGAGTCCAGAGATGCACACCAATTAGCTGCGAGGCTAACCTTTTTCGGTTTGCCATCATTTAGAAAAGCCATCTCCTTGAGGCAATTGACGAAGTGGTCAGGCACTCGTTTGTGCAAGAAACTGAAATCTGGGTCTCGAGAGTATCGATCAACAACCTTCTTTGCCATATCTAGCTAGCTCCCTTTCCTTCCGCTTTGATCTCGCCTTCCCCTTCTCGTTCTCTGCCGCTTTCGCATCGTTCAGAGCCCTTATCTCTTCGGCAGCACCTTTGGCTTTGGCCGTTGATTTGGGTTTATTGTTCTTCTTATTTCGCAATGGCAAATGTCTCAACCTCGTTCTTCTTATTTGAATTTATTGGTCAACAACATCGATTTGAATTTTTGGCTTTTCATTTGACCAGTTTTTCGCTGGCTTCCCTCGACTTTCCAATGCTTTCTGACGTCGGAGGCTTAGATGATAAAGACGTAAAGAATTCTTGGTTGTGGTGTTTATCCAAACAAACATCTTGGTTGTGGCAGGGATTGAGATTGATAGTGGGCTCTGAGATGATCGTTGCTTCTGCGACCATGGCTTCAGGAAAGCTAGGACACGGTACAATCCCTTTCTCAAACTATAAAATGTGAAGTACTTAACTCCTTCTCACCTTATATCCATTAATTGACTAACCATAAGCACAAAAAGGAATGGGCAGTCATCGTAACCTGACCAGCAAGCATGCAATGGGCTTCGAAAATGATTGTTTGCAATGGCGAATTGGCTTGGTTCGTCGCATTTTCGACTCCTCCCTTAGGTTTGTGAGTTCTGGCACTGGTGGCGATCAAAACAGCAGAGGATTGGCATGATGAAATGGACAACAATCAATAGTGGTGGTGGATGACGGTGGAGTGAGGCGAGACTGGTGTTGACAACGACAAAGGGAAGAGGAAGAGGGAGGGAAGTTGAATATAGGTAGAGGGAAGGAAAGTTGCCACCGATGGTGGCGATAGACAATGGTGATCAGAACAACTGTGCTTGAGGTGGTACTTGTGGTAATTGGAACAGCTAGACGTGCAGCAGAAAAGGATTGGCGATGGTTGAGTGGAGTGAGGTGAGGCCGATATTAACAACAAAGAAGGAAAGTTTGTGTTTAATTCTTATTAAGTGCTTCAAGTTTTGTATTTTTGTAATTTTTAACTAATAATTTAAATTCTTACAATAAGGTCATTAAACCGTTAAAAGTGTAGCTGACTTAGAGCCAATCTGTTTTAACTTAAATTAACTTAACCTAAAATGACTTATTTTTATTTTTTACATTTTTTTGGAATTAATTTCATTTAATATTCAATATTATGTATGTGTAATAATCCATTTAAAATATAATTTTTATAATCTTATTAAATTTTTTGTGAATTTTTTAATGCCTAAAAAAAATAAAAATTAACATAATGAAAATTTACTCTAAATGGATTACTACATCTACTTAATATTACTTTCAAATAAAATTAATTTTATGTAAATAAAATATAAAAAATAAAAATAAGTCATTTTAGGTTAAATTAATTTGAGTTAAAATGAATTGACTATTAATTTGATATAACGGCAAGTGAAGTGAGTGGACATGTTAAAAAATTCAAAAAATAAAAAGCAAAAACATGAAAGCATGTACTCCCCATCGCCCATATATATTTGTTATTGCTATAGATTACTGTTCAAGGGCTCTCTAGAAGTTATTCGATGACAAGTATGTTCTCTATCACCCAACTTATTTGCTAATGAAGTGATGATATTTGCAAAAGCTTATTCTTTGCTTTGTTGCCCCATATTTAATGGTGAGTAATGTTTTCTTTGGAGGTTTGAATTTTGAGGATTAGAATGTTATTTTGGGTGCTTTGAGTTTTGAGGATTAGAATCTTGGTGTGGCTCCAGTTGTTGCCAGACTGCAAGTGCAGCATTTTTTCTCCCTTGATCTAAAACATTATGAGTCAATTAAAAAGTTGAGCCGCCAAACAACTTTCATGCTAGAAGGCTCCAATCGCTTAAGATTATTGTTTTCAATATTCAATCCTACTGGTTTAGCATATTTCCAATTACAAAAACTATGTTAAACCTCATAGAAAATATTGCAGAGCCCTGTTGTGGGATGGTTCAACTGCAGGAAGGAAAAAACCTATGGCATAGACAAAAGTAAGTGTTCCAAAAAATGAGGGAGGACTTGGCATTTTTATTTTGCTGCATTGACAAGTGCCTATGGAAACTAAACTTTAGAAATTTTTTAAAGATGCTGAAAATGTATTGGTAAAATGGATTAACACCTTCTACATTAAAGGTGTGAATATCTGGACACTAAAGCCTATGCTTGATCAGCTGTTTAGAAACATAACTTATTGGCAAGAAAATCCTTCTTTAAATTAGTTATTAGGAATGACTGCCACTGTGAAAATCAGATAGATTTAAGATGAAACTTGCATATCTCCATTTGGTTGAGAATTGTAAAACTGTCAGTTGGGCAAAACTTGTTTGGGGGTCTTATCACTTGCCTAAGCACTCTTTCATATGCTAGATTGCAATGCTGAATCCTTTACATGTGTAGCTATTTGAGTAAATTCATGAACTTACCAAAATAAGATGTGTCATTTTTGCCTGAAATTTGAGAAAAGATGTAAGCACTTTTTTTTTTGGGGGGTTCTTGTTGTCAGTTCTCCTCTGCTATTTGTAACTATTTATTGAGAATCATGTGGCTTAGTGGTTCCCCCGATGACCTTAATAAAACTGATGCCTGGATGTATAAGGTTGCTAGTGTTAAGACTATGAAATCGATATTAGGAGTATATTTGATGCAACTTTCCATATATGGTCCAGGGAGAGGGCAATAGAAGATTATTTGAAAGGTGGGCAACTTCTCCTAAACATATTGTTGAGATTATTCTTTAATTATTTAGTATTAATGCCGAGTTTTGATATTAGATATATTTCATCCGTCTCATATTCTTTGCTTCATTTTATTTTTTTTTAACTTAAGTTTGACTTAAATTTACTTATGATTTATTTTAATTTTTTTCAAAAATGTATTTAGAAAAATTTAAATTCTTATGGTAAAATGTTGAAGATAAAAATTATAAATTAATTGATATAAACAATGAATTATATAAAGAATTCGGAACAAATGAAGTATATTTTAGTTTGTATTATCTGTTTTTAGTTGTGAGATATTTATTGAATTTTATTTTTCTTTTCAATTTAGATTAGGTTTTGCCATTTGACTTTTTATTTAAGCGCGATGAGTTTTTTTTAATAATAAAATAGAAAAATCACAGAAACATTTATATGTTTTGACTTAATCTACACTTTATGCTCTGTTTCATTTAAATTGTTTGAAAACAACTCCTAAAATATTAGTTTAAATTGTTAATTGTCTAGTTATATACTAGTTATTTCAAGATTTTTTTTTTACAATATGCTTACATTTGAAAAAATACTAATTTACATTTATAGAGAGAAAATGTAATTTACTAAAAATAAAAATTAATAATTTAAAATAACCATTAATTATAAAAAATATTACTTTAAAAATTAAAATTATTTGAAGATTTTTGTACATTTTAAAATAAAATTTTAAAAATTATTTTGGGACAGTATAAAAAAAATATGAAATAAGTGTTGATTTTTAAAATAAAAGAACAAATTATAGGTTACTAAAGAATGTAGGATATCGCAAGTTCCCCGATCAAATATGCTGCAACTACAAAGGGGTAAAAACCATGTAATTAGACGGTCGAATTAGAACGTGATAATACGAGTCTCCTGCCCTTCAGACCTTCTCCTTCCGCCTCACTTCCGCTTCGCTTCCACACGAAGATGGCGAGAAGTGTGTGCGGCAGCCTCGTTCCCGCCCTTCTTCCTGCTTCCTCTTTATTTCTCACTACAAACGCTCGATTAACAAGCGTTAATTTCTTCGGCATGAGAAAACAATTGTACTCTTCTTCTCCCAAAATCAGCATGAGCTTGAGAGCGGGAATCGTCGGCCTCCCTAATGTCGGCAAGTCCACCCTCTTCAACGCAGTCGTAAGTAGTTGCTTTTATCGCGACCCTAATTTTCTTCTTAATAGTATTGGAGATGAATCTATATTCCTTGGAACTTGGAAGCTGATGGTCGAAGCGATTGCGTTGTGTAGGTCGAGAATGGGAAGGCTCAAGCTGCTAATTTCCCTTTCTGTACGATAGAGCCCAACGTTGGTGTTGTTGCAGTTCCAGATTCGCGGCTCCAAGTGCTCTCCGAGCTCAGTAAATCACAACGAGCTGTTCCAGCGTCTATTGAGTTTGTGGACATCGCTGGGCTGGTGAAAGGCGCCAGTCAAGGGGAGGTGAGATTTGTTGGATTCATTTGGCTTGATTTCTATGTTCCTGGACGTTATAGAGCATCTAGAACAGCTTTTCTTTCATGTAACATGATTAGCTAAGCGATTTCTTTTGCCTAGGAAAAGCTGCTAGTCATATTTTAAGCGTATAAAAGGTCTTACTAAAATTGTTTAATTTTACAAGTACTTCGAAGTTGTAGTGGTTGATGTCAAAGACTCAAAGGGTGGCATCATGCTGCTGAATAGTTTTTCAGTTGCTTATCTTTTATTAAATCTCAATCATTTGTTTTTTTTTTAATGTGCTGCTATTTGGCTGGTACGTTTGAAAATAATTGAATTTTCTGCATTATTAACTTTTCAGGGCCTAGGTAATAAATTCTTGTCCCATATCCGTGAGGTGGACTCTATCCTTCAGGTTCTTGGCTACTCCTATTTATTCTGGCTTCCTCTCCGGTGTGTCTCCAAATAGTGACATTATTATGTCTCTTAACCTTGATTGTTGCTCATAAAGGAATAATTTGTCCATTTAACAGACAGAAAACACTGCCAATAGTATCTTCTGTTTTGGAGAACACTCATATCCATATTGCTGAGATTTGGGCAGTGACTTTTTTATTTTTTTTTCTTCAAATTGCTTTCTCTACCAAGGATGAAGGCATTCTTAATGGTAGTGTATCAGGGGACCTTTTCAATTCGTTGTTTCTTAGGGAACAATGGGTGTTTATTTGTAGTCTAGAAGAATTTTTGAACTTGTAAAGCAATGATCCGATCCTACTATCTTTGTCCAATGTCGGTTAAAAGTGACTAGGTGCTCAATTTGTTAGAGGCAAAAAGGCATGCAATTCATTATTGGTTCAGCAGGTTGTACGCTGTTTCGAAGACAATGACATTGTTCATGTGAATGGAAAAGTTGACCCCAAGGCTGATGTAGATGTCATCAATCTTGAACTGATTTTCTCAGATTTAGATCAGGTATGCCAAGTATACTTGGTTTGAGACTATATTAGCAATTTTAGAACATGGTAACTATGACTTTAGTCACATCTTTTTGAACAATTACTATTTGAACTTATTTGAAATGGGCAGATAAACTAAATCTTTTACAAGGAATGCAGATTGAGAAAAGAATGGAGAAGCTAAAGAAAGGCAAGGCAAAGGATTCACAATCTAAAGTTAAGGTGACTTTTTTTTTAATCTATTCTGAGTTTAATCTTGCTGTATGAAATCTAATTTAGCTAGTTTCAGGAGGAAGCAGAAAAATCTGCACTAGAAAGGATTCAACAGGTGCTGATGGATGGAAAAACGGCACGATCAGTTGCTTTAACAGATTTGGAGCAGGATGCTATCAAGCATCTCTGTTTGCTTACGATGAAGCCAATTATCTATGTGGCCAATGTTGCAGAATCTGATGTAGCTCATGCTGAAGATAATCTCTACGTAAAAGAGGTGTCGAAGTTGGCATCTGAGTTGGAATCTGGAGTTGTGACTATTTCTGCACAGGTTTGATTATTATCATGCTCAAACTGCTATATTTTTTCCATAATTCATGGCACCGGACTTTCAGCACATTGTTCTCTCTCAAATTTTTGTTGTATCTTATCCTGCTTCCTTCTTCTGATTACCACAGATTTGATGCCATTAAGTCATTTTTCTTGAGAGATGAAATGATTTCTCCCTGTCCAAATCGGATTATCATTGATATTTATGTTGAGTTTGTCAACCATTTTAACAAGCTGAGAAGCTCATAAATAATGCTATTACAGGTTGAGTCAGAGTTGACTGAGCTTCCACCAGAAGAACGAATTGAGTATTTAAAATCTCTTGGTGTCAATGAAAGTGGCCTTGGGAACCTTATCAGGGCAACATATAAACTTCTGGGACTTCATACATACTTTACTTCTGGTGATAAGGTAGGCTTGATCTTCTCTGCAAGAATTTTGGAAAAACTTCTATTTGTTTCCTTTGTTGATTGCATATTGTCCACAGGAAACTAAAGCATGGACAATACTCGCAGGTTAGATTTCCATCCAAAATAAACTGAGATAAGGCTTAGTTCCCTGATCTTTGTGCTATGTTACGTTTGCTGTGGTTTTATGGTTGTCTGAAATTAATTTTGTGCTGATTAGGGATGACTGCACCTCAGGCTGCTGGAGTTATTCATTCTGACTTTGAGAAAGGCTTCATTCGTGCTGAGACTGTAACTTTGTCTATTTCTTTCTGTTCTTTATATTACTTTTTTCTGAATTCCTCTTGTCGTTGTATTTCATTTTCTGATGTAAGAGAATGTGATGCTATGTCATGTAGGAACTTCTGTAAGGTTTTCTCTGGAAGTAAGGACCAGCAGATTCTGATTTTTCTGCTTTAGCTCTGGTGAAGCAATCCCCAATTATAAAATATAAATCATTTGTGACTAAAGTGCTTGCAGAATACATTTAAAGTAGGGTCTGTCCTGTCTCTGTTGATTCGCCTAGTCTTTGCTATAATGGATCAGTAAAGGGAAGGAGGTCATTTGATCATGCTTCATGTGTTACATCTTTATATTAGGGAGCAAGCAAACTGAATAACTTGCAAACCCCAATGACAACTTCACACATTGTTTAATAGAGAAATTGTGAATCTGGATACACTTTTGGTTGTGAAATAATAGAGAAGTTCATACTTTCGTTGTTTTATCTTTTGAATCCTTGGTTAAATTTGCATTTCAATTTTAAACAGTGCTGCCTATGGCCATTAACAAAGCGAATGGAAATATCTCATAGATCGCCACATGTGTTTTGCCCCAAACAAAACATGTGTGCAAGGTTCTATGTTTTCAAAAGCTTTGACAGTGTACTTCTCACTATACTGCCATTGTTGATGATGCACTTGTCTTCAGGTGTCATATGATGATTTTGTTGCTGCTGGTTCGTTAGTGGCAGCAAGGGAAAAAGGACAGGTATGTTAGTTGCTTTCGTCACTTTCAATCTTGAAAAGAGCAGTTTTTCTGTGTACAGGATGCATTGCTCAAAGCCTTGTGCACGCATTTGAAGATCTCAAATGGCATAACCTTCCTTTTTCCACTAGCTTGTCATCTATCTATTTTGCTCCCTTTTGCTTGCCCTTTCGTATCGTATATTAGTTTTGGACCATTGGTCAATGAGATGAGGTTGCTACAAAAGAAGTATGCCAATTTATATAACAAATCATCAATGTTTCTAATATTATTACCCCTACTCCCATATGTATCTCACTCTTCCAAATGCAGATATATGGAAGGAAAAAAACATAATTATTTTTCCAACCATATGTAGAATTGATTAAAATCTTTCTGTCTTGAAAAAAACGTTGCGGGTCCAATATTTTCATGGATATTGATGTTACTCATTGTCATATTTTGTATTCTATTCTAATCTGCTCTTCATCCATTGTATAATATTGTCATGGTTATTTGGACAACTAAGGTGCACGTGAAAAGAAATAACATATTTTCTCTTTCTTTTCATATATTTTGTGTGCATACTAATTTTTTCCAAAAGAAATTAAATATTTACGTTGAGAATTTTCAAACAGTTTGACATGGTATGGTGCTATATTTATATGAACATCAGTTTATGAGTAGCATGCCAGCTCATTGTTTCCACGGGGTTAAAACACAAATGGCAAGATAAATCCAAAAAGAAAAAAGGTGGACAGTGAGAAGATGAGTGCAAACTGCGCTTACACTAGAGAAAAACCTGATGAGAAATGACGACGGAAATTCTACTAATCCGAATAGTATGTGGACTAGCCTTCATGAAGGAACATTTTGTAGAGTACATAGACCTTCCACAACCCCCCCCCCCCCCCCCCCCCCCTCTCTCTCTCTCTCTCCCCCTCTCTCTCTCGTCGTGCCCTTATCTGATATATTTATTTATTTATTGGATTTGCAGTTGAGATCAGAGGGAAAAGATTACGTTGTTCAGGAAGGAGATGTGATGCTTTTTCGTTTCAATGTGTGACGGCTTTGCACTTGAGAATCAAGGATTTTTTGTCATCCTCATGGACTCGTAATACTTGGATGATCACAGCGCTGGTCTTGGAGATTAAATGGAGAAAGTCCACCATGAGGCAAGGGTAATATCATGTACAATTTTGGCATAGATTTGGCTTATTGAGAGGGATGGAGTTCATATTTCAGTGCCCGAAGACATGTTGCTCACATTGCAAGGGTAGATTTATATAGGTTAAAGTGTTACCCATAGACTCTACTTTTATTTAGAAAATGTGGGCCCCTTTTTAATTTTCCACTGGACTCAACTCCGCTAGAGCTTCGCCATGCCCCTAATGCCACTTTTCCTCGGAGATGATGGTTCATTTGTTTTGGGAATGTGCGAGATCCCAAGTTCTCTAGGGCAATTTTAGTTCATGCCTAGTGTTGTTTGCCCGTTTGTCTTTTGAGGCGTTACGTGCTTCTCTCTTGAGCCACTTAAATATCACCTCTAGGTTGGCTTCGGTTCCTCCTCTTCACACTTTGGGCCATCTGGATTGGTCGAAATGAGGGCACTTTCTGCCAGGCTACTTTCATGCCCCATCTTTAATTATTAGAAGAAATGAACTCTTCCTTAAGCTTTTTATGGCAAGAGATTTTTAGCAGAAGTTTTCTTCATTCCCCTTTAATCCTCCTCCAATATTATGTAGGGTGAAGCTTTAGTGGCTTAGGTTTGGCCAGGTGCAAGCGGCCCCTCCAATTAGTTGAAAAGGTTTCTCCCACAATGTGAATCTACACTAGAGGCTATTTATGACGCTATTTTTTTCCTAAGGCCACCCATTGTCTTACTTTTGTAACGATTTTGATAGATTGTTCACAGGTTTTCTAGACGCTCTTTGGTGCTTTATCTGTAAGTAACTCTCTATCTGCTTCCATCCACTAGACTATGTAGTTATTGCACTCCTTTTAGCGTTGCTCTATGATCGTAGTTCAAAGGCAGAAAGTTATTCCTGCTCATCTCTTTGCTGCTGCTACTTTTATGCTCTCTTAACTCTCCTATGTTTCTTGATTTTGAATATTAAAAAAAAAAAGGTTTGAGTCCCTCTTTGCAAATTATTACCCTTAAAAAAATTGAATTAAAAAAGTGGTATTGGCGGTAAAAAAAGAACAATTGAATGCTTGCGCAATTTGTGGCGGGCAAGCCAAATTTTTTTCCCGCCACGTCACTCTGCAATCTATCAAATACACTAATTACACTTTCTTGCTTTGAAATTGCTTCATCTTTTCAAACATTAACCAGTTATTAATCATGATTTCTTCATCAAATTTGGCCACTGTAAGGATGCGTCACAAGATTTATTTTTGTTGTTGTCATTCTTTATTATTTTAAAATCATGACTTAAATGCAATATTATCTCTTGCACTTTATTTAATTGGTTTAGTTAGTTCTCTAATTACAAGTTAGTTTATATTCTTTAAATTTCATAAATTAAGTTAAATTCAAAAGTTTCAAACAAGTCATGTTAATCTTAAATAGAAATGTCAATATTAGCAAAGAAATAGACTATTATGTACTTATTTTTAGTGTGAAATTATAAAATCTGCTATATTTAGATTATTTTAGGGTGAATGACATTGATTGTCCCTAAATTATATTCAATGTTACTTAATTGTCTTAAAACTATGAATTGTTGTATCATCATCCTCAAATTACCCAATTGTTGTACCATTGTCCTCAAATCACCCAATTGTTGCACCTATTATCCTGTCGTAGCCGTTAAGATAGTTTAGGGACGACATGTGTCATTTATCCATTATTTTATTATACAAAAATTAGAATTAGTATATTTACGATGTGTATGAAAGCCATGCGTTGCGGCAGTTTATATGATAATTGCATAAATTCGTGAAAAGATGTAGAGATTTGATATAACAAAAAAAATATGTTTTTAAGTTTTAGCCATTGTAATTTTGGAACAAAATAATGTTCACACCTTATTAGGTGGAGGCTGAAGTTAAAAATGCTACTACTAGAAATATAAGAGAAATAAATCATGGTAATCAATATTTTGCTTTAGAAGATAATAAAAAAATAACAAAAAAGAAATTAGAGGCCAAGAGAACAAATTGATAAAATTGATAGGTTTAGTGACCCGCACGTTATAGTGGATATTTTTTGTAATAAATTTTAATAATAACAGTGCGACACAAAATAGGTTATATGTTTCAAAACAATATATATTTGGTCTGTTAATTAAAAAAATCCGATAAAAATTTTCATCTCTTATTAACACAAAATCTAATTTTTAATATTGATGAAAAATTTACTCTCAAATTTAACAATTATGGACCAAATTGTTTTATTAAACTATAGATCTTGAAATGAATAATTGATGCTACTAATCTTAATAATCAATAATCAAATAATAATGATAGAAATAATGATTAAAGCTTCATTTTAGAAAACAAAAATAAACAAAATCAATAAAAAAAATTAGGATCAAGACAAAAAAAAATGGAAAAACTTTAGGCATTAAGAATTTAACAATTGACTTAATAAAGATAAAAAATGGTTTTAACTAAAAAATAAACAAAAAAATAAACAAATTATGGTCACCAATGTCTTACTTTAGAAGATAGTACATAAAAAACAACAAAAAGAAAAAATTGGGGGCCAAGAGAACAAATAGAAGATTTAATTAAATAGTTATAAAATTCAAGGACTAAAATATAACATAGACGTAACTCAAGTTCAAAAAATAAAAAATTAAAAAGTTAGAGAATGGAATTGCATTTTAATAAAAAAAAAAATGTGATACAGATGAAAACCAAGAATTTCAACCTAAGCCCTCATAAAGGTAAGTGCCTTACAAAATGAGATAAAACTAAAAAAACAGCAAATTATATCCTAAAAAAAGCCAAAAAAAAAAGTCAAAAGCAAAAAAAAATAAAAACTGTTGAACCATAGCTTAGAACCAACTAGGCTCAACAAGCCAAAAACTGAGTTACTGTTTATCTAACAGTACCAGTATTGATATTTAGAAATATAGTGTAATATGCAATCGCCTTAAAAAGTCAGACATCACCTATAATTTTTTTTAAAAAAAAATTAACAGTAATATTTCTCTTTGAAAATTTATTTTTAATGTTTTTAAATAATTTTAAAACTTATTCAATTTAAATTTAAATGCATAGCATATATATTTAGTGACTATAGAAGTATTTTATTTTGAAAATTAATAAATTTTAATAACTTACTTCCAAGTTAAAATTAAATATTACTCAAAATAATATTTATTTGTGTATTTGCTATTAGAATTCACCCAAAGGATTTTTCTTTAGATGGCTGTGTTTGTTAATTTGTTGGTTTTTTTTTTTTTTTTGTGATCAGAAATTTAAATGAGAATGGTTACAAGATCGATATATTCCCTTTAAATGCTTGTGTTATATTTTAAAGTTTAATTTTTAATCAATTCAAATTTTAGAATTTATTACAATTATTTTAGACTTATATATGAAGCCTATTTTAAAAACATTCTAGATTCGCCACTGTCACATTGGCCATGGATGAAGATTGTTAGTATTACTTTTTCTAAACCTAAAGAAAATGTGGTACTTCTGGTTTTCTTTCCTTGGATACGTATCTGCCTACGAGTGGGATATTAGTGATTCTTAAACCAAATGGTGCATTAATTATCAATTAGTGGTGTAGAAGTCCTGCTCTTGGTTGCCATCAAAGAGGTGCTTGCGTAACCTGAATTTGCCTTTGAAATTTAAAGCAGAATTTTTAATACCTTTGTCATTTGGATTCCCAGTTTCCTAGGTCGGAGGTTTATGCTTTGTAGTTAGGTGCATTTGACTATAATTTCAGCATGAAATGTGATCGCTTAAATATTTGGCTTTAGTAGATACGTCTTGTTCCTCTGGTCTGCTGTGCTTTTCTTCATATGGTTTCTTGTGGTGACCTGTTCTGAAGGCTTCTTGCCATGTCGTATTGTGTTTTGAACAGCAGATTATTCCGACCCGCCCAAATTCTCCATAGGGTTTTAAGAGCGGCTGGTGTATATATGGTTTGGGTGGCATTCCTATGAAGGGCGAAACAGCAGCAGATGCTCTCATCAACACTTTCACGTTACAAACGAGGGCTATGGAACCATCACGATTAGCCAAAGTCGAGCTCGTTGGATAACGTTAAGAAGAAATCTCCAAAGGGACATTTTAACGCTGAGGAAGGTTGATACGCCACGTTTCCCTTCAGAAGTTTGTTCAGATTCACGTCAAGATGAACCAGAGACTGGCCGGGAAGCGTCGGCTCTCTTGGGCTTGGCCAGCGCATATCCCTTCTTGGTGGTGAAGTTACCAAATCCCACAGCACTTTGATCAGTCCAATTAAACTCGAATTAGTATATTATAAACATATGTCTAATTAGATAATCATGTACTAGTTCATCTCTAATTCTTCATAAGCCCAAAATTGGACTAAATTGCAGATAGATATACTCTCCCTCTCCATCGAGAAACCCTACTTCACTATAGCTGATGTCACCACTCCCTTTAATGGACTGTTACCACCTCCAAATTAAAGCTTTTCCAACCCGATTATCACCTTTAGATCGCACATTATCCAACTGATTATTGTGTCTAGATCTGACATTTGTTGCTTGCCTCTTGATTGTACTCTCGCCACTTACATTCGAATCTCATCATTAGCGCTTGCCTCTGGATCACGCCAACCATTGCCACTTGCATCTAAATCATGCCAACCATCGCTCCTTTTGAATCACACTATTGGTCGCTCATCTCTAGTTCTCCCTGATCATCGCTTGCCTCCAAATCGCACCGGTTTTTGCCTTTCATTCATCTCATCGCCTCTCTAGCCTGCCACTATGCTACTCCTTTCTCATTTTTGTCAGCGAATTGTGCACAGAAACATTCTACAAAAAATGTCTAGGGCAAGGTGCAAAAGATTCTAAAGAGCCATGCAAAAATATTTGAAACAATATACAAACAATTTGCTCTTTTTATACAATAATATGCAAACGATTTTTTCTCTCTAGAAATGATGTGTAAAAGTATTAAAATGTCAAAAGGAATACATGGAAGTGTCTAAAATAATATATAAAAGTGTCTAAGGCAATATGCAGAAATTTTATTTTCTTTAGAAATAAAAGAAGAAAAAAACATTCAGTCATAAAATTTGACCATTTTTATATTTAAGTCCTAAAACTTGATAAGTTTTTATTTGAGTCCTAGAACTTTCAAAAAGTGTAAATAGTTATCCGAAACGTTAGCTACCTGCTCTGTGGTAACTTCAGGACTAATTGTTTACACGTTTTGTAAGTTTTAGAATTCAAATAGAAATTCTCAAGGTTTTAGGACTTAAGTAGAAGAGTTGTAAAAGATTTATGACTGAATATGGTCCTTCCTCCTCCAACTTGAAAAAAAAAAAAAATTAAGAATTTCTTATAATTTTTAAATTTTTGTTTGACTAGTTCTTTTTTCATAATTTTTACGTTTTCCAAATTTAGAAAAATAAATAAAGGTAAAAATATATATTTTTTACAAAAAGAAAGATTAAAAATACTTTTCAAAAATCTTAAAGGATGATTAAAATTTTCAAAGAACAAAAAATATCTTAAAATAAATATTTTTAGTTATTAAAAAGTAATCTCCACTGAACTTGTATAGAAATAAGAAGCTTTTTAATTAGTATTTTCCTAAAAAGTTTTGAAAGCCAACGGAATAAAAGCTGATGAAAGACGACTTTCAATTCTAAATCTTTTGCAACCTTTTTATTTAAGTTCTAAAATTTTTTGAATTTCTATTTGAATCCTAAAACTTGCAAAAATGTATAAATGGTTAGTACTAAAGTTAACCCCAAAACATGTAGCTAATGGTTAAGGACTAACTTTTTACACGTTTTGAAAGTTTTAAGACTTAAATAGAAACTTGCAAAGTTTTAGGTCTTAATTAGAAATTAATCAAAATTTTAGGACTGAATATGTTCTTTTCCTGAAATAAAAGTACCTGAAAAAGTAAGTAAAAACGTCTGCAATGTAAGAGTATCTGTGTAAAATTGTCCGAAACAATATCCTAAAATCAGACAACTTTGCTAAAATAATTTTATTGTCTGAATCAATTATTGAAGTTTCATATTGATTTCCGCTAAACTAATTTCTCCCTAAGTTAATTTGGGTTCCTCACTTCTCTTTCTATTTTCCTTAATTGTACAAGCTGTTAAAGAGACCAGCTCCTTTAAAGTTCGTAATCATGCTTACCCTTTGTTGATGCACTGCATATTTGAGCACCATTACACAAAAGCAAGCTGCTGGGCTCTAGAACAAAGTCCCAACAGGTGATAAATTGTGAAACATGAGCGGAAGGCAGCTAATAATGCTACATTGATGTGTCAATGGAAAATTAAGTAAATGTTAATGAAAAGTGTATAATCTAGTTGTTTGTGGTCCCCTTTATGTATCAATACTATTCAATATATGCAAATATTCTGAAAACTATGAGATATGTGAATAGAAAATCTCCAAAATATTAATACAAACTGGTCACCTCATAGAGTTTGGGGTTTCTTTATTCCAAGCTATTCAATTTATATGTTAATAATTTTAAAATTATAAGATATGTCAAAAGAAAATTTACTAAATATTAATGAAAAAATGTATAAATTTGTGGAGTTTATTTCTCTTTGTTCAAGTTATTTAGTTTTTTTTACCATTCTTAAAATCATATTAGATTTGTCCATATGAAATTTACTACTGATGAAAACTATATAACTTTGTCATATTTGGTTCGCTTTGTTCACCTTATTCATTTTTTGTGTGAACATCATGAACATTTTGAAATATCCCAAGACAAAAAATGGGAAACAAATTGAACCTTAGAATAAAAATTCATGTATGTGTATCGAATGTTGATATATTCTTTTAGAAATGTCAATGTGTTAATTTAAAAAATGTCATGTTGATTTCTCAATAACTTCTACTAATTGTTATAAATAACTACTAGCAAAAGTGAAAAACTAAAAATGTTGGTGGCAGAAGAAACTTAGCTAAATGAGGTGAAGGACTGAAACTGAAATTTCTCCAGTGTGAAGTCAGAAAATGGCCTAAAAATGGTTCAAAACTTTGAAAATTTGTTCAAGCAAACAAATGATTGAAGCGGCCCCGATTTATTTTTCAATAACCATCCCAACTGGCTAGTAGTCGTTCATAGCTTGAATTTTTGTAATTCCGGCAAATCATCACCGCCACATCCGTAAAACTCTCTACCATGACAAGGTCGAAGAGATAGGCATAAAAAAAGAAATAAATAAAGGATATACCACTAGTCAGTCTTGGGTGAAACGATAAATGATTGGCTGAACAACTTGCAAGCCGGGAATCAATACCTCGTAAAATTGACAATCCGACTAGCGTAGAGCCTGTATTTTCATATCATAGCTACTTATCTTTCAACACCTTGCAAGCTGTGAATTAACACAAAATATTATACATGGGAGCTATGGGAATGTCAGTGCCAATGAAAGACAACTTCCTTCACTTGCAAAGGCAGTTTTGAGAAGAAATTATCCGGTCCAAACTGTTAGCATAACACTAAATTTGTTTTAACTTATGTTAATTAATTCTAAAATAGCTTCTTTTTTATTTTTACGTCTATTTTACTTGATATAAATTTTAATTAAAAGTCAATATTATGTAGTTACAATAATCCATTGAAAATAAGTCAGTTAACTTAAGTTACAAATGAATTTATTATAAATCTACGTTACATCCTTATCGTTACTTATTTCTTTTTGTTTAAAAAAAATTACCCAAAAACTGAAGCCATCATTTGTGTGGCGTAAGTTATGCACGTGATGACACGTGCTTCGTTTAAATAGGCCGAGGAGTAAAATGTCCAACTTTGTAAAACTTTGAGGATCGAATTCGAACCGACTTGAGTTAAAGTTCAAGTGGCAAAGTCACTAAAGTGTGGGCGTTAGCAAACTTTAGGGGGCAAAAGCGATTTTAGGCCTTTCTCTAACCAGTTGCCGGGGGGCCGCCACAATTTAACTCACCCGAACACTCCTTAGCGTCCGGGAGTAAACCCTAGCTTAATTAAGGTGATTACGTCGATCGGCGCCGGTTATGGGCTGGCAAAGACGTACGGAGTTGGCAACTATGGTCTCTTAAGCTTCAGTAACACTGTGGTTCAAAGTGGGTATTGACGATTTTGCAGCGGAACTCGCCGAGTCCCGCACAAGCCATGGCTGCGTCTGGGTCCTGGAGAGCAAGATTGTGCTTTCACTTCGGTGGTAAGAACGCTGCTCCATCTCTTCTACTGCCGGAAATTCGATTTTATTTGTTTCGAAGCTTCGCGTCCAATTATCCAGAAACTGAAGCGCTCCCTTTCTCTGTTGCATACCTCAAGAAGTCGTTTGGTTTTCCCTTGGAAACTGCCAGAGCTTTGTCCAAGTATTTCCCTTTCGAAGCCCCAGAAAGACCAGACTCGGTCGTCAATTTCTTCAAAGGACAAGGTTTTACCGACGGCCAGATCTCAGTAATTGTTAGAACGAATCCGCTAGTTCTGTCGTTTACTGCTGAGCGCCTGTTGTCGAAGCTTGAATTTTTCCGCTCTGTTGGTTGTTGCGACGCAGATGTTTGTACCATCTTCTCCAAGAATCCGTCCCTGCTTAGGTTGAGTCTGCAGAAACGAATTATCCCTTGCTATAATCTGCTCAAGAACGTGCTTCTCCTTGATTCGGAGGTCATTAAATGTTTTAAGCGTCGCTTAATAAATGCCCGCCACAACCCAGAAACTCTTGCTTCCAATATCAGACTTTTCAGAGAGCTTGGAACACCTCAATCTGCCATCTCCAACTTGCTAAAACACTTTACCCACATAGCATTTACAAGGCATTCAGCAGTGAAAGAGACTGTGAATGAGATTGGTAGAATGGGATTTGATCCGTCGACTACAATCTTTTGCTATGCGGTATTTGTTCGCAGGGGTATGAATAAGCAGACATGGGAATCGAAGTTTGAGATATACCGGAGGTGGGGTTGGTCCAGGGATGATACATTGACAGCATTCGGCAAGTGCCAAGGTTGCATGCGCTTATCAGAAGAGAAGATCACAAGGGTGATGGATTTGCTTGTGAATAAGATGGGTTGGCGATCACATGATATTGCTAATTTTCCATATCCTCTAATTTATAGTATGGAGAAGAGAATCGTCCCAAGATGTTCAGTTCTTCATGTTCTGCGGCTCAAGGCCCTGATTGGTAAAGATATTAACCTGTCCTCTTTGTTGATTTCGTCAGAGGAGGATTTCATCAACAAGTATGTAGCCAGTTTTCTGGAAAATGTTCCTCAGCTTTTGAGTCTCTACAAAGGCAAAATTGATCTTACTGATCTAGGAATTAAACCTATTGTACCGTGAACTTTTTAAACTAAAATATGGTGTTCTCCGGGATACGTCTCTCATCTTTCACACTCCTGTAAGTATTTGTTTGCGGCGTAGGGCTCTTTGATAGATTGCTGAGCAATTTCCATATAGTGAACTTGTTTGACATTATTTCAGTAGCATGAATGGATCATTTGGAGTTCTGGTGGTGACTGGTGGCATAGTGAAGCCGATGGAAATTTCCAGAAAGAATTCATTACGGTATAGGCTAGTTGGCTAAATTTATCTATAGTGATGAATGGCTTCATTTATGCCATACTCAGTTTGGCCGAGTGACTTAAACCTCCAGGAGAGGTTTGCAGCGAGGCAGCGTGATTTATTTATATGTGGTGTTAGCATATTACTGGTTGGGTATGCAGGTATAGACGCCTTGGTTACATCTTTTGCTGCAGCTGCAAGCATCCCTTCTCTAATGCTAATGATATTTCACCTTACTAAAAGAGTTTCTTTAAATGAGTCAATTGTCTCATGAAATGGCTTCTCAAACTAGACTAAATTGTGGCTGTAGATTAGGGACGCGCAAATGGCAACCAGTGGCAGTGGACACCATGCACAGCCGCCAATTATGATGTCAATGTGCAGGCACATAAAGAACCAATGCAGTTATAGATACAAAAGATGCATGATAACCAAAATCCATGAACCTTTCCTAACAATAACATCAATGGACATTCTAAATTCCTAGTCGGAGAGAAGCTCTATAGTTCAATGCCGCTTGTTGCTCTCAGTGACTGTGCCAGGTAGACCTGAGTCCCAGCTGGGCAAAGCCCCAGATGGACCAACACCATGGCAAATCTGCTCCTGCATTCCACTCAAGCCTATCTGATCATGCATAGGTTCTGGAGCAGCTGCATGTTGCAACAAAGATGTCGTCTCAACAGCGTTTCTTGCTCCTATATCAGTTTGTGGATTCACAAGTGAAGGAACTAGGTTGTTACTTGGGTAACCATTTGCTACTCTCTGGTGGTGTACAGCAGTAGCTATGCTAGGAACTGGCTGGTGATAAAATTGGTTTGTCTTTTGTGGAATTGGCACAACACATGTTGCTGCTTCCAGGGGGCTGCTAACCAAAGGCATTCCCATATTAGGTACATTAGACCTGGAGAGAAGAAGTGGATTAATCCCGGTTACTCGCTTAACTGTTTCTTCAGCCATTTTCACCTGAAATTTTGAAAGCAATATTACTCAAATAACTTGAAATGATGTGTCAACAGAGAATTATATAAAAAACTTATTTCTTCCCCCACAAAATCGTTGTGTATACATAAACATATGCTAACGTCAACCACAAATCAAAGTTCACAAAACAGACAGGATAATGAACAGGGGAACTGAGCAATAAGCACCTGGAGACTGGAGTTCTATTTAATGAACTCATATATTGAATAACAACATAACATCAGAGAAATTTATATCCCTTTGTATGGAATACTGTTGTAGCAATTAAAGGCCATCAGCTTAAAGTGTAGGAGATTGACTTTCACACATACTCGATGCATATCTTCACGCATAACAGCATTTTATTTCCTTCAGTTGTTCTGAATTTAACTAAAAACGAAAGAATAGTCGAGGGAAAATGCAGAGCAAATAATGTAGACATCGTCGTACCTTTGCTCTAAGTGTCTCAATATCAGCCTTCAAAATTCTATTATCAACAGCAGCCCCATCATACTTATGATTCACATCTGTTAGACGTCTCAGTAACGTTGAATGCTCGACTCTTAGTTGACCAACCTAGGTTGAAACACTTCAAGAGTCAAAAAGAATGAACATAGTGGCATGTGAATGTTAGCAGAAGAGGAGTAAAACCTGTGCTTCAAGTTCATTCAAATGCTCCTGTTTTCTTCTTCTAGAACGCCTAGCTGATTCACGGTTTGACAACATTCTGTACATTATTAATGCACAATTGGAAAATCAATATAATTGCATGGAAAAAGAATAAGTGAGATCATGCACCATGTGCAATTACTAAATATACTTTGAAATTTATTAAGCATTGGTGGCATGGATCAACATAATGAGAGTAAGAAAATAACGCATGACATTAAAAGGTGGTAAACAAATCCGGCTCAATTACTTTTATTTATAAGAAAAAGAAAATCACCTCCTTGCTCGTTTTACATCAGCAGGATCCATATTCTCAGTGGTCTCTGTCTCACCTTCGAGCTCATCATCATCCGATTCTTCTCTTGATGATCCACTTGTTGACTGTCTCACCTGTATGCCTGACTTTTGCTGGACAGTTGCAGTTGCAGAATTTGCACATGCTGCAGCATCAGGTTCATTCTGCACCTTGGAGGAACCTAGAGTTTTTAACATGTCAGAAGTCATCAGTGCTTGGCTTAATTCAGGTATTAGGAAGAGAAGAGTTGGGAATCTAGAGTGACAGTGCAAGTTGTGGCAAACAACCATCCATGCTTGGAATTAAAAAATCTCTATAAATCATAAAAGGACTTCAACCCATACATTAGCTATTCATCAGCCATATGCTACATCACATAACACTTGAAAGAATTTGTTATGAAGGTGTTTCATATTATACAATCTCGACTAGTGTTTGTAAGACAAACTTGCAAGCTTCACCACAAATAACTTACCTCCAAGCAAGGTTTTTAATATTGTTAGCACTGGATATACTGCACTCTATAAATCATAGGCATATCGCATGACAAACCTCACCGTTACCATTACGATTTTGTATAAAAATAAAATAAAATAAACATTATTTTGAGATGAAAAAAAAAATCAAATATAATTTTTTGCACCTTTTGCATGCATTTTAATTATTTTCATCTTAATTTTCCTCATATAAATAAAATATATTTATAAATGGATTCTGCTTTGATAAATAGTGCACACAATGTATCCAATTCGTGAAAAATTTTGCTCACAATAGCAACCGCAGCTAGCAGCTTTAAAGATGATTCAGTGAGAGACAAAGGTCACATGAAAGTCAAAATAAAACAAAAAATGAAAAGAAAGATAAAAATAAAATAAAAAATTTACAACGATTTTCAAATGTCAATCATGTTAACATTTACCAATTGAATTTTGTTCTTAAAACATAAGGAAGGAAATATATCAATATTTATGTTAAAATATGTGTGCCAACCATATTTTATCATTTTATTCATGTATGTATACGTATATGAGCTAAAATGAAATAAGAAAAAGTCCTTTTTTCCATACCCATGTTTTGTAGTATACTGTTGGAGTACCATGTGGTAAATTGAAAAAACCTACAAAAATGTTGTGGTATGTGAAATACCGTAGTATGCCGTGATTTACCGCACGATAAATTAACCAAACTCTAAAGCTAGACGTAAAATCTCTTCCCAAATGGACCTAAAACAGAAATTATTACTAAGCTAAAAGTAACGTCGTCAGAAACATCGATATAAGAGGTCAAGCACGGGCACCAAGGGGAACATCTAGCAGTTCACGTAAGTTACTATTCCAAGCTATCATGCCCATTACAGCTACCAGAACTGATTAGACCGAATTCATATAGCAAGATCTTCCATATCGGGGGTTCACCTCGCATCCTACGTTGGTAGAGTTAAAGCTTCAACGCGAGCCTAAATCCTAATTCAGGTTGAAAGCGAACAAAGCAGAAAATTGAGAGGAAAATCAGACAGAGAACTCTTACCTTGATCTTGAGATCCTAATATTTGATTCTGACTATCGATAGGAGGAGAACCTTCGTCTTTCACAGCTGACGCCTTCATACAAACAAATTCATCTTAATTTCAATAAAATCAGGGGAAAAAAAACGATTTCTTCCAAATTTAAATGAAGATAGAGAAGATTACCCGAGAGAGCGCAACCGCAGCGCAAGCAAGATCAAGTTTGCTCTTGAGCATCGCACGATACTCGTCCGAACCGATCGGGCCAGCCGGATTCGCAAGGAAAGGCTGCCGAGGCTGATGAACCTGATCTGGATTTTGACTGTGTCTTTGAGTTTGACAAGGTTCACGATCATGATTGTAACTATTCGGCTTCCTGATCTCCACCACATCGTCACTACTACCGACCCGGTCAATTCTCGATACAGACGGCTGAGACGGAGCCGACGAGGAGTTCATCACATTATCATCGGCATGAGACGCCGAAATCTCACTGGGGGCGGCGTATTCTTCAAGGAATCTCTCCAACGCCCAGTCCGATTGGCTCCGGTTCATCCCCGCCGATGGCGACGACGAAGGACCATTCGCAGCCGCCGCCGCCGCCGCCCAGAACGATTCGGCGAAATCATCGACTGAGAAAACGCTGCTCATGATCTCTAGTAAAACTCCCCCTCCTATCACCTGCGTCGCGCTCGCACTCCCAATTCCCAATCCCGTCCGCGAATTCGCATATGCGAAAATACCAATCTCCTTGTCCTAAAGGTTTTGACGAGGGCTGATCTCCTGATTGAAGGTCCACGATCCCATCTCCAAAGGATCATCCAAGTGGATGCATTGGTGGTTGTTTGGTGACGTGTTTTTTGGCGATTGGAGGTATTATTGGCTGCGGGTGGGTTCAAGAGCATGTGATTTTGTGGGTTAGGGCACTGATGGCTTAAAAGTAGGAGAAAGAAGGGAAACAAAGGTGTGATGTGTAAGGGTGGGACAAGTGTAAAGTCAGGCCCACGTAGGGTCGTGGCTTTGGGGTCTTTTGTAAAAGCTTGATGCGATGCGAGAGCGAATTCTCAAGCTGCCACCATGAGAGGGTTTCGGACACATATAGCTTTCAACTTTGGCTCATGTTTTAAGTTAATACTACGAGCGTCAAATATCTTTTATTTTTAATGAGTAAAAGTATCAAATTTATTACTAATATTTCATTTTAATTAGAACCAATTCCAACATTAATTCTTTTTTGTCTCAAAAGGCTAACGAACTAGGGGAAAAGTAGTATGTTTTGAAACTTTATGGTAATGTTATAACTTTTTAATAAATTTAAATATTTCAGGTAATTTATTCTTTTTTCTTACAGTCATAGAGCTTCATATTGGATCCATTTTGTGGTTTTGGCAAACTTGATATTTTCCTGTTGGGTTTTTTTTCACCAACTCTTCCTTGTCGACTTTTTAGTTTTGAAGCTGCCGGAATCGAAGATCTAAGTTTCAAATTTGATTTACTTCTATGTTGGCTTCAGATCCAAGTTTCGCATGTAAAAGATCAAATTTAGTTTTTTCATTCAGGGCTATCAAAAAAAAGCTAATAGAAAAAAAAGAAAAAAAAACTCTAGCTGCTATCAAAATAAATATGGTTGTAGGGCGACAATAACAAAAGCTAGGGCCAATGGTGACCCCACCTAATAGTGGTTTAAAGAGGATTTCTAGCTACATATATAGGGCTGGATTTGCATTGGTTTGTGACTCTAATGAGTCATTTGTTAATTTCAGAGTTTAGAAACTTGATGGATGAGATTAGATACAAGGAACTTTGACCTATAAACCCTTTTATTTTTAACTTGAATTGACCTATAAGAAAAAAAATGAATAAATTACCTCAAATGCTCAAAGTTTGTTAAAAATTACATATCACTCTAAAATTTCAAAATCTGCTACTTTTCCCTCTTTTTCATTAGCCTTTTTAGTGGTTAATGGACAATTTAAGCCAATTTTAAAATATTAGCAGGCAATTTGAACCATTTTAAATTATTAGTTGGAATATAGAGGAAAAAAAAATAATGGTAGATTTGGTCCCAACTTAAAGTATTAGTAGCAAATTTGAAATATTTGCCTTTTCAAATTGGTACAAGAGAGGTTACTAACCAAGTGAGAATTTGAAAATCATGCCTCATTCCAAGACTTGGTTATTATTAACAAAAGGGTCTAAGTGTAATGTTAATAAAGATAATACTTTCTTGATCTCAACTCATAAAAACTTAGGTTTTTTTTTATATGAATTTTGAGATGTGTTATTCAAGTTTGTATCTTGGAAAGAAAAACAAGTTTGTACTCTAAACCGCATCTACTATGCATCAACTCTTTTGACATTAGAAGTGACATTACTTGTCAGCCATTTTGAGAATTCAAAATCATTGCAATTCGAGAAAAGATTGAGAGATAGACTATCATAATAACGGGCAATCTTGCTCTTTCATTGGAAGAGACCCCTGAATTCTAGTGGGGTATACTTTTAATGAATGGTTGAGATCGTATTATTAATAAAACAGTCAATCTCACTATCACTATTTTGAGATTATATTAAACAAGGAATACTATCTCACATTCTTTGTAACCTTTGCTATTTTGGGCCATCATAATTCTTTGTAATATTTCAGTATCTAGTAAGTTATTTTACCATATTACTTTTCAAACTATTATTTCAACTACAATATTTATTTTTTCTTCATCTTTATTAGTTTACGTGAAAAAAGTGGATAACAAATACAAACTTTTCCTTTTTTTCAAATTTTCATGCCAAAACTAAAGGTTTTAAGAAATGCAAGACAAGAAATAGTATTTTAAGCATATACATATAGAAGGTTGAAATTTTGCCCAAAAAAATAATTAAAATAAAAATAGAACATGTGGGTAGGAGTGGATTCCAATTCATGAATTCATGTATTCGGATTCCGAGAAGAGTTAGGAGTTGGTAGAGTTTTTGTTTTGTAACATCTCTCATAAAAACTACTAGCTTTAGAAAACGTTTTCTACGCACTAATCCTAATCCCTATTTGATTTATATTTTTTACATAGAAGAATCGTACAAGTTGTACAATTTAAAACACACTGTAAAAGTTATACAATTTAGAACACACCGATGCATCTAATATAGAGAGAAGAGAAACATCTATTTTTCCTTGACATTATGTAACCATTTCGCCTGAATAGCCGGAACAATCATATTTGAAATTGTTTTAAGCTTTTAACCTTTTAGATCATCAACCACTTCCCAGCTGGACGCTATTAAAGTTTTATTACAAGTACAAGCCATGGTATAGATTGATAGAGGGGTGAATAGCACCACTAATATCAAATCTTTAACCCTTATTGTATATTGGTGCTCCACTTTTGTTTGTTGCAAACTGATCTCGAATCTTTATTGCTCATTGCATGGTGGTTCATAACTCTAATAATACTTAATTTGGAATAGAAACAGTAAAATTTTATAATTTGAAAGATCTATAAAATATTAATTGTTAAAAAATAATAGCATTGTTTGAATTTATGAAAAACAATTGCTAAATAGTTTAAATTAGATTTTTTTAAAGAGAAAGATATATCATTAAACTGAGAAAAAAATATACAAAAGCCAAAACGTCCGAAAGAGCATAACAACAAAAACCACCTCAACAGACAAAAAGACAGCAGCAAGCAGAACAATACAAAGAGAATCACAATCACAATCTGGCCTTAAAGCATCAACCAGCAAAACCTCAAAACTGAAAGCACCAACAAAGGCACACAATCGCCCAAAGCAAGAACACCAACCTAGCCAACTAATAATCATGCAGAAGCTAAGCAGTAACACACGACACCGGCATAGAATAGACAGCACCAACACCAAACTTCTAAAGGAGATGACCTCTAAACACCTTGTTTGGCCAAAGAATCTGCCACAAAGTTTCCTGACCTCGATATATGCACAACAGCTGCTTCACAACCAGGTAACAACTCACCGTTTTTTGCTAAAATTTTGCACAGATGGCACCGTCTGCGCTCCTTGTTCCTTATCCAAGATACAGTGTTCTTGGAATCACTCTCGATCCACAACTTTGAGAACACCAAACCAGGTCTGAGATTAACCATACACAGAGCTTCCCGAATTCCAACAATTTAGCCACATTAGAATCCAAAACACCCACTGATTTGGAGAAGATAGCTTAAGGTGACAATAAAGGATCTCTTGGGATCCCCCCGATGGCCCCAGCCACCCATCTATGTTAAACTTCAGTTCCCCAGTTGATGGAGGTGGCCAACTAGGATTAACGACACATGGAGAAACACCGCCAACAATACTCACTAGTTTGAGTTAGAATTTAGAAAATTTGATGTAAGATAGCTTAAATTCAAATTGTTCGGCAATAATTCTTTAATAAATTCAAACTATGTTCTATTTTTTTTAATAATTAATGAGTCATTTAGACTATTAGTTTTTTTCTATCTAGAAGTCAGATTTTTATTCTAACTCAGTTTTGCATAGAGTTAGAGAGCAATATACAATGAATTGTAAAAGTTTGAGACCAATTTGCAATGCAATAAAAGTTGAGGACCGACTTACAATGATAACTGAAACTCTGGGACAATGGTGCTTTTTACCAATTGATGTAGGAAACGGTTATAATTTTCTTGTAATGACCATAAAAGTTCCGATATCTGAGTTAAAGTTTTTAAATTATTTCCTAAACATTAAAGGTTGAATTCCCCATATCTAAGATGAGATACAACAAATAAATTACTTGTAAGTGTAAATCTGATCATTATACGTCTTTGATGGCTCAATCGAGTTGGCTTAGTGAGTGCAAGAGGCAAATTGTCCTACTTTACATGGTCCAGGAATCAGATTGATCCGAGCCATTAGTTCAGGCCCTAAAAAAGACCAGGCCAACAAAGTTTGAGGTACTAAAATGGATATTGGCATAAAAACAAAAAATCTGTGTTGTACCAAAGTCTCAACTAGTGGGCTCTATATTCAGAATCGGTTATTGTGTTGGGCGGCTCGGGCCGGCTCGTTTGGAAACTGGTCCAGCCTATAATATCATTTTGGACGGCCTCATTATCAGGGTACGGTGCGTCGTTGCCCACTGGTAAGTCCCCATACGACAACGGGAACAAAGAAGGTGGAAACTAACAATATCGTCATCGCCATATTCTTGATCTGAATCTGTGTTCTAGCTTCTGATTTAGTAGTCAAAAGATCGGTAAGGAAAATCAGGTAAGCCGACCTCCTTGTTGGTCTAATCATGGAGTAGAAATTTCATCCGTCGCCCTTGTTTCTTTTGAACTTGATTCAGATTATTTTGAATTGCTTTCTGGAGATTATTGATGTTAATGTTCTTCCCATCATATCTAGAATGGCGAATAAATCTCAAATCCCGACCAGGAGCTCATCTCTCGTCGCCGTTATCGCGGACGAGGTACCGATTCTCTTTCGTTGGCATGTTCTACTGCTTCTTACCAATGCTCAATGTTGACCAAATTGGGTAGTTGTTGAGATTTTAGCATGTTTTGCTAGTTTATTGAGCTTTTCCTTCAGATTTTATTGGATGTGGCTTATTTGAGGAAAACACTTGTATTTTCTTGCGTACCGGATAGAGCGATCCTGCAGAAAACTCAGATAAATTTGATGATGGAGGACCTCTCGGTCTTGATTGGGCAAATTTGGGGTCAGGGAATTGTTGGATTTCTTTGTAGCCCAGTAGACTATTCTCCCATCACCCTACTGTGTTTGTCTTGGAAAAGTGACTGATTTGTTTGGCTTAATAGTTTTACTGATAATATTCGTGTATGTCTGGGTGCTAAATGATATTCCCTTCGCCCCAAAACTATTGCAACATATTTTTATTATGGGCAGTGTCAAATCTTTGCAATATTTCCATATTTAGTAAACCACACTATCTTTCAAACTATATCATTTTTAATATTAACCTTTTCTAACTTTCTCAGTTTATGTGTAAAAAGTTAAAAACAAATGTGGAAACAACATATAAATTTTATTCACTTTCTTAAGCCTCGTGCCAAACCAAATGGTTCAATAGATATGAGATGGAAGGAGCAATATTCTTCTTCTTATTTTATTATTACCCTTTTTTTTTAAAAAAAAAGAACTTGCCAGTGGTTTTTGTAGGATTCATTAGATGCAGTAGTTGTATGGTTTTCTTTACTTGAAGTGCCTAGTCAGCATCTATAACTTTTTCTTAGAAGTGTTTTTACACTAGTCTGATCTCCATATGTTGGTTTAGGACACCGTAGTTGGATTTCTGCTTGCTGGAGTTGGTAACGTCGACATAAGAAGAAAGACAAATTACCTTATCGTGGATTCAAGTATGCCTTGCAATCTTTTACTCCATAATTCTTGTAGCTTTTTGAAAAATTTGCTCGCATCAGCAAGATTTAGGTCTAAGTTTTATTTGCACATAGAAGAAGGCTATGTTATTTGTAGTGTGTATAAAATGTGTGTAGTAGTTGGTCAAGTCTCTACACTTTACTTACGTGCCCATCAAACAAGGAGGGAAACAGCATTCAGTCAACGTGGGAAATAAACTGGTGGTCAACGTACTAATAATTGAACAATACATCTTATTTATTTATTTTTTATTTTGAGTGGTAAGTAGTGTAGAGTCTAAGTGTAGCTTGAATCATCATGACTATTCTGATATATATGTTAGAAGCTTTTCAATTATAACATTGTTGGCAGAAATTTTTTTGAATGTTGGCTGTTTACGATTACTCCAGTACTGGTCTTAAACTTTAGTCAGTTTACTAATATCCTGTGGCCCATTGAAAGTCAACGTGACCTGCAAGAATGTAGTAACGATCTGGGCAATGCCTTCAGGAAGATTTTCAGTAAGTGACTGCTACTTATAAAGATCAGAAGACAGCTTGCCTCTCAAAATTGAGAATTCTCACACCTGAACAAAAATGTGGCTTCCAACATATAATTGTGAACTAGTGGAGGAAATAACATAGAAAAAGTTGAAAGAGACTACTTGTAATCATATGAGCTGAAGATGTTCTTTCGATGTTCATAGTCTTTGTGTGTTCCATTTGTTATTTTACAAGGTATATTTTAGGACTATTGTTATTTCTGAAGTTTCACTGAAATTGTGAAGTTCTGCTCATAGAAATATCCTGTATTTTTTTTCAGAGACAACTGTCAAACAAATTGAAGATACATTTAAAGAGTTCACAACAAGGGAAGATATTGCAGTTGTGCTGATTAGTCAATATGTAAGTTCTATTGCGTATCGCATATACTTCAGTTTATTGGTCAATACAAATTAAGTTGTCACTGTACGATTCATGCAGAAGGCATGTTTTTACAAGTTTCTTTGCAATTGTTTTGGAGTCTGATTCTGATGATTCCTGTCCCATATGATGGAATGAAAATCTATGTCAATTGAGCTCTAATTCTGTTTTAATGATATATAGCTTATTTTCTTATGTCATTTGATACTCTGATGATCCCACAGAAATTTTCTTATGCAAGTTTTCTTGATATATGCTCCTGGACTTGGTATTCTACAAATCTCTAGCTGTGACATGTATGGATTAAGAGGGAGTCGAAAGAAAGCTCTGACTAACCATACCTATTTCAGTCTCGTAATGTGAATTTTAAGAAGGTGGTCCTCTATTATTTGTTCCTTTCAGGTTGCCAATATGATAAGGTTCTTAGTCGATAGCTACAACAAGCCTGTTCCAGCAATTCTGGAGATTCCATCTAAGGATCATCCATATGATCCTGCTCAGGATTCTGTTCTCTCACGAGTAAAGTACCTCTTTTCTGCAGAATCCGTGGCATCTGGAAGGCGCTAAATGCATAATGAATCTGCTTCATGCCTCTGCTACCTTGTGTTTTAGCCCCGTTGAGTTGTACTACTCTTATCGGTCCTGTTTGTGGTCACCAGATTTACCTATATATCTTTAAGTCCTTAGGGAGGCTTGTGATATGGAATGAATTGTTGGCATTTCTTGAATAAGTACTACAATGAATAATCCATATAGGGAGATCAGTTCCATTTTCGTACTTAGGCTTTGATGCATCTGTGTGATTGCTAATTACTTTTGTGGCAGCTCATTTATCCTCAACTGGTAATTGAAAGTAGAATTTGTGTTTAAAAATATTTAGAAGTCAATCTGTCGATTAGGTATTTGACACTTGCTTGAAAAAACATTGGCCTAACTATAGAATTAGCCCCGAACTTGCGCAACTCGAGTGAGTTGGTACAAAACTCAGCATTTATTAAAGCTTGGCCCCCTGACTTTGGAAAGGTATACACTTCAGTCCATTCCCTACAAAAATAAATAAACGGTGTTAGGTTGAGGCTAAAGATACAAACCAACTCAGGCTTGTCGCTGGCCACATCATCATCACCCCAAATGCCAGTACCCTGCACACGTTGCCCCACATATTCAGCTCCATTAGATTCGTCTGCCATTGTAATGAAATTGATTTCAGTAACTACAAACGATGAAATCGATTTTTCAACAGGAGACGGAGAAACAAAAATCACTATTGACTTAGCCAATAACAGTGAAGGCAAAATCAATGATCGATCCGCCTCTGTTGTAGCTCCTACTCAGCGGAGGCGATATTGCGGCCGACTGGGAGTGGAACCCAGCCCCTGCTCAAAGGTCGGCTCGTCGGATTCCCTCTAGGCTTGTGGCTCATGGGTTCCTCCATTGCCCATGATTTCTCCACCACAACTCACCCTCCCCTTAGTGCGGCGGCGTGGAGCATGGTGGGGTGACAGTGGACATCTTGGAGCAACTTGTGGTAGGATCAATTGGGGTGGCGCACAGTGTCTTCGGCCCCATCGTCTATGGTGGTGTCTTGTCCCCAAGCCGCCCCGAGCCTTTCCGCCGTTAACCTGCCGTCCCAAGACCTTAGCCCTTTCACAGTTTGCGCACTGTCCTGAGCCCCAAATACCATCCATTAATTACTATATCAATTGGACTGAAGTGCTTAGCTTTTAAAAATTAAGGGGCTAAGTTTTAGTGAGTTCTGAGTTTTGGATCAACTGGCTCGAGTTGGCCAAGTTCAGGGGTTATTACTGTAGTTCGGCCAAAAACATTTGACTCCCGATTGGGGGGTTAGGCTGACGTGTAAAAAATTCATCCTTGTTGGACCCAATATTTATATTGACCGTGCTTTATAAGAAACACGAGAAACGCGTGGAAGCTTCCTTGGAAGTGGAGCAATCAGTCGCGTATGTAAAAAAGTCAATTTCGCGTCCTCGGCTTTTGATCAAGTTTCGAAGAAATGGACTTGTTTTTCCATGCTTGGCTCCAACGCAAGTCGTTTTGTCTTGAAACATTTTTTATGGACTATAAAAAGATTAACTATAACGCCCTCTACACGTACCATGGATATCATGTATATATGTCTATTTAGACATAGGAGTAATTTTACTATTTTACCTCCAAAATTTTCTTCTCTAACCCGTTTTCTCTTTCTCATCCCTGCTGACCACCGCCGCTCTTCGTTCTAGACAGATTGCCGGTGATTGAATCGCATCGCCGTGGCCTTTTTCAGCTTAATCTCCAATCCTGCTCCGATAGAATCAAGTCGCTGCCTTTTCAGCTCCGATCGAATCACATCGCTGCCTTTTCAGCTCCAATCAAATCACGTCTCTTCAACGTCGCCGCCTCTCTACTCCGATCAAATCACGTCGCCACCTCTCCACTTCGATCGAATCGCATCGCCTCTTCAGCATCAGTGCCTCTCTGCTCTGATCAAATCGCATCTCTTCAGCATTGCCGCCTTGCCGCTTCGATCGAATTGCATCGGGGCCCCTCCATTCCAATTGAATCGCATTGCCTCTTCACCATCGTTGGAGTTTTAAGGCGATGATGAGCCTGAAGTCCAACGACGCAACGAGCTAGGATCGGAGCTAGGATCAGAGCGATCGGAGTAGAGGCAACGCTCCGACTCGATGACGACAACGCCCACAGCGACTATGCGATGAGCCAGGATCGGAGCAGAGGCAATGCTGGGAGTAAATTGTCACTTTTTAGACATTTTGTCACTTTTTTTAAACACTTTTTTAGACACGCTTTAGACATTTTGTCAATTTTTTTTAGACACTTTTACACATTTATTAGACACTTTTTATTGTTTCAATTAGTTATTTTTTAAAAGAGTAAATTGTCTACGTATTGGTCAGACACTTCTAAATATTTCTTTAGACACTTTTACACATTCATTCAGACACTTTTTTATTATTTCAATTAGTTATTTTTGAAGAGAGTAAATTGTCTACGTATTAATCAGACACTTCTAAATATTTTTTTAGACACTTTTCGGCATCCATTCAAACACTTTTCATTTTTTTTGAACATAACATATGACTATACTGTGAGATCATGATGTATGACAGTTCGGCAGCAGCACCGACGCCGGCACCGGCACCGGAAGAGACAGCAGTAGCAAGCTAGGGTTTTTTTGTGGAGAAGAATATTTTAACTAAGGGTATTTTTGTCAATTTTTTAATGATTTATGCCTTATATATAGAAGATTAAAGGATGGGTTACTATGTCTAATTAGACATAGGTGTATAATAAAAGAACTACTCTAGACGTACTTAACAATTTGCTTCTGCCTTCCCCCTCAAAGCTCGTGATGGCTCTCTGTTGCTCGACCATTTTCAGTTGCTTACTGCCCAAAGTTTCCTCTCGAGTTTCTGATGCTGCAAAAAAACCAACCGCAAACAAATCCAAAGGCAGCTCAAAATCGAACAGACCTCCCATAGTCGTTTCCTACCTCCCAGTCAATCCCTAGTTGTCACGGCTGTAAATCACATTGAAAGGCCCGGTTCATACAAAAAGCAGTAAAAGCCTGGAGAAATTCAATCCGGAATGAGGTGAGCCGAGAACCTAAGAACGAAGCAGGATATGGGCAATGAACGACTCATGGGGGATGGGGTTTCTATTGTTGTCGCTCCTAATAGAGTGCTAAAATAGTGTTTGCACTGTTTAACAGTGATTCTGATGCTAGTTTTGAATGAAGCTGTGAAGGAAAAAGGAAACATAATTTATTTCTCTTTCAACCGGTGGTCACTGTGAAGGACAAAAAAACAAGGTTTAAAAATGCTTTAGATTGCTGCTTTCAACGACTTGGTAAAATTTTCCAGCTCCTTCAATCCTTCCTCTGGAGACTTTGCTTCACCCAGAAGCTTCACCATAGCACTACCAACGATCACACCATCAGCTCCCCATCCTGCCACCTGCTCAAAGAATTGAGAAAACAAGCAATTAAACTCCTGTAGTGCAAATGAAAGAGAACACACAAAACAAACTAATCAGTTATTGGACCAACCAGTTGGACTTGTTCGGGTTTTGATATGCCAAAACCGACTGCTACAGGCTTAGTTGTTGCCTGTCAGGATAAAGCAGATCATCAGACGCAAATGGTATGTCTCATAAGTCATAAAATAATCATCTAGATGGCCTTAATAAACAAGACGGTTTTCTACGTCATTTTAAAGACAGACCTCTTTAATATCTTTCAGAAGACTTTCCACTCGATCACTGACGGACGCACGGGCACCAGTTACACCAACGGAACTCACCTATGATGTTAATACCAAAACCACATATTAAACGATCTTCCAAAAATTTATGAAAAATGTGCAGAGCACAAATGATTCTAAAATAAAGAACTTTTAGGACCCACAAGATAAACAAATCCTTCTGAAGCTTTGACAATAGCTTTCATTCTGTCTGTTGGAGTAGTAGGGGTTGTAAGCAGCACCTGAAACCGCCAAACACATTAGTCCTAAGTCTAAAACAGAATGCTTCTGCGCGCCAATTGAAGAGAAGAACAACAGCAGTCCACAAATAACAAAATCAAACAAAACAACTGAGTAGTAAATGAACTTCCATCTTTGCCTTGTTGTGTATCCTAAAGTTAAATGTGCAAAAGGATTGCAAAAGGATTAATTAGACATTTCGTATCCACCGTCTTATTAGTCATCTGGAAGCCGTTTTAACTTGCAATGTTTCTAGATATGATAATGTCTATCAGTTTCTACCAGAGTTCAATGGGTTCTCTCATCCAATGAGCCCTGAATCTTCACGAGCAAATCAAGTTACAAGGCAAGTCAGAAATAATTATGTTCTTCAATTACAGCAGGATTTTGCAACGGGATTTTACTTTCAACAAGTCAGATAGCTGAATACATGACTAGAAATCCTAAAACATCTTTTACCAAAAAAATCTTAAATCAGACAGTAAAAACCAGTGCTCCTTCAAGAATTCTAATAGCTAAATACCAGTTCAATGTCATGTTGGCGAGCTTCCTTTCTCAAAATTTCAGTTTCTTCCAGAGGAACGTCTGGAACCACAATCCCTGCAAAACAGGGGGGAAAGTTGGTAGCATAGCAATGATGAAAGAAAGCTAGGTCATCGGAAGATTTGAACCAATACTAGGTAAGTGTAATATGGTTCAAGGAACAAAAGAAATGTTAGAATCATGAGATAGTCAATAGATCTAAGAACCTTCACTAGAAAACAAGACGTTCTTCACTAGTAAACAAGACGTGGTGTAATGACTAATCAGAAAAGATTCCCAGGTCACCAAAAAGAAGAAAAAGATTCCATTGATCTCTCACTTTTTGGAAGAAAATGAACAAGAATGATCATCAAATACCAAATAATGATTATCAACTACCAAATTGCATAAACACAAAAAAGAATGATGAAAAGATTCATAGACATTACCATGAACTCCCGCGTCCTTTATGGTGGACATAAAATTCTCTACCCCACGCTTAAGAATTGGATTGTAGTAAGTGAACAAAGCAATTGGACATGATAAGTTTGGAATCACCTGTTTAACAACGATGAATGAATTATGAGAGAACAAAGATAGGTATACACTGCAAAATCTCAGCCAGAAGATCCTTAAAAGTGGCACAAGTCTGGAGACAGATGTACACAGCTGCAACTTTGTCAAACAGAAGAGCATCAGAAATTAGGACTAAATAAAGGACAGAGGACACTCAAATTGTTTGAACTAATATAACACATGTCTCGACATCTATGCATAAAAGTGATAGGATACAACTCGTCAGGGAATTGAAAGGTAAAGTAAGGTCTATGGGTAAATGGATTCAGGTGCTTTAAAAGGAATTAGTGTCATTGAAGATTTCCAAAGAGATTTTTGAATGAAGAGATACAATTTAGACGGACTTGAACCAACCATAATGGACTAAGGCAGTATTGAGTTAGGTTTTGCTTTTATTCGAAATGGCATTCGTGATAGTCTCACCTCCTTCAACATTGAAAGGATTGCATTGAAATTGGTCCCTCTTGCCAGTGAACGTGTGGCTGCAGCCTATACAGAAAGAAATATCACCAAAGAAGTAGAAGAAAAAACTAAAATCAGGGATTGAAGTGACAACAAACCTGAATGACTGGACCATCAGCCAAAGGATCAGAATATGGGACACCCAGTTCAATTATGTCAGATCCACATGAGTCAAGAACCTTCAGAGCCTCTGCTGTTGTGGAAAGGTCTGGGTCACCAGCAGTGATGTAGGGAATTAATGCAACCTTGAAATATTTGCATCCTTGTCAAAACAGTGAATTATAATCATGCCATGTACTCAACCAGAAACCATGACAACAAATGAACTCACAGAGTATAACTAAGCATAAGGGATTCGACCCTTCCAGGCTCCCAGCCCCCAGATTTTATGATAGTTTGGAAAAGATGGTCAATCTTCTTGCATACAATACAATACGCTTGGGAGATGCTAAACATCTCCCACCCTCTAAAACTACTTCTAGAAGTATTTACTCTGAGCAGCCTACCTGTGAGATGACTAATCTACTTATCCTCCTTCCATTTTGTGTTAAAAAAAAATACAATTTTTATGCAAACTTTTCAACCGTTGCATCAAAACTAGGCAGTGTTATAGATTGGCAATCACTCTATCAACAAGAGACCAATTGCCCACAAGCTTTGTTAGGAAAAACTAATAAGAAACAAGCACAATAGAAACTTAGAAGAAACATACTTAACCAATTGATACGAATAAATGTCAACTTATACCAAACACAAACTAGGAAGCACTAACCTAGTTCAGTTAATCAGAGTCACCAAAAATTAGACCTTTGTTCTATGCAGTCAACAACCATCAACCAGCTACAATCAATCAATTAGAGAATCCATTCTAAAATCAGATTATGAAATCTACCAATTAT
The DNA here is from genome assembly GCA_005392925.1 of Aquilaria sinensis. Taxonomy (NCBI): domain Eukaryota; kingdom Viridiplantae; phylum Streptophyta; class Magnoliopsida; order Malvales; family Thymelaeaceae; genus Aquilaria; species Aquilaria sinensis. The sequence continues at coordinate 876,173 of SMDT01002585.1, read as the reverse complement.
TCCCCAATAAATTCCCATACTTAAAAACGAGGACAAATCAAAAGGTAAAACAGAACAACGAAATCCAGTTCCTTTCAGCCTTATATTAAGAATCATGACAAGCACAAACCCATGTAAAAATGCTCAGGGGAAAGATATAAATTGACCACCTACTTTGCCTTCTTTCTTCAATCTGGAGAAAGTCTCAGCGAGACCGACAGCAGGGGCAGCAGGGGCAGCAGTGAGAGTCGCCATGGGGATGAATCGTTTGGTGGAAACCAAGGATTTCTTGGGAGAGACCCGGATTCGAATACCGATATTGGGTCCAGGTGATTGGACAAAACTCTTGATTTGCAAGGCAGCAGCCATTGCAGAGTCTGTGACTGCGGGGGTGCAGGGTTTTTGACCTCTCACTTGTCGGGTAAAATAACAATTTCGGTTTTTTAACCTTTTATGGCAATCAATCGGGTGCCATCAATATTTAGCGCATTTTTGGCTTGGGTTACCTATTTCTGTCTGTCTTGGACAAGAGAATCTGATTTGCTTCTTTTATTTTGGGGTTGGTAATGGAAGGAGGACTCATCCACCCCGCAAAACACAAAAGTTAGCAGTGACTGTGGCTCTGAGAATGAGTAGATGCAAGGTTGTTAAAATCGCAATCCTGATCGTAGGATCGCCTAACATAGAAAAATTTGTCAAAATGTTGTAAGATTAAAGGCATTGTAGGATCGTAGTATGATCGCAATTAGGATCATAGGATCGTAGGATCGAAAGATCCTATCGATTCTACCCGGTTATTGATTTTTATTTGGGGTAAATTACATGGATAGTCCCTAACATTTGATTTTTATTCTGTTTTCATCTCTAGTTTATTAAATGTTCTCTTTAAATCCTAAACCTATTAAAAACATCCTATTTTGATTCTAAATTCATTAAAAACATTTCATTTTGATCCCCAATTTGATAAAATTTGTTAACTTAAGGTAGCTGTCTAATAAAAACTTTTTAAAGCATAATTTATTTAGTAACTGTCTTACTATAAATTATATATATATATAAATTATATATATGTGTGTGTGTGTGTGTGTGTGTGTGCATGTGTGTATGTGTGTATAATGTAATAATAATAAAAATATTTTTTACAATTAATGGATATTCAAATTATCAGTTTTTCCTATCTGTAAGTTGAACTTATTTCATCAAGAAGAAAAAATTTACTAATTTTAAATTATTTACATACTGTAAAAAAATCATTATGCATTTTAAATTTATTAGAAGTCAATTATTGATATTTAAATTATGGACATTGTACTCTTTTCTATTTGTCAATAATGTGTTTATTCATGAATTTTTTTCAGACTTGTATTAATTATTTTATTGATTATGTTGATGTATACTCTATTAAAGTTTGAATTTTGCTTGTATTGTATCAATAATTAGGTTTTACCATTACTATGACACTAAAATTTTACTTGAGTTTTTAATATAATTGATCTTTTACATAAACTATATTATTTAGACAAGAAATTTTAAGTTTTTTGTATGATCTTACGATCTACGATCTGATTTTACGATCCCGATCTTGCACAGCAAAAAACGATCATTGGTAGGATCCCGATCTTAACAACCTTTGGTAGATGTATCCATATTTTAGTCATTTGGCCTAAGTTTTGGGAACAATTTTTAATAGTAAAATGATTAAAAGCACCAATATTGTCCACACAAATTTATTCATAGAATTATTTGAAAACAAAAAAAAAAGTATAGTATCGTAAATGTTACATCTTGCAATATCAAATTTCTGATTATCAGATAGAAAACAATATCAAATGTACTAATATCTTGAAATCGGGAAAAAAAGAAACATATTATTTAATCACAGAACTTGCGAAAAACAATTCACGACGGCATAAACTGATATAAGCCTTTATCTGTACGATACGTAATGGGCCGAAGGAGCCGAGACCATAAACCTCGGGCATCTGTTGTTCGGTCCAAGATTGTGAGTAGGCCAAGCTCATCTAAATTTAGTCGGTGCCAGTTCGCTGTCAGACTAACCCAAACGACAACGTCCCGCCTCCAAGCCCAGCCAGAAAGAAAACTCGGGAAGTGGCTCAAGGTGTAAATTTGAAGAAAGTCAACTCCTTTTACAGAAAGCAAACATTTTTAACCACGATAAAGCCACGCTCTTTTCGTCTCTTCTCCCTTCGCTCAAAGCACTTGCAAAGAGTCGACTAAACTAAAGCGAGAGAGAGGAAAAGGAGGGGGCTGAGCTCAACAAAGCTCGATTTTTTTTCTTTTCGATTTCACATTCCCTGAGGAAATTTTCCTTCTTCTTTTCTGTGAGTTTTTCCCTTTTCATTTTTGCATCTTTAGTCGGCACTTAAACTCGCTTCCTCTGGTTCGCCTGCTGTAATTTCTGGCTCACTTCAGCATGGCGAATAACCCGAACGAGACCCCGACAGACGAATTTCTGGAGCAGTTCCTGGGGCTTCAGAATTTTGCTCCGGCGGACCCGGGGTTAGCCGGTGCCAGCGCTTCAGGGGCGCCGATGTTGCTACAGCTGACCTCCGGGGATGGCTCCGGCCACCTGGGTGCCATCGGCGCCGGGGCGTTTCATGGGCAGGTGTTTCCGTTGGGCCTCAGCTTGGAGCAGGGGAAAGGCGGCTTCTTGAAGCCCGAGGAGGCCGCCGGTAGCAGCAAGCGTTTCCGTGATGACGTTGTTGATGGTAGAGTTTCTTCTGTAAAAAATGTAAGTAAGATGATAATTCTCCTCCTCCCTCTCTCTATGTGCTTCACTGAAGGGATTCGAAAGTTCAGATTTTTCAATTGCTTTAATATTTACTCTAGTGGTTCGTTTTAGTGAGAAACGGAGTGAGAATTCGAAACCTGGTTTGGATGTTTCTTCTTCTTTTGTTTATGGAGGGTAAGTTATGAGTTTTATATGGGGATGATGAATAATTGTATTGTTTTCTCTATTATTTTACTTTTTTTTTGTCATACTAAACAGGCTGCATGTCTGGGTTGGGTGTGTTTAGATACAAAGTTTTTTTTATCTTTATTCTTGTTCTGGTACATGTGGTTAAATATTAAGCTGGCATCTCGAAGTGCACAGGCTGCAACTTTGTCTGTTTGTTTTGTATGTTCCACTACTGTTTCTAATTGGGTAGAAGACAAGTTGTAAGAGGACAATGTCGTAGTGATTAGTTAAGGGTTTCATGCTTCATATGTTTGTAGTTAGGCTTGGCAAAAATCCAGTTTTTGAAATAAAAAAGAGTGGAAAGAAGAGCTGGAAAGGGTTGAGGCGAAACACATGAAACAAGAGCTGAAATCCAAACCCAAAAAGTTGATAACTCCTCTTCTGTGTCATGGAATCAGTTTGGTTGAATTATTCGATATCATATCACTTTAACGAGCTATCTTTCTCCTATCATAACCTTCCACAATTTCATTTGTTTTGTCCCTTGATATCCTTCTCTTGCTTGCTCCATTTCACTTAAAGTCAAATAGTGCATTTGAACTTGGTGACTGACAACATGTCTAGCATGATTTACAGGTCTTTCATGGCCAACCAATGCCAACCACTCTTCCTGCGGCACCACACCCAGCACAGATGCGACCGAGGGTTCGAGCTAGACGAGGACAGGCCACAGATCCTCACAGCATAGCCGAGCGGGTAGGTGTTGTGGACTGAGATACATTGATATTGCCTTCTGATTGTATGAAGTGACTGTGAGTGACAGCCTACTGTCAGTGTGACTAAATTTAATCAAGTACAATTGTACATAGTTTTGTACCAGTGTAGAAGGAAAGCCGGTTTTGTTCTGAGGTAAATTTGACCCAGATCTTAGAAGAGTAATTGCTGAGTTTCTTTGTTATAAGCAGAAGGGATAGTTAGGATTGCATCAATTTTTTAGTTTAGCACATATTTTTTAGTTCAAGAACTACAGGGTTTTAAGGTTTTTGCAATTCCTTTTACCGTTACTTTCCAAAAATGTTCTTGCTGTTTGTTTCACTATTGCAAAGTTTTTTCAATTCCTTTTACTGTTATTTTCCAAAATGTTCCTGCACTGGTTGTTTCACAATTGCTCTTGTTCTGTTTTCATAGTTGCGGAGAGAAAGAATAGCTGAAAGAATCAGGGCACTGCAAGAGCTTGTTCCCAGTGTCAACAAGGTTAGTGGTCGGTTTATGTATATCTTATGTGTTTTTTGTTTTTTGGAAAATTAGAGCATGTATTTCAAGCTGTCCATATGTTGAAAGCACCATATTTCTCCTTGGAACTCTTGTAGCATGGCAATCGAATTTTCTTTTTTCTTGACATTTCCTTGGCGGAGATGGGTTGTTGGGGCCTGGATTCCTATCTTTGAATTTCTATAAACATCAGGTAATTAGCATTGCTTGTTCAGTGACAAAAATTACTTTTGCTGTTTGTATGGATGTAAAAATCTTCTTATATGCTTCATAGGTACCTTTTGGTTCTTTAAATAACTGAAATAATATGTGTTCTGGATATCCTGCTACAGATGATGGTTTGAAAGCTTTTAATAGTAATCATGGACTCATTTGGTGAGTCCCAGGAAACTCTACAATCACCCTGTGAAGTATTTTCAGCAAATGAAGGACCAGAAATCAATTGTAGAATGTGGCTTTGAGGTTTATTTAGATTTTGGGGAAAAAAAACAAAATGGGAGTTGTCTAAGGGACATGAGGGTGCTATTGGTGATTTATGGTCGTTCACTCTAAGGCCTAAAGATCCTTTCTTGATAATAATAGTAAAATAATAATAATAATAAGATCGATATATGAGGGTCTGAATGTATTTTAGAAGTTGAGCTACATTTGGTTCTGTCCTGAAAAGCATTTTGTTTTGCAGACTGATAGAGCAGCCATGCTAGATGAAATTGTAGATTATGTGAAATTCCTGAGGCTCCAAGTTAAGGTATAGTTATCTTTTACAATCTCTGTTTGACCTCATACGTTTGTTGTCAAGTTACTGAAGTTCTAATTATAGTGCGGTAAGCTCAAGGTTCATTAATGCTTTCTGAATATGCCTTTGTTCTTATGAGTTCTAGTCTACGTTTGGTACTTGGAATGTGTTTCCCAAGTGCTCCCATGAAATATGATTGATAGTGCATCTCAAATTGACCTCTTCTATAGACAAAAAGGAGAAAGGGTTCATTATCTTCTGGAGACTGCTAAAACAAAACAATCAGAAAAGGGAATATAGCATATTGTTAGATTAATAAATTCCTTGCACCAATTGGTTTCTCTGGTGAACAAGTCGATGCGAGATTTTTTTCTCTCTTTTTCTTTTCATATTACTGGGGCATTGATATGTCATTGTTTTGCTTAACAGGTTTTGAGTATGAGTAGATTGGGTGGAGCTGGTGCTGTGGCACCGCTTGTGACAGACATCCCGCTATCATCAGTTGAGGTATTGGACGGCAGGCCACATGATACTAGATAGATATGTAAGAACTAACTACTTTTTCCTTCTCCATTCTGAGAGGTGAGCTTGCTCTTATTTGTTTTCAGGACGAAGGCAGCGAGGGTGGAAGGAACCAAGCTGCATGGGAGAAGTGGTCAAACGACGGCACAGAACGTCAAGTCGCGAAGCTGATGGAAGAGAATGTCGGAGCAGCAATGCAGTTCCTCCAGTCAAAGGCTCTGTGCATCATGCCCATTTCACTGGCCACAGCAATCTACCACACGCAGCCACCAGACACATCCTCCATGGTCAAGCCCGAGTCAAATCCGCCTTCATAAGCCTCTGGGAAAACGGTAGGCATCCCACGGCCTCGTATTGATCCACCTGGCCCCACACTCCTTTTTGTCCCCATCTGCAGCCCCCCAATGGAAAATAAGTCTATTGCCCCGGTCGAAATTGCAATCAGAGTCAGATGCCATAGTCCTCTACTTTTGGCTTTGCTTTTCCAGCAATCTTCAAAACAGGGTTCCATGTCAATGCCTAAAAAAATCGCAAGGCAGGCGCTTCCGCGTCCTGACAAGTTGAAAAGCAAAGGAGGGGGCGTGAGGAATTGTCAAAGCCCTCAGCTCTGTCATTGTTGTTGTGTTGTATGTAAGACTAGTGGGGGGGTGAGTGGAAAATGATGAAAGCAAGCAACTTTTGTAGTGGGACAAGGGGTTCTGGTAGTGGGTTGTGGGACCTTGTTATTGGTAAAGGGCTAGGGTACGGTACATGTCAAATTAGTAGTAATAAACTAGTAGGAGACTATAGTTGGTTGGAATGACTTGTGTATTTTAAGAAAATGAAATGCAGAGGTAGAATGGGATTGGAGAATGATGGTTGGCTGCTGGAATTGAACACTTGATGGTGGGGGCTGGCCATTAATTTGTTCAATGGGGGCGTGGCTCTGGTTTCCAAAAGCAATTTGACTTTTGTTGTTCATTTCCCCGGTATCATTATTGTGTGACAAATCATTGGAGTGGAGAGAGAGGGAGCGAGGTGTGGTTGGGTGGGCTGGCCTCGGACTCTTTCAGCAGGTGTCGCCAGCCTAGTAAATTCCAAGCTCATCAGTATATTTAACTCTAGCTACCCTGAAACCCTAGAGAGCATATTATTCTTTACAGTAGAAACAAATGCCATAATCGTTCATCATGCATGTTTTTGTTTCTCTTATTTCAAAACTGTGTTACTCATTATTAGTATGAAGGCAGTGGGTTAATATTGCAACGCAAGCAAGGAATTGTTCCTCAAGACTTGCTTACTAAGCATTCAAATCAAAAGCAAAGTAAAGCATCCACACTGCAAAACTCAGAATGCCGCACCACACGAGATTTAGATTTAAACTAGAGGCGCTCAACATGTCCACTATAGCCTTTCAACTCTTTGAGGACTAACACCTTCCAGTAAGTATCGGACACCGGAAGCTGCAGAAACTAGTTATCGGATCAACTGGCCGGTCCTTATAATCGGCTCTGGTAACTGCACGTACATGCAACTACTTCTCCAACAGAGAACAAATGTCACTTCACTTGTGCATGTCTACGACCAATTATAAATACAATAGACCAAAGAAACCGACCTCGCACTAAGTTTTAGTAAGACTCCTCAAGTCCCTTGCGAGCCACGTAAATCAGACATGGTGTTGTCTCGCGCCACAAACCAATAGGTGGTTACCAACCTGTGAAACCAGTAATCCAAACTCAAACTCGTAAGTAAGAAGCCGCTCTCTAACTGCTAAATGAAATTAATAGTATGTGCATCTGTATGAATCGCCTCTGCTCGGTTGAACTTGGGAGTAAAATGTTGCAACCTCATAAACTAGAATATAAGCGGCATCTGGCCACCTGCACAATTAATTACTCATTAGGATCATTTGGATATCCACACTGGCTTTCCGAATTACTGATGGAAATGCCGAGTTAATTAGCCCAGCCATGATCAACAATAGTTTGTTTCTAGCAGATAATCACTGATACAACATTGGAAGCACCATGGCACACCGAAGGATCAACCGGTAACTGCAGTGATTGCTAGACTGAACACAGCATCCTACTCAAAGTAGGTGCCTTTAATCACAACACCTGTCGGGAACAGAGGAACAAGTTGTCGAAATGAAAATTGTTGAGAGGTACATGACCCTGTAAGCTACAAACTTTTGTGGCAGCATATTACCCGATGTAAAATTCATGCATAATTACTTGAATTTAACTATTCGATAATAAGCTGTCACTGAAAAAGGGGGGGAAACCATTTCATTTACACCTAACGAACCTCAAGGAAGATTCGAAGACTACAAATAAGATAAACAAACCGACGAACTAGCAGGACACTTGAAAAACACAAACCACACAGACCAAACCTCGAAGCACCCTCAACCATTCCACGAAGGAAACTTAAAAGCACCACAACCGAAAATACCACTAATAAATTGCCCTCATGGTCTCTATCCTTTACTTATTGTTTCCCTTTCTTGGGAGCTGAAAATATGACCCAAACTCCGAATACTAGACTACAAGTCGGTCTCCCCTAAAATATAGCTATTTCATGTGGTTCTAACTTGCTAAAAAGAGACACACATTTAATTTAGGGTCAAGTTGAACATGAAATTTCAGACCTAACCCAAAATGCCTTTAACCCAACTATGAAACACCTCTTTACTTAAGCTTGACCCATTAGCCCAATACGCACTATCTAACAATAAAAATGGCACACAGTCAATTCGTCTGAACTTAAATTAATTTAATTTAAAATTATTTATTTTTACTTTTATATCTTGTTTGTACATAATTAATTTTATTTAAAAGTTAATATTATTTAATTACAAAAAATAAAAATTTAATAGCATCACAAAAATTTTATTTTAAATACGTATTACAAAATATAAGGGTTAGTAGGTACTCATTTATAAGGAAGTGAGGGGAATGTCTGTTTTTTTAAAACATAAAAAATACCTGAATCAACATTAAAATATTATGTGAAAGAAAAGGAGATCAGAGTTCTAATGTCTAACCTTCCATCATATCTCTCAGGCTTCGCAGCCACTATATCAAAGAGGTGGGAATGTTAAGTTAAGATTTTGAAAAAAAAGGAATAAAGTCAGAAAAAATGAAACGCGGGAGAATTAGGTAAAGGTCAAGTGACGAAGACGGTGTAGTAGGGGCATCACATTATTGATTATACTTGGGGACTTTCCTCCCATGTTACAATTACGTACTCAAATTTGGGCCAAAGAGACGCATTGCGTGCAGAAGAAGAGACGAACTCAACTAAATCCAGATTGTCTTCAGCCCTTAAGTTCCATTCTTTGGCTGAAAAACACCACCCTTTATTGCCAATTGAAGAAGAGACGAACTCAACTTTCCATATCGTCTTCAACCTCGAAGTTCCACTCTTTCACTAAAAATCGCCACCTTTTATTGCCCGTTGAAGTGACCAACCGGCTAGGCCGAGGCGAAGCTTGCCCTAAGTTACATAAAGCATCTTTAAAGTGAGAGTTGAGAGAGAAAGCGAGAGAGAAAAGTCTCACTTTTTAAAATTTAAACAAATAAAAATGCTGTAAATACAAAAGTAGAAGCGATAGTTGTGAGCGAAAGCGGCAGTATAAAAGCAGTGACTGTAAACCAAAATAGAAAAATTATGAAGCTTAAGACTTGCCCCAAATATCTTATCTTTATTTTTATCCGTTGACTTTCAGGACACCTTATCTTTAATTTCACGAGTTATCCATGAAAGAGAAGAAAAGAGGAGAGAGAAAAGAGGGGGGGGGGGGTTAATGGCCGAATGTTTCTATCATGAATTTGGTTCAAAATGAAATTGGATTGAAGTTTGACGCGAATGTTTCAAACTTGGTGGCCTTAATGCCAGTGGGGCTCAGCTCAATGAAAGGATTAGATTTGGAGAATTTAGAAGCAGTTACCGTTGATTACTTTAGAACTACTGAACTGAAGAGTACCTGTACAACTTTTCCATAGTTGAAAACGCTGTTGAGGCAGTGATGACCCAGACCAAATAAATTACTACTACATTGACCTGGCTGGTTGATACTGTAATCATTCAGTTGGATTTTATCACTTTGCCGTGTTGGTATGTATTGTATTGTATAGTTGATTGATGTGACCAAGCCACTTGTCTGGATCCTCTAAAATGAACAGCAGGACCTCCCTATCCACTTTAAAGTTTGAACTCATATTATAAACAAATTCAACGTTGAACTCAAGGTTAAACAAATATGTGAACTGGATGGTCCCTTCCACCGCAAAAGGTGTTGGATTTTTGTGTTATCCCCTTCTCTTCAGCTCTTGATTTCATATTTCATTATGAGATGATTAGAGGTGGAAGTGGAACGATTTTTTTTATTTGCAAAGCTCGTCCACTTGAAATTCACAGATTTTGAGGCTATTTCTTTATGCAGAAAAGTTGTGTGTTGTGTGAGAATCTGTCTCACTAATTTTCTCGTGTATAGGAATCAAATAATCTGTCCCGGGTGACTGCATATCTTTTAATTTCTTCTTCTACTATGGCTTGTAGGAGCACAAACCTGTTGAGTTCCCTAATGATGAATTCTCCAGATTGTTCAATGTAGTTTCAATAGCATTTGCTAATGTGAATCCAGACAATTAAGCCTTCAGAAGCAAGAGTAATCCCTTTTCCATGACGACAGTTTGATAAGTGTAGGGGATACAATGAAGGAGGGCGAGGCATACTTAGACATGATTTCTAACGTCAAAGGCCATTGTGTTACCCAGGATCAGACCCTTCCGCTATTATGGACAAGAAACTTTAAATGCCTATATCAAGGAATTGGTTGCCTTTGATTTTCTTTTCCATGCATGTTATGGTACAGAGCTGTTAAAAATTTAACCAGTTTCAATGCTGTTCTGGGAAGACAGTCTCAAAGTTGTTTACTTGGGTACAAGTGTATGTATGAGTCCTTTTCTTCAAGTGTATTGATGCGGTGGCTACAACCTTCAAAAACAGACTTCGTATAGAACAAACTCCTACTGATATAATTGAACTCAATTATGTCATGGTTGTGCCTTTCATTTTGTGAAGATCTCAGTTTTATTGTTGAACAATGAGCTTTGTCCAAACATGTCTTCCTTCTAGATATGAGGTTGCTGGGGTCGTGCTTTGTAAACTTGATTCATGCGTACGTGTGCCTAGCCTATTGTATCACGAGCCTGAAGTCTAGCTGATCCAATTGGACTTGTATCAGTTTCTTTATAAATTTCTGAAACTATTCGTCATGCCAATACCTCTGTTATAAGTTTGTGAAAATACTGAAAGAACTGAGTTCATCTTAGAACTAATTCTGTCATCTTTCCAGCATTACTCCGACGTTCTCAGGTGAGATGGAAAATATTGGTTGTCAACATGTAACAACTGCTGGCAAAAATATGCTTGCCGGTGGTTGGCTTCAGATGCTGTTGAAAAAAAGATGATAGAAACAGATGATCCATGACAAGTTGCTGAGATACGCAAGATATACAAACCCTGAGGACTTGTCACGTTCTAAGTTAGCCCCATTCAAATATTTCTTGTTGGGGAAATGGTTACTGTTCCATGTTCCATGTTCCTCGTTCCATGTTACATGTTGTTGAAGTCAGATTTTTTTAAAAATGAGTGCCTCCTAAACGATCCCATGTGATCAAGATCGATTTCAGTTTCACATTTCTGATGAGGAATTATGCATGAAACATGGTCTTGATATGGTTTAGTTTTCCCCTCAATAAGTTTATTTTTTCCATTTTTGTTGCAGGTAAAGGACTTAATATCTCCAGTGCATGCAAATCTGGTTCTGTACGAGAACAATTACGAACCTTTTGCTAATGCTTAATAATAAGCTGCCTTTGGTTCTAAAAATATTAAATATCTTCCTCTTAGCGTTTTTCATTACTTGTGATCCCTTATGATGGTGATGATTTATTATTCACTCCGTCCCAAATTATATGGGCTACTCTTTATTTCGAGATGTCATAAAATGAATTATTTTCCTAAAAGAGCAATAAGCTGTCATTCAATTTCTTATCTTATTCTGAAAAAAAAATTGATATTTTACCTACAATAAATGCTTTTGCAGGGTAAAGCTTGGAAATGTTATAAAAAGGTTGAAAGTTACCTAAAACTAGGTGAAAAAGTAAATGTCTACTATAAATTGGGGCTAAGCGAATAGTTGAGGAAAAATCTATAGTGGGTCACCTAGCTTATTTTGTTGTCTTAATTGGATACTTGATCTTAAAATTGTCCTAGCAAGCTACATTTCTTCTTATTATGTGACTCATCTAGATACTTTATGTCAATTTCACTGTTAAATTAAATGAAAATTGATGACGTGATATTAAATAATACTAAAATAAATTTAAAATGATAACTTTAGTCTCCAAACTATTTCAATTACTAATTCTAACGCATAAATTTTTACACAAGTCAATTCTACCCCCAAAATCTTAATCTTTCATCTCTACTATTGCCACCTCAAAAGCTACCCACCTAGCCGCCATCACCGACCGCCCTCCAGCCACTAGTCTAGCAGCCAACCCAACTACCCTACTATCAATCTTTTTCTTGTTTCACATCAGTTTAAGTGTCCAAATCGTGCTACCATCGAACCCACCACCGTTGAACCAGTGTGATAATCGTTGAACCCTAATCATGCAAATCATGTCGAATTGTTGAACCCAAATTGCGCAAATCATCGAACCTGCAACCGAAGAAGAAGAGGCTAAGATTCTCCAACCAATCAATAGCCAATTCCGGGCGAGCATCTGGGCAACGATCTAAGCGACGGTAAGTATCTCGACACAAGCGAACCTCAAACATCTCTCTTTTCTGAATTAGGCTCTTCAACGAGATTCAACGCTATTGCCCAAATGTGCAGCGGTCTTTGAGAAGAAAAGATATGATGAAGAGCATGAAGAGCAAGAGAGAGAAGGTGGTTTAGGAGCATAAATAATATATTTAGAATTTTAGGTTTATAATTGTTGATAAAAAAATTTTGGCCGAAATGCATAGTTGGTCCGTTAACTTTGCTAACTCGCACGAGTTAGTCCCTTAACTTTGACTCATTATGACTTAATCCTCCAACTTTGATAAACTATGTTACTTAGTCCTCAAACTTTGATATCTATGTGAGTTAGTCCATAGGTTGACGGAAAACATGCGTGTGTTGTCACATGACACTGATGGCGTTGGTGAACAGAGCAATTTTGGGGAAATTAGACAGGCGAATGTTGCCAATGACGAAGAGGGGGAAGAAAGGCCGACAACGAGGGGCGTCTCCGAGTCAATGTGCTGCAGAAGGGTTACGATGGCCAGCGCCTGAGCCAACGGGTAGCTGATGGCAGAGCCCCCGCCACCATATGCCATCCATCATGGAAACGATGTCGTCGCTGCCCATCATAGATGATATCGCCGCAGCACCGACACCTATCACCGTGCGTTGTTCACTGTCCAATCGAATCGGAGGAGGCCTAATCGAATCGGACGATGCCCAATCGAATCAGAAAAATCGGAGGAGGCCAAACCAGGAAGGTACCGAACCCTTCTCCAGGAACTCCGACCACCGTGCGTTGTTCACTGTCAGCTTTACCCCGCTTAGTGTTGCCATGAATATCTTCGTCGTTTTTGGCCGTTTTCAAAGCTGGCGGGTTGGGTGAGGCTTGAGAAGTAGACACCGTGGATTTGGAAGCGGGGATGGTGGGGCCGTAGCCTGAGCCAGGAAATGAAGGCGTCGAGGGTGAAGATGTTTTTTTTTTTTTTTTTTGTGTGAAAATATGGAACTTGAAAGTAATAAAAATAGACACATCTAACCCCATTTGTCTTTATATCCAATTTGGACTAATTCATTAAATTTTATGAAGTTAAGGACTAAGTCATATTGAGTCAAAGATAAAAGATTAACTCATTAGAGTTGGAAAAGTTAAGGGATCAAATGTGCATTTTAGCCAAAAAATTTAGACAATTACAAGTGCTATTTTATAATTTTTTTAGTGTTTTTTAATGCAACATTAGTATTTTATGTTAGATTTAACACCAGAATTGACAGAAAATAGCTAAATAGAATGTACAATAAAAGAAAAAGCACATCACTGAGATACCTTAAAAATGAGGTACCTGTTTAGGATAAAAAAAATAAGTTAGGTGACCTACAGTAAATTTTACCTAAAATAGTTGTGATCGAACTCCCTCAGCTTTTGCCGATGGCTACAGAACCTACAAAATTGCAACTATGTAGCGCAAAAACATAAGCTATAGAGCATTTTCGCTTGTTTTCCAATGCATTCAAGTTATGTTATTTTAACAGTGCACTTAAGTAACGCAATCTCTATTGTGCATCATGCTTTTCCCCGTTCAAAATCAACCAAACCCTTTTTACACTACTAAAAAAATGAATTTTTCCAATGGCCATATTCGAACGGCCTTGCGTTGGAAAACCAGATTTTCCAATGTGAGACAGTTGGAAACTGAAGTGTTAGGAAGTCAAACACTGGAAAAAAATTTCCAATGACTCTAAAGTTACCCGTTGGAATGTGAGCCATTGGAAATTCACAATATTGCTTTTGTAACAGCCAAATGTTTTTCCAATAGTTTAAGCTGATGGAAATTTCCAACGGCTTGGCCATTGGAAAGTCATTTTGAAAATATATATATATATATATATATATTACAAAAATTACAAAATTAGTTAAAAATAAAATCAAATTAAAATTCAAAAATCAAACAAAAATGAAAATTTGTATCAGATCTACACCAAAATATATTTTATATTTACTGAAAATATATTTTACATTTACAAAAATTACAAAATCAGATAAATCAAACAACAAAATTTCAAAATTAATCCAAAATACAAAAATTCAAAGTCCAATCAAATCGCACTAGAACAAAAATTTAAACATAAAATCAAATTTTGAAATTGAAATCAAAATGATAAATCAGATCAAATCTGGATGAAAATGGAAACGAAAATTCAAAATTCAAACCAAAATCAACATTCTTATTAGATCTGCACAAAAATGAAAACCAATATTAGATCTGCCCAAAAGGACAACGACGAAGAACACAGTGGTAGGGAGGTCGAGGAAGGACGGCAAGCCTAGGCCGAGCAAGGATAATGACTGTGGAAGGGAGGTGAATTGAAGGACGAAGTTGAGGTATGCAGAACGGCTGGGCGTCGAGCAAAGCGAAGGTTGGGCGACTAAAGGAAAAGGAGGGCGTAGAGAAAAGGAGGGCAAAGAGAGATGAGAGGGGGTTGGGAGATGGGGGCAGAGAAGGAGAAGAAAGATGAGAAGCGGCAGTAGTTAGAGGTAGGTTAAGTTTTTATATGGGGTAAGTTAGGGTTTTATGGGCTTTTACATATAATAATAATAATAATTATTGTTATTAGTAAATATATTATTATGTATTATTATTATTTTTATTATTACAAAATATTTTTAGAATACAAATTTATTTTCTAAAATTTATATATATATATATATATATAATTTAAAAAATATTACATAACTTTCTAAAATTATTATTATTATATATATGATTATTATTAGTCTTGTTATTATGATACATTAATTTGTTATTATATGATGTTTTTAATTATTATATCATATACATTTTTATATATCATATATATGATATATGTACACACACACACACAAATATATTATTATTATTATTATTATTATTATTATTATTATTATTATTATTATGTATGTGTGTGTGTGTGTGTGTGTGTGTGATAAATAAATATGATATATATGAAATATTAAAACAATATAAATACATTTAAGTATATATATAAATATATAAATAAATTACTATTATTATTATTATTATTTATAGTAATTTTTTTTGTTTATAAAATCATAAAATTTATTAGTTTCCAACGGCCTTCACGTTGAAAATAATAGGTTGCACATTAAAAATTTTCGAACTGCAAGAAATTGCTGACTTCAAAATTTCCAATGCAAAGGCCGTTAGAAAATGATCTTCATTGTTTCTAATAGCCAATCGTGTTGCGTTGAAAATTTCCAACAACTTGACCGTTAGAAATTTTGCAGTTGAAAAATAAAGTTTCTTAGTAGTGTTAGGAGAAAAGAGTTTAAATGGTGTTTTAATCTAACAGCATCTGAAGAGTTATCTCTCATAACTACATGAACTAATCAGCAAGGCGCATGTATTTTATTCTTTGCAGCTGTCTACAATATCTACAGTATCATGAAGATTTAGTCTTTGGCGTTATATATGTTGGTTCATGTTGCTCGCATCTGATACGGATTATAATGACCGCTTCTGTTATTCTAGTAATATGTTACACAAACAAGTGAGCACAAAAATTAATTTTTCGTTTGCCTGTCTTGCTATCTTATTACATATGTCTACTGTCGAAAAAAGGAACATTGTACGTGTATACTTTGTACAGTTTAATCCCATCCCAAGTATACTTTTTTTTACCCCCAAAATTCAAGTAACTGGAAAACCAAAATGAAGAACTTGAAGATCTCTGACCCGTGATATGGCATGTTATCCATCTCTACCTCCAGCAGATAAATCTTGAGAAGACCAATCCGAGAGAAGGCGCATTCCCAGTTTTGACTTTTCTAGCATTTTCTTGTCATTGGTGCCCCCTGGCTTCACATCCTCTCATGATTCTGAGTCTTTTGCAGGTTGAAATAAACATTCTGTACACAAAAAGAAGAAAAAGAGATGAGATTTTTTATATAGAACAAGACCAAGGCTTCTCCAAAGATCATGGAAGAAACTTACTCCCATGGAACATCTCCAACAAGCATCCAGTCGCCATCTTTGTCTTCGTAGGTTGGAGCGAAATCAGATCCATTATAGCCTTCTTTCTCCGAATATGCACCGATTGTGAGCTTGAACATATGTTCCAAAGCCTTAAGCAGCTCCTCGTAGCTTCCATAGATCTTTAGATCAATCTTTCTGAGGTATGGTGCTCCATCCACGCTCACTTTCACATACTGCATCATCCCGGCTCCATCCGCCTCACCTTTCATCATCTCTAGTGAATTTCTTCGGTGAGACCGGATAGGTGGCCACCCCACAACTTGAGCTCTGATAATGATAACCACACATCGTTCAGCCTCTTAAAATCTACTACTATGGTTAGAACAATGCTCAAAACTAAAGGCGTTTCTCAGATATGCTTACTTGGCTGGAGGGGCACGTTGATTGTTGCCCGTCAGGCAAGAGCTACTATTGCTCTTGGAGCTTGATGATTCCTCGCATGAACCTCTCTTGTTTCGCCTAGCTGTCTCTGGCTCGTTGGTTCTGCCAGGTAATCCTAGTCTTAGCTCAGTCGCCTCCAGATGGAGCTCATTCATGATCTGGAAACTCTTCGACCCAGCTGCCATTATATATCTGTAACCCCGGCCGGCTGGAAGTTTTGAATACTTGTGAATTCCCGATTTGTTTGGAATCAAATTAACTTCAGTTTTGAACTAGTGTTTTTGTTGCTGTGTTTCAGGTTGGAAAATAGAGGGCTGAGAAGGGGAGTTTTATAGGGGAATACTGTGAGGGGAGGGGACAATATCAAGGCGGTTCTGTTCGTGCATGAGTTTCATCCATGGGCAGTCATAACGATAACGGCCATTCCGCACGCGTTTCCTGACGGACCAATCAGGAATGGCAGCCCGTGACACGTGGCGTAGAGCGCTTGGTGGGGGTGGGGCAGCAGCAGGTACGGCTGCCGGTCATGTGACCGGCAACGATGCATTTGGTGCTCCAGCTGAAGGGGACACGAGCGGGACAGGCACAGCCAATGGTGTTGATGGGTGTGGACCAGAATCGAGGGTCAGGATCTTGTGCGATCGGGCATTGAGGAGTGGATCATGGAGTTGATGGGAGCACCTCCATGTGATCATATTCATTTGGGCCCCAAACAAGACACATGAGGGTTGTAAAGTTGATCCGGCTACATGATGATGTTGGTAGCCATACATGACGTGCCCCTCAATTTCTCTTCTTTTTCAAATTTAGCACCCAAGTTTGGGATCATTTTAAAAATGAAGACCTGTATGCATTAATTTCGATGTGATATTATGAGCATTACAATCTGAAGAGAATATCTGATGGACCGAGTCTTTGTGGCACAGGAATGTTTTGGGAAATTCACACAACAACTTGATTAAGAAACTGTGCTAGAGTAGAGTTAATGAGATAGGAACAGATGGGGATTTGTAACAAATTATGTGAACACCTGCAATATCGAGGACCACATTGCTACGTATCCATGAAATTTCCTCAACTAATCTAGGGCTAGGCTACCATATCAAGAATCATTCGATGTTGTTAACATACATACATACATACATACATACAGGGCAAAGTGTTGAAACTCGATCTTTGATGCTGTTGGCAAAGATAACATGTGTAAGGGGGTCGAATGGGTGGGAATGGGATACATACATACATACACAGTATACACGTTAAAAACACGTAAAATCTTGAAAATAAAAGTTTGCACAAAAGCAAAAGGCGAACGTAACCTTTTATTGATCTGACCATGATACATGGAATTCAGATCTTTAATTTGCCAAAAAAGTTGAATACACAATCTAATCTAAAACTATCTCACTACTAAAAAATAGGTTTTTTCCAATGGTTTCATGTTGGAAAATTGAGTTTTTCCAACATGAAGCCATTGAAAACAAGGCCGTTGGAAAAGCAATGCGTTAGAACTTTTTAGAAGAAAATAAAAAAATATATAATTTATGAATTACTAAATTATATTTTATATTTTATAATATGACTAAAAATTTTAAAATAATTATATCTTATAATTACATAACAAAATTTAAAGGCAGGAGGTCAAAAAACCACAAAATTAAAAAAAATAAAAATTACAAAATTACAAAAATTACATAAGTTATTGAAAATTAGAAAAATCATTCTAAAATAGATATCACAAATATTACATAAAACAAAAAAAAAAATACAAGAAAACCAAAAAATAGTAATCAGATCCGAATTTGGAGCGGATTTGGAGCGGTGAACGGCGAGCATATGGTCAGCCAGCAGACGACCGACGAGTATATCGAAGCCAAGGCGGAGCACCGGTATATATGATATATATTATTATTAGTTGATATATATTAAATATATTATTATACATTATGATATATGGTATATTGTATATTATTAAATATATTAATGATATCATTATGCACTCACACACAAAAAAAATATGTTTATATATTTGTATATTATAAATATCATATATAAGAAACATTAAAAAAATATAAATATATATAAATAAATTACTGTTATTAAAATATTACTTTACTTTCTAAAACTATATATATATATTTTAAAAAAATTCACCCAAATTTTCCAATGGCTTAAGCCATTGGAAACAATAAATACTAAAAACTTACATATCCAACAGCTTAAGCCGTTGGAAACAATACATATTATGAAAAAAATTTACATCTTTTCCAACAACTTTGGTCATTGGAAAATTACCCATTGGTTTTCATTTCCAATAGCTTAAACCGTTAGAAAAATTAACCCAAATTTTCCAATGACTTGAGTCATTGGAAACAATAAACACTAAAAACTTACATATTTTCCAACAACTTTAGCCGTTGGAAAATTGCCCATTGGAAATTTTTGCACACTCCCAACGGCCAAGCCGTTGGAGATATTTTTTTACAGCTTAAAAAAAAAATTTACAGTTTCCAACGGCCTTCCACATTGGATATTTCCAACATCTTGGCCATTGAAAAAAACAGTTTTTTTAGTAGTGTCTATTTGATAAAAATAAATCAATAACTTCCATGAAAATATAGCAACAGTACACATTCAAAACAATGGATATCACTCTACCTTGTAGTTAAGTATTGGTTACTTTAAAATGCCCGCCGACTCAAGTTTCACACCTTATTGAGCTGAGGTTTCCAAATTTTGGTTTAATGAAGCTTATCCAATACTCCTATGAGATATATGGTAAACTACGCTTCTTATCTGGTAAAAGAGGTAAATTTGCAATTAAAGGTAGAGAAACTTTACCATTAAATTTTTTTGTACGTAAGTTTGTCATTAACATTTTTATTGTGGACAATTTTGTCATTAGTCATTAAATGGTAGGAATATTTCATTTATTCAAAAAATATTTTATGGTACAATTCTTAAACTAACCTCTAGAATTTTTCTCTTTAATCTCTAACTACTTAAACCCTTTACAACACCTAAATGGGTAAAAACCTTGTATTTGACCACACACCAACATTGCTGAGTCTTCTTGTTTTCACATTTCTCATTGTCTCCGAACAACCCTCCGCTGCTACTGTCATCTATCCTTTATTCCAAAACTACAGCGCCTTTAAATTTAGCCTCACTTATATCAATCAAACCTTATTTGTTCAAGGTTTTTTCTAAAGAAACTTAAAATTGAAACTTGCATTTTTCTCATTTTTTAATATTTGTCAAGTTAAGAAATTTTAACAACTAGTGGCAAATTCACTCCCTAAACAAAATATTGATAACAAATTTGTGCCTTTAAAAAAGATTAATAGCAAAATTTACCCATTAAAAAAATTATGATAAAATTATTCTATCCCTAATGGTTTAGTGGCAATTTTGTCCAGTTTACCCTTATTATCTTTAAAGTTAGGTCATAATAACACTCGTCTCTGCGGTTTCGACACTTACTATTACCCCCTGGTTCGAATAACACGATTACATATAAGACTTGTGCATCATCACGTTTCTAATTTTCTAACGTGATAAGAAGTCATAGATTTGAACTCTATCGTTCTCCAGTTTCCTAGAAAAATGACAGAAACATCAATTACGTTTCCTGTTTTATATAAGAAATTTCTAAAATTGAGAAAATAAAATTTTCTCACTCATTTTATTAACATGTATTTTTATTTTTATTGAATGAAATTTAGGGGCGAAGAGAGAATTTTTTACTACTCGTAAGCTCATAAAGTCCCTACTCTAAAAAGATCCATTAAAATCTGGAATAAACGCATAAAAAATAAACCTACTGACCTTTTTCAGAGTAGGGCAAGCAAATTATTTGCGTGAAACTGAACGCATCCGAACAGCTATGGCAAATGAAAGGAGGCGATACTAGACTAGACGGAGAGATCCGAATGTCCAAATCCAACAAAGGCAAGATTTGTAATTGTAGGCACAACTCAGTGATAGGGAGGACCACAACACCGAAAGAGTAGGGTCCACAACCTTTTATGCCCAACCACATTGGGCCAAGCCTTTTAATGGCTTTTGTCCTTAGTCTTCCCCTTTCCCTTTTCCAGCCCATGCCACTCTTTCTTATGACCCCACACCTCACCTTAATTCCACGTCTCTCCATCTTCGCCCAACAGAAGTCTCCCGTTACACCCACTTCAAATAAAAAGTTAAAAACCTGATTAACGTTGCTTCCTTGCCTTCCTCTTCCTAAAAATGTTAACACTATCGATTCCTGAAATTGGAAGAGGCAGTCAGCCCATGCCATGAGCACGAAGCTCAGATGATAGGGATTCCTGAACACTATATCGATAGCTATATGGTAAATTAATTAAGATGGCTATCGAAAAAATGTGAACTGTTCCTTTTTAGAGTTATGGCTTTTATCTAATTAGTACTTTCTACACAATTCTCACCTGACCTGTACAACCGTAAGAGGTTTGATCTAAGAAGTTCGTGTGATGACTTGATCACTAATTATGTGAGTTTTTATGACGTCTTGAAAGAAGCAATCCATAAACATGGGATATGTCCTTGGCCACCAAGAAAGAATATATAGATGAAAGGTTGAGGAAAAGCAGGCTGTACAACTCTACTTTTTAACTAATTACTCTTTTCCCACTCAATTGTTCCCTGTCAACTCTTCGATGATCCCAGATTAACCTCTGTAGCTCTTCGTTTCCTTTTGCGGCAGTGACGAGATTCTGTCCGTGAGTGAGGAGTTGACACCAATATGTTGGTTTTGCATCAAAAAGCCTAACGACGTGAATGTCTTGCCGCCATCTCGTTTAAAGCAATACATGCATAGCTTGTGACCATGTTAGGCAACCTTTAAATGGTTGAGAACAAGAAGGTTGTCTCAGAGATTGGGGTGAGAGCCTGAGATGGGAGGATTGCGCCATTATCTCAACTCACGATGGCCATGGTGAATGACGGAGGTCGGAAAAAGTGGTCAAAAGCACTCAAAGGCTGTAATTTTTCCCAAGAGAAGCCCTCTTTTGTTTCCCAGCCAATGCCTCTCTGTTGTGTTGTGTTGTGTTGTGTTGACCAAACCTAATTCAATTTCCTTCCCTCTTCCTCTTAATTGTATCTTCTCACCTTCTCTTCAGCGCTGCTGCCTCATGAACCGCACTCTGCACTCTGCGCTCACTTCTCCTCCACCTTTTTTTTCTTCTAACTTAATTCTTCCTTTCTTGCACCTTTCCTTTATATTTCCTTTTCTTTTTATTTATTTATTTCTTTCCATTTCCTAGAGTCCTTAATTACTCATTTAAGTTTTTTTTTTATGGAATCTCTTTTATTACAGTACAATTTCTTTATTTTTCAAAAATCTAGCCCAATTTCAAGTTTACTCAAAATTTTGTATGCATTATTTATGAAAAAATTGAAGAAACTCCTCTCCGAGTTTCATATAACGTACCGCGGCTCAAAGCGTCTTGCAAGTTATCAATTTTAATGGTTTTAAGTCGCTCTTATTGATTTTGATGTCCGGTTCTTGACTTCTTCATAGCCTAGCCAAAAAAACAAAAAAAAGGGGTGACAATGACCCTAACCGAATTATCCAACCCGGTTCCGATAACCATGACGCTAACCGACCACACTTTGAAGTCACTATGTCAGTAAGGCAACCATGACACGAACTCCTATCTATTTTTAAAGCACAAAGGTTGAAGTTGGACGTCTTAAACGGGTAAAGAGTCTAAAGACTCAAGAGGCGCAGGCCTTCACCTGCCAGTGGGGAAAGAAATTTAGGTTGAAGTTGGACGTCCTAAACGGGTAAGAGTCTAAAGACTCAAGAGGCGTGGACCTTCACCTGCAAGTGGGGAAAGAAACATAGGTTTGGACCTGGCCGAGAAGCCTAAATGGCATTAAGAACCAGTCCAACCTGTCTTCCTAGCTAACTCGTTCTAAGTTAAGTTAACTGATTTATTTTTTTTTTATAATTTTTTATTTTAAATTAATTTTATTTAAAAATTAATATTATGTAAATATAATAATCCATTAAAAATTAAATTTTTATGTTGTTGTTAAATTTTTATAAATTTTTCTTCATTAGTGCCTAAAACTAAAAAAATTATAAAAATTTAGTAAGATTACAAAAAATGCATTTTCAATGAATTATTACACCTAAATAATGTTAGCTTTTATTTACAATCAGTTTCAAGTAAAAAAAATGTAATAATAAAAATAAGTTATTTAAAAATCAATTGACTTAAGTTAAAACGAACTGGGTGTATAAGTTCACCTTTTTTCTGAAAGGAAAAGATATACTCAAGATTAGTTTATGACTATCGATCTTTTTCTATTAAAAATATATTCAAGAAATTTTTTTTATTAGGGAATATAAGGCAAGATTCCTCCGTTCTAATAATCCCAAAACGGTAAAAAATTTTCAGCAATACTAATTCTTTTCATACTTGTGAACATAAGTATCAAAAGCATAAAACCTATGTGTAAGAAAAAGTGCAACCCTATAGAATTGCATCTCACAAAATAGACGACCAATTTCTTCAAGTCCCATTTCAAAGGTATATACTATATAAGGACATTGTAAGCCAAGTCTTTCAACAATTTAATGTATTTTCTTATTCTATTATGATTTTTAACGTTTTATTTTAAACTCCCATGCATCAAAATCCAAAATTTCAGATTGCATATAAATTATTAATTGCACATTAAAGATTGTAGTGAGTTGTTTTCAGGGGGAAAAAATCAGGATTGTTGTACTTTTTTACAGAACTGGGTCTTCCCCCCACTAGATATTGTCGAGAAAATAAAGGTTGGTGTTGGGCCGCTATTTATAGAGGTAAGCCCAAAATGCTGATCATCGTGGAGCATCTAATCCGACGTGGCAATGCGGGCCCATTTATGGCAACTGAAAGTGAGACAGGATATCCGGCAATGCACTAATTCCACATCCTTCTGTCCCCAACCCCAACCAATGCGCTCCAGTCCTCGGTCACCATTATGACTTTTATGGTCCTATATATTAGTCTACTTCTTCACCAACCCCCCCCCAAAACAAAAAAAAAAAAACAGTACTCTAGTTACATATTAGGGTTTCGCGATAAATTATATTTTCTTTTCATGCAGACAACAGGTTACGGGGGATAACAAACTCGATACATGTTTTTTAATAGTACTTATTATAATCAGGTTTAATAATTGTAGAAAAGTTCTTTCAATTTTACCGTCTACTGTAAATAATTTCATTTTTGCACTCTTATTTGTTCTTTCTGCTCTTTATAAAGCATATTGGGTCGCTATTAAAATTATGGGATTCTCTGGTTCTACTGAATTCCTGTCGCTTACGTAAGTGCATGTCCCAGTCCTTCCAAATCATTAATTATGACTACTTTTATTTAATTATTAACAAGTCCCGTATAATATTGCGGTGAGAAATTAGTAATTTCCAAAGAAGATAGCAAGGATATTGAAGTGAATCTTCAACAATTAACATCCGCATGCAGATTAATTTGTCACATGCAACGGTTCCTTTGCCTTTAATTTGCAAGTGAAAGCCTGCCTCGATCTGTCTGCTGGTCAAATAAATGATTATGAAATAATTGCATATTGGTAGATGAAAATTAACTTTTCATCAAATTTAAGTACCGATGGAGACCTGTACCAGGTCATGCTCACCTAGCTGCGAAGGTGGTGTATATTGATTGCAAGACAAGCAAAAATACATATGCCGATATGCGTGCCCGTAACTACTGTTCACAAGATTCCAAGAAGCACTAAAATATGAAACCAGGACGAAATGCCATTTGAAGTAGCTAAATGGAGTACCAATTAATGGAAAATATAAACTGTTTCTTGCTCCATAAAATTTATTCTTAACTAAAAACCTATTTTTGTAAAAGTTAAATATTGGATTGAGAATAGTTATTAAAGTCCTGACTTAAATATTAGAAATTTACATTCCTACAACTCTGAAACTAAAAAGCATCTCTTAAGTCTTGGTAGCAATTTATATATTTGTGGAACGGGTAGAGTATTAACTTTCGTCTTAATTAGAAACTTTAAGACTTTAAATTTCTATATTTATTAGGTCAAATTTACTGAAATTGAGCTAAAAAATGATGGTAAGCCGAAAATATATAAATTTATTATCCAACTCAATCTTTATACAATCAAACTCAATCCATTTAAAGTTAAAACAGAAAAGGAAATTTAACAATAACCAAAAAATAAAACACAAATCATCTATTATTTTCTTTTTCTCATGCTCTTTTGTGTTGCTTGATTGCACTACTTCATTATGACTTTAATAATCTTATTAGTTAAATTTATGTAGACATAAATATAGATGAAGAAAATATCAATGATAGTACAATTGTTTGCATTATTGAGGTTTGTCTCTCAAACGATAAAATGACAAGAAGAGAAGATGAAGATATAAACTTTGAGGATGATAATATTGATTTTATTATTGGTCATGATATTTCATGCGTTCCATTAGATGAAAAATATGTTTTTAACTTCTTATTATAAATAATGGATTTTAAAACTACTTTTTCTTGTATTATATGTTTATGGCATGACACGTTTTTATGATATTAGAGTATATATTAGTAAATGAAAATCTTATATAATATAAACATTATAATAATTTAGATTATTATATTTTTTTCATCTTTTTTAAAAAAAAAAACTTTTTAGTAAAATCTTATTACTAAACGACTTTTTACTTTTATGACTATAGAAAAAAAAACTAAAATAATTTTAGGTAGCAACCGACTTTGATAAGTTCAAGATGGGGTATTTATTATATATACTAAGTGAGTTCCCAAAATTTTCAGAACTGAAAAATGGCGTCAAATCAATTTCCGGCATAAAGTGGATCATCATCATAGTGCACATATAAATTTGGAAATGTAGGAATGAGTTTATTTTTAACAACTACAATGCTAACTGAAAGGAGGTATTCTCTCGGACACAGGTGCTAGCTCACTCATGGATTACAAGACGGGCTAAAATTCCTCAGATGTCTATGTCGGAATGGATCCTTAATCCAGTAGATGGTCTATTAAATTGGACTTAGTCAGTGGCCTGAATTTTGGACTTGTTCTGTAATTGAATACCTGTTGTAGATTATTCCCAGCAACTTGCTGGGTTCTTTTTAATTAATGAATCTTCACTTTTGATAAAATAAAAAAAAACTAGCGCACATATAAATTATTTTAATTAATCGACTGAAAAATGTAAAATCCACGGGCCGGGCTCTTAATTGTGGACAGTGAAACATATTTAAAGGAGAGCACATGAACAATTAACTAATTTGTTCTCTAACCATCCATCAAGAGTACCATTTGACTTTAAGGCATAATTAATTTCTTTAATCCCATGCATCACTTATCATACAGATAAATAATCAGCACCGCCCCCCTCGTGAATGAAGAAATTAATATTGGGTGTAGTCTAGTCAATTAATCATTGAATTAATATTCTACTACTGTATACAAATAAACTTATTAATTAATTATATTCCCACCACCAACACAACAGAGAGAGAAAAAAATAAAGCAAGATAGAAACATTAATAACGATCTTCTTAAATATATATACTATATTTATATATGATACTACCATATGTGTGTATGTGTGTCCACTTGGTTTATCTTAATTAATTAATATAAATATTCATTTGTGGGGAAACTAAATTAACTGTCTGATAGGTTAATTCTGAGAATATTATTGATATATAGAATTTACAGAAGCATGAATATTGAACAAGTATTACATACGTTCATGGAATGCAGGCCTGTGCGAGTCTTTATTGCACCAATTAACAGAGATTTCCATTTCCAATTCCGAAGCCGGGACAGAGAACTTGGAAACCGGCCGGCATGGTTAATTAACAGGGGATTAAATATTATATAAAGTTTAATTGGTATATATTTATTTGTATATAATTATGTTAACTAATTAATAACTTGAGGGGTTAACTAGCTAGCTGGCTGGCTAATAATATTATGTATACACACACAAAAAATTTTGATAGAGCTCTTGTGTAATGTATCGCATGTAGAAATGGTAAAATTTGATCTGACTCGAAAACCTAGCCTGACCCACCTGAACCCAAACCCGACCTGATCCGATTTGACTAGAAAAGTCAATGACCCGAATCCGATTGTATCCAACCTGACCTGAACCTGAATCCGATTGAAGTGAAACCTGAGCCTGAACTCGACCTGACCCAAACCCGAAATGACCCGATAACTAAACTCGAAAGACCCAATTTTAACTTAAATAAACATAAAATATATAGTTGACAAAAACTTTAGAAAATTTAAAATTTAATATATGTGAATGAGTTTCTTCTATTTTGTTGATCTGTTTTACGTTGTAAAGCGAATAAATAAGAGCTATGATAAATGATTAGTGATACGGTAATAGAGAAATAAGAATAATTAGGTTTTAGAAATTATAGTATTCCTTCCGTCCCATATTCTTTAAAATATTTGACTTTTTCGAATAGTTTGAATTAAATTTATTTATATTACTTCCTTTGTCTTAAATTTTTTGCACTATTCATATTTTAACAATTAATATATATTACATTTTAAATTATATATTAATATATCTTCAAAAAATTTATATTATCTTTTTATATCTAGTTAGACTAAATTTTAATCAAAATTAAATAAAAAAAATTGAATCGATTTAGCCATTTCAGCTTATGTTTTAGTCAACCAAGTAAACTTAACAATCAAGTTGAATATGGTCTAAGACCCAAGAACCTGACCTAATTAGATCCGAACTCAAATTAACCCGGCCTGATCCAACCCGAACCCAAAATCTACTCAACCCAAAATTAACCTGAACCCAAATAATCCGATCTGAATCAAACATGGACCCAAATACATGCTAACTAAATTAAATCTTAACCTGAATAATCTGACCCAAATCTAATCCGGCTCATCCAATTATCATCGCTAATCGCATGCATATTAATTAATTAGGTTTGACTGTTTCGAAAGTATTCTATTTTATAAGGTGGGGTGGGGACGAGTGGGATACCCTGCAGCGGCGCACATGGGATCGGGTTTGGTACACAGGGGCAGCCCGACCATAAGCTTACAACTTCACGTGCCCCTTCTGTGGGTCCCGCCTCCTTCAACAAAACTATTCCCGTCCGGACCCAAATGTGAAATGAACGTATTTCTAGCTTCCCTTCCACTTCCACATAAATGATATGTTATGAAAATACTTCTTCCCCTAAATATCAAATTGATCAATCTCCAATCTTAGTCTCCTCATTGAAAGGAAAAATGGAAGGCTGAAACCAATTAATGTTGTTTAATATATATTTGCGTGTTTTGCGTTGTTGGTTGTGTACAGTGTTATAGAAAATTAATAACCAAACATTTTTATATGTTTTGCGGAATTTTATGACTTTGTAACGTGGTTTTCCATGTGTATGTGCATTTCGGGGACAGCCAGATCTCACCGATTCAAAACCTTGACTCCAATTTGCAAGCTGCAAATACAAACTTTATTCAAGTTTGCCGCCTTTATGTATGTATCTGCTCAATTGAAATACTTACATCCTGTCTGTTCTAATTTAATTCAACTGACTCTAAAATAATTTATTTTTATTTTTATATTTTTTTTATTTAAAATTAATTTTAATTAAAATTAAATATTATGTAGCTGCAATAATCTATTGAAAATATAATTTTTATAATCTTATAAAATTTTTATGAATTTTTCTAGTTTAAGACATTAAAAAAGAAAATTTCATAAAAATTTAGTACTATCATGAAAATTTACTTTCAAATGGATTATTGTTTCTATATGATATTGGATTTCAAATGAAATTAATTTCAAGCAAAAGATATATAAAAATAAAAATAAGTCAGTTGATTTAAATTAAAATAAATTAACTTTTATTCTTTAGTACTTTTTTAAAAGGAGCTTCCTTTGACCAATATTATAAGAACCGAACTTGAAAGGAATCAAAGAAAGTCTCTGGTTCATAGTTCAAATAGTTGGACCCCCAGTTCACCCTCTATCCTTTAAAAAAAAAATGATTACTGTTCATAATTCTAAAGAAAAATTATTTCAATTCATGGTTCATCAAT
The DNA here is from genome assembly GCA_005392925.1 of Aquilaria sinensis. NCBI lineage: Eukaryota > Viridiplantae > Streptophyta > Magnoliopsida > Malvales > Thymelaeaceae > Aquilaria > Aquilaria sinensis. The sequence continues at coordinate 847,423 of SMDT01002585.1, read as the reverse complement.
TTAAATATTTTTGAACGGTTTTAACCAAATATCTAATTAATGAAATGATAGCCAAACCATCGAAGCCATCGATTTAGCCAGTTTGGTTCGATTCTTACAACACTACCTTGACTTATTCATAAACAACATGTTCATTTTTTGTTTTAATTCAATAGGGGCAACATGTCAATTGGGCTGGGTCCACTTTTTGTGGTGGGGTCTCTATCATTTCAATCTTCTTAGCCCCTAAGGTTAAGTTTAATTATGGCTTCACTAGTCAAAAACTGTCCCTTAAGCCAATCTGCCTCATCCAGCATTGATACTGCCTTCTTTATGGCCATTGAGAGTGAGCTGAGCCCTCCAAATTTTTCCTGGACTTAGCTACAGGCACATCTACTCGAGGTCTCATACTTGACTGTTAATCAACGAGTCAAAAACAAGAATCCAGCTGAATTGGGCAGTCAACAAAGATGATGAGAGTGAACTGGCTATAAGAGGCTCAACAGGTCGCTGGGAGGGTCGGGATCTGGACTAGTGGGGACCACAATTGGGCAGGCTACTGTTGATATTAGAAACATTCGATTTCGCTACACAACTCAAAGAACGTCAGTTGAGCGGGGTGGAGGTAGAGTGAGCGGAGGTGAAGCAAGATGAAGGCAAAGCGAGGCGAAGTGAATGCAAACTAGAGATAGCGAGTTGGGGAACACAAATTGAGAGGGGCAGAGGCTGCCAAAAGTGAGTTGGAGATCGACGATTGAGAAGCTTTAGAGATAGCCAAAACATTTGACCAGTTTACCATGTAAATATTGACAACTTAAGACACAAATAGAATTTGGATTTGGATTAGCACAAAAAAAAAAATCTACGGCCAAAACATGTTAAATCTGCCCCTTCTTCCGAACTAGGCCTAATATTTTGAGGTAATTCTATGTATAAGTTCAAAGAAACATACAAATTAAATCCATTTTAATTTTATTTATAGTAGCGTGTTAATACGCTAGCTAATTTGTGGATTTGTATGTATCTAAGCTTGAATACGGTAAAGGAAGATGAGCGCATATATTCAGATGCAAACACTAATCTAATCGCTAATGTCATGTGTTTACAGTATTTAGCAAGGAGCGGATGGTGAGAGGAGTGGGTACGTATAAAGAGAATTGCGCAAAGGAAGGCAGGTAGCCAGGGGGAGCAAAGTACGGGGTGGCCAGCTCATGAAGGCGACAGGTGTCGAAAGCAAAGGGGGGAGACGCCCGTATATTAATAAGCATCCAAGCCAAAGGCAAGAACCTCTTCTTCTACTTCTAGGCTTCCAGCTACTACTAATAATTCTACAAATCATCTACGACCCTCCCCTCCCCATCGACGACGTCTCTCCAGCACAGTACTATAGCTAGCTACTCTCTATTATTACCTACTTATAATTCACCACCAACTGTGTCTCTGTCTCTGTCTCTGTCCCTGTCTCCTACGCTAGCAAGCCAGCTACACACAAATTCCCAACCCTCCCTTATCATCATTTCCGCCATATCCTTAACTTCCAGCTCTTCCACCAAACCAAATTAAACCCACAAAAAAAAAAAAATTAATGGCGGCAACGTCGTCATTACTGGAGGCAACGGAGCTGCGGCTGGGTTTGCCGGGGAACGCTGGGGAATCATCAGAGATCGCTAGGAAGAGAGGCTTCCATGAGACTGTTGATTTGAAGCTCAACCTCTCTTCGCCGGCCTCCACCAAGGAGGTCGTTTCTAAGCCTTCCGATCACAAACATGATAAGACTGCTGCTCTTCCCTCCGATCCAGCTAAGCCTCCACCCAAGTATGTTCAAATATATATATATATAGATAGATATGTCTATGCCAGTATTAATTACTACTAGTTAATTGTTACTCCTACGCTTCCACTAATAATAGATCTTTTTTTTCCTCATTAATTAGGTTTTAATTTATTTTTCTTTGTTTGCTTCTCTTCTGGGGAAGATATATACGTATTTTTTGCTCCAGTAGTTATATATATGTGCTATATATGATTAGGGTTATTGTTGTTGAATTTCACATGCATATACTGTGATGATTTTTTTAACAGCAGTAACGAAGACCTTTTAATAGTACGTAGACAATTTACAAAAGTTTTAAAAGCAACTAGCAAGATGCGGGAATTTCAACCCAACCTCTATCAAAATGAATGATTGGTTTAAAACCCCTCACCAATTATGATAATGAAACCTTTAACTAATTATCACCAATTAATTTTAAACTTATGCTAGATGCTTTAACAATTATCAACTATAATGATTATATATATCCGTCTACGATATATACACATGTATGCATACATACATACATACATACATACATATGTGTGTGTGTGTGTGTAGAGAGAGAGAGAGAGAGAGAATAGCTACTTCATTAATCGCTTATATATAATTACATATGTGTCAATTGGAAATTAATTAAGTATTTGACGGAACAAGAAGTGAATTTCTTAATTCTTACATATATGCCTGCTCATTTTAATTTAATTTATGGCTATTGAAGAGTAGTAGGTAGGTATATGTATAAAGTGATGAAAAGAATATACATGTATATATATGTATAGGGCTCAAGTGGTGGGGTGGCCGCCGGTTCGATCGTTCCGGAAGAAGATAATAGACAGCGAGAAGAGCTTGGTGAAGGTGAGCGTGGACGGGGCTCCATACCTCCGCAAGGTAGACCTGAAGATGTACACCAGCTACCACGACCTCTCTGAGGCCCTTGGCAACATGTTTAGTTCCTTCACCATAGGTACCATAACTATACGTTGTGCGTGTGTGTGTGTGTGTGTACGTATAATTAAGCAAGACTGCTAGCTAGCTACATATATAATAAGCCGTATTAATTAATTTAATCTTTGTAATTAATTGTATATATATTTATGATGAACATGCATGCATTGATGTATGTATATATGCAGGGAATTGTGGATTATCCCAAGGAGTGAAGGATTTCATGAACGAGAACAAGCTTATGGATCTGCTTCATGCCTCTGATTACGTCCCCACTTATGAAGATAAGGATGGTGATTGGATGCTTGTTGGTGATGTTCCATGGGAGTGAGTAGCTACGTGCACCCACTACTAAATTATTAATTAATTAATTAGTAGAAAATATTAATTAATTACTTTCTACGTACTTAATTTTAGCACTTAACTCCATACTATATGCGTGGTTATTGTGGAACAACCAAAGTAATTACTAGCTAGCTATATTTATGTTGATGGTTTGCTGATGCTAATTTCCTTGGCTTTAATTTATTTGTTGTGCGCTAGGATGTTTGTTCAATCATGCAAGAGGCTGCGCATAATGAAAGGAACTGAAGCAATTGGTCTCGGTTAGTATATACATGTTAAATACAATATAAGAGAAATGTAAAATTTTGACCAAAATTAGTGACCGAGTTTTTGCTCACAGGGCGCCATTGGTCGCCAATTGTCACAAAAAAACATCTTGGGCTCTTTAGTGACTAAAGTCGGTAAAAACCCAAATGATTGGCAGCTAAAGCAACGGTTAAAATTTTACATTTAATTATCTTGTAGTGATATGCATTACATATAGAAAAAACAATATATAGGTAAATTAAAGATGAATTAGATTTGATTAACTTTTTCTTTAGAAAATTAATAAAATACAATTTTAACCAAGTGATTATATAGCATGTGATATATTTCTGCTCATGCATGCATACCTATATGTATTGAATTTTTTCAGCACCGAGGGCTGTAGAGAAGTGCAAAGAGAGGAACTAAAAGTGAGGGATGAAGCTGGTGAGCGCGCCCATGGCCGCCTTGTGTGATCTCGATCGTCAGCGTTGTTTTAATTCACACTTAATTACGGTGCTTAGTTTAATTTCTCATCAGTGTTGTTTGGTACTGTATGGTTTAATGTAGAAGTTAATAATAATCATTAGCTTGTGATACTTTATATATATATATATATATATAGCGTTACAAGTGTTTAATTTGTCATGATGATATATATACGGACCTGCATATATATGTGTGTGTCCAAAAATAATCAGTAAGTGACAGTCAAAACTGGTGCGTGTCTGCCCTTATTAAGTCTGTCCTACGATACCCTTTAAGCATGTTTTTGTAGCTAATATATTTATATTTTTGCGTAATTAATGACTTTGATGACTCATGGGTTTTTTCTGTTTTTTCTTTTTTTTACAAAAGATGTTTAATTTCAATTGAAAGTGAGACTAAACAGCATATATTACAAATAGGAGCATAACTAGCTGCTAAAAAGCTACTCATTTTAGTCATATCGAATAAAATAAACTAATTGAATCAAGTCAAACTTTCAATGTAAACCGAAAAAAATATGGTATATAGAAGTCACAAGTCATAAGTAGCTTGAACAGAACCCATTCCAAGCGGATAATAACTGAAAATTGTTCAAACCAATGAGACATCAAAGCCTGAAAAGAGTATCTATACAAACCAAAAAACACAAAACCTAAAATAATAAGCATTGACTGTATTTTATACAATTGCTCTCATATCTATTATCAAGTGTCGGAAAATCTTAGTAACACCCAAATTTTGACATACGTAATAGAAAACTCATATTTATTATTGTCCATCTCCAATTAAACATCTATTTTGTGAGAATATCAAAATATTCTTAAATATTAAAAATTGAAGGAAATTATGTCCAATATAAAATTTGATATGTAAATCAAATAAAATTAAGCAAAAAATAAAAATAAATAAATGAGACCTAGCCAGATACGACAAATGAATGTGAGGGGATATCCGATAAGAATTTGATTTGGAGGGGACGGAGAGAACTCTCGCTTGCGTTGCTGCGATTACATATGTTCTCGTGAGTCAACAAGCTACTTACGGGTGTCATAGTATTGTATTTACGGCATTGATTTCTCTTCTGTCTTGCTAGCTAGTTAAGGTAGCTAGAAATAAATCCGTATAAAAAGAATTTCCCCCAACTTTTCTTGGCATTTTTCTAATGCTCGATATATCTTGTACATATTTCTGAATATCAAAAAAATAAAAAAAAAACCCATATCGTTAATTTTGTGAATTCATCTGCATTACTAATAAAAAAGAAATTGCTAATATTTTGTGCTTAATCCCCTTTTGTTTCCATTTTCCCGTTGGTAATATACACGCACATTTCCATCCATTCATGAACATTTCCATTTTCCTGTTGGTAATATCTATAGCAATAAATTAATTGCCCACATATTTCAGAATCTTAATTACTATTATAATTGGCAATTAATTCGGGGTGCCGCGACTAGCTTGAATGTTCATGTCAGCTGCAGGGGACAGAAGCATGTGGATGCATGTTGGATGGCCTTCATAATTCACAGCTTCCTCACCATCCATATATATATATATATATATATATATATATATATATGCTTGAGTTTCATTCTATATTACATAATCAAGTATTGTATTCAATTTTTTTACATTAATTATATCTTTAATTAATGGCTAAAGCTCCTAGATTGCCACAAAAGTTTTTTTTTTTTCCATCAAACATGTTGCCCCCTTGGTTCTATATTACTATCAAGTAATCATCTCAGGTACAATAAAAATTTTATAAAATTTAAAATTTCAACTTACAAGCACACCCAAGTTTGTTATGCTATAAAAAAATATCTGTGAATATAAAATTTTGACATCTCTAATATGATAATCTCTCTGTCCCAAAACTTTTACTTCATTTATTTTTTACAATTAATCTAAGATTTTTTATTTTAAAAATTTTAATATATAAATAAAAAAATTATATATGAATGATAATTCAAGACATGTAGTTTCTAAATATATTTTTTAAATTTTTTCTAACAAATAATAATATAAATAAATTCAAGTCAAAGTACTCAAAAAAGTCAAATAGAGCAAAAATTTTGGGACGGAGAGAGTATTAAATAGACAAAAAAGAAATTTTTATAAAAACTATACCAGCACAAATAAAAAATATTCTATCATTTTTTTGCAACCAATATTGCCTGTAGAATATTATACATTGTATTATTGTACTATTATTATTATTGTTATTATTATTATTATTATTATTATGGATGGCATAATGGATGACACATATGAATAGTTATAATGAAATATTATAATAAAAACTATGTAAAAAATAGAAAAAATAAAACTAATAAGAAATACATCTAAACTAAAAAGGTGAAATCATTATTGCTACTATTTATTTTAAACAAGATAATTACAATTATAGTTATTTGATTAAAAAATAATTTAATATTTTGATTCACGTGCAACACACATGTGCTGGTACTAGCATTATAAAAAATATAAAAGTGCACAAATGTTGAACAATTTTTTTACCCTTCAATTATAAGGTACTTTTCTATTTTAATGAGACCTAAATTTGTCGCTATATATTTAATTAGAGTTTTAAGGCCATTAGAACATCTTAGACATAAAGGGGGGGTCGCATGGGAGCACTTAAGTTTCATTTTAGGGCAATAAGATTTGTTCTCTAAATGAAAAAAGAATGGAGAAAAAAGACCAATAATTTGTTTCTATTATGGAAAAAATCTATGAGTTGCCACTAAAGTTAAAGTTTTGCAACAAACATACCCCTATGTTTATGTTACTATAAAAAATTCCCTGAAACACAAGATTTTATCAATTTCTTTACTTTTTAACTTATTAAATCAAATGTTTTTGTTAGAACTTAAAATTGTAACTTAATTTGATAAATAAAAATAATGAAGATACATAAATTGGCTCGACCATTTTACTCTTAAATTATAAGTATTAAGTATTGAGTTAATTATAAGTGTTGAGATATGAATACAAATAACACTATAATATCTTTATAATTAAGTGAAACATATGACTTAAGTTTTTTACCATTACATTATAGGTTATTTTACTCTTTTTGTAAGAACTAAAATTGAAATTTTTTTTTTGGTAATCAAAAGCATTTTGTGAGAGTGTTAAGGGTGTATATAAGAGTTCGTACAAGTATGATAGCTACTTTGCATGTTTTTCAAAACATAGAAAGCGTCAAACCATATTTAGCATGTATTTTTTCCTAGGCAAAGTGTTTGGAGATTTGAACCTTCAGTTGTACTTAGGCCAATGTCCCCTCAAGCCTTGTTGAAGCTCACTAGCTGGGACTAATTTATTATTCAATTAGAATTTTATTCATATTAGGATTCTATAAGAAAAACAAAAATAATTTGAAAAAGAATATACATTTCAACTAATTTTTCACTTTAATAAGCTTTTAATTTTATGAAAAATTACAACAAATAGGCCTTGAATTTTTAATAAAATAAATTAAGCCCTTCAACACAATATTCTACCAATTTAATAACCTTATAACTTGAATGAAATATATTGTTAAACCTTATATTTAAATCATAATTACACTATTAAAAAAACAGCATTTTCCCAATAGCCTCTTCCAACAGTCTTGTCTTGGAAATATGGGTTTTCCAATAGCCAACTGTTGGAAACTGGGTCATTGGCAAATAGGCAATAGAAATTTAGCCGTTAAAAATTTCCAATGGATGTTACTAAAAATTTTATTTTTACATTTAGCAAAAATATCTTTTAAAATTATATTTTATTTTGACTAAAAATATATGGCGCATTATAATATATGATACATACATACATACATACATACATACATATATTATTATTATTATTATTATTATTATTATTATTATTATTATTATTATTATTATTATTATTATTATTTGTAAAAACAATATTTTAAAAATATTAATTTACTTTCTAAAATTTCAAAAATTTATTATATGAATAGCATCCTTTTCTAATGGCCTTCGCATTGGAGTTGAAAATTTGAAAATTTCAAAGACCTTTGTCAAACTGTTGTAAACTAAGGTGTTCAAAATTTTCAACGCAAAGACCATTGGAAAATTATCTCCCCTTTTTCCAATGGCTTTTCACATTTGAAATTTCCAACAGCCAAGCCGTTGAAAAATTGGCTGTTGGAAAATGCACATTTTTAAGGAATGTTAAACCTTTAGTTTAACTTTTATGTAAAGATTTTCTTAGTTGCCTTTAAATAATAAGTTACTTTACTCTTTCAATTAGAGCCAAATTTAACATTGAATATTTAATTTGCATTAGTACCATGAAAACAAAAATATCGTATTATATTGCAGCAAATTTATTGAGCTTTTATTTTACTTTTATGAGTAAATTTCCTAAGTTTCCACTATATTCAAATTTTACAACACACATGCCTTTAAATTTGTATAACTATCAAATAGCTCATTTAAATTTTTTTTTTTATCAAATTAATTAATTTTAAATTTAGTTACCAGTACCTTGGATTATAAGATTTGAAATTATTGAATATAACCACCTAAAATATTGAATTTGTCACAAATAATATTGAACCTTTTTTTGAAACACTTTAAATTTTGAATACTATGAAGAATGAAATTCTACCAAGAACCATTTTTGTTTTCAATAAATTGAAAAAATACATTTAAATCTTGTGAATTGTATCAAATTGGAAGTAACATTTGTTTAAATATTATATTTTATGGTAGAGGGTTGCAGTATGGAAGAAGTTTAAGAGATATTCAGAGAAAAGTTATAAATAAATTTATATTTTTAGAATTTTTTTAAAGTTTTGAATAAATTAGTAATTTTAGATTATGGTAAAGATTTTGATTGTCTAGGAGCTTAAGTATAATAAGGGAAAAATGTTTGGGGGTCTATAGGATGAGAAGTTATAATTAAATTGCACATTGAAAAATTAAACTTCTTTGAATATTTAAGATTTATGTGCGAATTCATGCAACCAATCCATAACGTTTTATTTTATTCCAAACTTTTGACTACTCTCTATTCATTCTAAATTCATTAAAAATATTTCAATTTGGTCCCCTCTAGAAGTAATTCCTTAACCCATATGAGTGCATACATGGCACACAATTAATATTTCATTTATGAGAAAAAATCAGATAATGTAAATTTTTTTAATTGTAAAACAAATTACCGAGTTCAAGATTTCTTGCAACTAATTACCAAATAATTCAAAATAATTTTAAAAAATAGATATTACATAGTTACTTAGAGTTATTAAATTTCATCCAATTGAGAATTAATATGAAATATTTAAAAAATTTAGAACTAAAAGAAAGTATTTAATTGTTAAATATGTTAAGGATGATAACAGAAATGAATTATTGGTACTATTTGCAACTTTCAATTACATTACCAATTTTTTTTTAAACTTGAATAAGATATGTATTTGTATATTATTTCAACTAAAAACTAGGGGTATATTTGACAATAGTTTGTGTTTTTTATATCTATTCTGTCATTTTTTTTATTTATTTATGCCTATTGTGTTTTTTTTCTTTGATAAATTTATGGAAATTTTTTAAATTTTTTTAAAAATATTATTTAATATTATTTTGTTTAATTAATCAAAATCTTAATATATTTCTAATATTTCAAATGTCAAAAAAAAATCATACCAATTACATATACTTTATCTACGTTCGAAAAACGTGTCAAATAACGAGTATATACTTGAATACGTAGTGGACAGTGTTGAGTCGCTCTTCTCCCGGATCTGATCGATGATGTATAGTAATGAAATTGAAATAGCCGATGGAAAATTTGACCCAAGTGACGGGTAGTGAAAGTGAAGTGAAATTCCATGCATGCACCTCTCCATTAATGGAAACAGCCAATATTTAGATTTACATCAAATTAATCCATGACTTTTCAAGTAAATTAATCAATGGAAACTTATGTCGCTGAGCAGTTTCTGTCTTGGCCTAGAACATTTTCAGTTAAGTTCCATCATCTACTCTTCTCGTCTTTTAGAACATAAAAAATCTTTGCGTTCTTAATTAATTAGTCCAGTGAATACGTTGGCTTCATCCTACACTTTTTCAAACTTGAGGTACAGCTTCGATCCGTCATTTCAGACTTCAGAGATCATACAAGTTTCAAAGTTATTGAAAGCGTTTTCACGTGCAAATTCAAGGAGAGGACAAGCGGTACTTTCTCTACAAAATCACTTTATTCAACACTTCAATCTCTCATAGTCCAGCAATGTCCTGTTTGGAATTTGCAACACAAAATCGAATTGCAACAAAAAATAATATATCTCGTGCGACGTGGAGTTTCCCAAGCCGCAATTTGCTGCCCTTTCTGTTGTGCTGCGCACGAGGACATGGAACACTTGTTTCTACGTTGCAGTTTCTATGTTCAAGTGTGCAAAGCTATTTTCTCTTGGTGGGGTTGTGGTTTTCGTCGGCTGACCAAAATCAATGCTCTTCTTCATCACTTTCCCACTTCAAGGGGATCTGGAAACATTTTCAAGGCATGGGACAATAGGGGGTGAGTATTGTTCGGGTCTGTTTGATTTTATGGTAGAGTCGAACCAACCTGAAATAGCTTCAGTTTCCAAATTTTTTTACCCAACCTGAGAATCAAAAACCAAACAGAACTAGAACCATGGCTTTGAGTTTTTCGGTTCTGGTTTTCGGATTATTCAGTTTATATCATATACCTATAACAATATCAAAATTTAATAAAATTGCATCTATAACCAGTTTATGAAAGATTGACTATAATATATAATTAAATTGACATTTAAATACATGTACTTACACAGATTCAAAAAAGTTTAACATAATGTTACCAAACTGGTTAAAAGAGTTACTTATGGAATATCTTTCATCTCAATCAGTTTACATATCTCTCTAGTAATTGCAACATTGACACAACATTCAATATGGAAAGCCGAGCTTTTAAGACCATCTTCTTTGTATCAAAACCTGAAATAAATTGATGTCATGAATTTTCTATTTCACATGGCTCATAAATGAAAAAACATAAGGATTTTGTCGTACAGTGTAGTATGGAAATAAAGAGAATGAAAGCAAAATGACACAGAAGCAATCGGTCCACACTACATTATGAATGCAAAATCACGATTGAAAGTCAGTCTCTAGATGTTTCAATCATTAATCAGTCAGAATTAAAAAGGTTCACTTTTTATTGCAACTGTAGACAACTAAAAGTTTCAGTCACAGAACCATTAGTCGCCTTTTAGTCAAAAATGTTTAAGAGATTTGACTGCATCACTCTTCAGTCATTTTTTTAGATGTCCAATTTGCTTCAGTCGCCTTCTCAGTGGCTAAGTTAATTTAAAAGTTTTAGGTTTTTAGGGTTTATATTTTTTTAGAGTTTAGGATATGTGTATTAGGATTATTTTTTTTAGGGTTTGAAAAAAAATTTTAGGATTTAGGGATATAGAATTAGGATTCATGATTTTTTAAAGGATTAAGGATATTGGACATAGATTTAGGGTTTGAGATTTTTCTTTAAGGTTTAGGGTTTGAAATTAGTATAAAGTTAGGGGTATTAATTGAATCAATTTACAATTAGGGTTTTTGGATTTATTTCAGGATTAATTTACAGTTTTTTTGTGATTAATTAAGGATTGAGAATTTTTTTAGGGTTTAGGGATATATATAAAATTAAGATGGTTTAAGGGTATTTAATTAACTATTAAGGTATTGAAATTTAGGGTATGGGAATTGCATTTAGGGTTAAGGATTTAGGGTTACTAGTATATATAGATTAAGTTTAAGGTTTAGGGTTTAGGGTTAATGATATAAATTAGGTTTAGCATTTATGGTTTAATTAAGGTTTGCATTTAGGGTTTTGGGTTTAATTAGGATTTAGGGTTTGTGCAAGGTTTAAGGTTTAATTAGGCTTTGTATTTAGGGTTTAGGTTTTAAGGTTAATGGTAGTTAGGTTTAAGGTTTAGGGTTTGTATTTAGGGTTTAGGTTTTAGTTAGGGTTTGTATTTTGGGTTTAGGGTATAATTAGGGTTAGGGTTTGGAGTTTAGGGTTTGTATTTAGAGTTTAGAGTTTAATTTAGGGTTTAGGGTTAATGGTTTAGGGTTTAGGGTTTAATAGGGTTTGTATTTTAGGGTTTAGGGTTTATAGTTTTAGGGTTTAGGGTTTATGTTTATTTAGGGTTTAGGGTTAATTAGGGTTTAGGGTTTAGTTAGGGTTTAGGTTAGGGTTTAGGGTTTGTTTTAGGGTTTAGGGTAGGGTTTGTAGTTAGGGTTAGGGTTTAGGGTTAATGGTAGTTAGGTTTTAGGGTTTAGGGTTTAATTAGGGTTTGTATTTAGGGTTTAGGGTTAGGGTTTATATTTTAGGGTTTAGGGTTTAATTAGGGTTTGTATTTAGGGTTTAGAGTTTAGGATTAATGGTAGTTAGGGTTAGGGTTTAGGGTTTAATTAATAGGGCTTGTATTTAGGGTTTAGGGTTTAGGGTTTAGGGTTTAATTAGGGTTTAGGTTTTAATTAGGGTTTGTTTTAAGTGTTTAGGGTTTAGGGGTAAGGAATTAGAGTTTAGGGTTTAATTATGGTTTAGGATTTAGGGTTTAAGGTTTTTGTGTTTGTATGTAGTTAGGGTTTGGGGTTTTCTAAACCCTAATTAAACCCTAAACCATTTATACAAACCCTAATTAAAACCTAAATCCTAATTAAACCCTAAACCTAACCATCATTAACCTAAAAACCCTAAACCTAAATACCATTAAACCCTAAAACCTAAACCTTAAACTCTAAACTCTAAATACAAACACTAAACTAAATACAAACACTAAATTAATTAAACAATCCCCAAAGGGTTTAGGGTTTTACGATTTAGGGTTTGGAGTTTTTTTAGAGTTTAGGGATATATATATTAGGATTTTTTTTAGGGTTTAGTATTTTTTTTAAGGGTTTAAGGTTTAGGGTTAATGGTATATTAGGTTTAGGGTTTAAGGGTTATAGGTTTCGCCCTTAAATATAGTTTTAGGGTTTGCATGTTTAGAGTCGAATTAATTATTAATATATGAGAATTGTTCTTATGGTTTATACTTCCCTATATATGATATAATTTATTTATTAATTTTAATTTTTGAAATTATCTATATGGAGAAAATTTCATGAATTTATATATATTTATGATTGTACCACATATGTAATTATATTCATGTTTGTACACACACACACACACATATTTATACACATATTTATGATTGTTCCACACACACACACACACACACATATAGATATATATGTATATGTATGTTTGTATGTATGTATGTATGTATGTATGTATGTACGTATGTACGTATGTATGTATGTATGGATGCATGTATCTATGAAAATATAAAGTAAAAAATTGGAAAAATGATGAACATAACAACTGAATTTCGACTACACTCATGTATGAGGCAACTGTATTCATCTGGCTTTTGCGACTGAACTTGTCAGTCGAGGTTCAGTCGGATTGCAATCGGAGTTCAGTCGCTAAGCAATCGGAATAAAAAAGGCTCAGTCAGGTTGCAGTCAGAGTTCAGTCGCTCCAACTACTTCCTTTCTACTTCCCTTCTTCTTTACCCGGTTGTCTCACCCATTTCAAACCCAACACTCTAATCTCCCATCACTCACTCTCATCTCCGTCTCTCATCTCTTTCAACCTTCTTGCTTTCATCTCACTCTCGTCTCTCATTCTCATCTTTCATCTCCGTCAGCCAGTCTGCAACGCCCATCACATCGCTGTCCATTCACCTTGCCAATCCGCCATCCATCATCGCTGCCGTCACCTAGTCTCCTCGGCCTCGCCGCCTTCGCCTTGGTCTTCTTCCCCTCGGCCTCGACATTACGGCGGTCACCTTGTCTCCTTCGCCTTGGCCTTGATGTCGTCGCCTCGATCTTGACCTCATCGCCGTCACATCCATCTCGACCTCACCGCCATTGCCTCAGTCTTCTCCACCGTGCCCTGGGCCTCCTCCACCTCATTCGCCTCTAGATTTGAGTTTTAAATTTTTTGAATTTTGAATTTTGAATTTTGTGACTTTTTAAATTTTATATTTGGGTATGTATGTTGACTTTTATATTAATATAAATGTATTTTATTTAAATTTTAATTTCATTATTTGACTATTTTATTATTAATAATTAAAATAAGTTAACATTCATACCAATTTAATCTAACTTTCAATTAAATAATAGGTGAAATAAATACCCAATTAAATTAAATAATATTAATTAAATATTAATCATATTAAATATTAACATATTTTATTTAAAAGATAAAAGTGCTAATATAGCAACTAACCATGACTGTCGCTAATATAACGATTGAAATAGTCAGTCATAAGGTTCAAAGCAGTTTATAATATTTTCAACTGATTGTTGACTGAAAATTTCAATCACTTTCAGTAATCAAGATTCAGTCACAAAAAAATTATGACTTGAAAAAATGCGACTACCATCCGCAGTCGCTTTTGGGCAATATCGCAACTAAAATGTGATTGAACTTTCAATCTCGATTTTGTATCTGTGTTGTAGTGCTAGGAAGTGAAATGATTTAAGTGAATATGAAGAAATTTGTAAATGATCCCACAACTTTCATGTTGTTTCAATTTGAGACATCAATTTAAGGGTTTACTATAAAAATACAAGATGACTATCATAACTCTTCAAAGAAATACATACATATGTAGATATATTAGTAATCCTATCATTTTTATTATATAATTATATATATACCTTAAGTTCAATTCCACCTAAGGTTGGTTCCATATGGAATTAGAACCAACCAAAAAACCATTAGCTCTCTTATATGTGGAGCCAACCCGCAAACCATGATCCATTTTTACTCAACCCAACCCAACCCAATGAGGGTAGTTCGGGTTGGGTTTCGGTTTTGCTCAACCCATACTCACCCCAATAGGACAATATGGTAAAGGCAGCTTTATGGACAATTTGGAGAACTCCAAACAACCTGATTTTTAACAACAAAAATTTGAATTGTTCCAAAGTGTTTTCTTCAATTCACGCACTCTCATTCTTCCAAATAGCTAAAAGATCAAAGTGTGTTTGTTCATCTTTAACAAATTGGCTCCTAAACCCTTCATTTCTTTTCCTTTGGAAAATGTTGCAGTATGGGGAATGTTTACTAGGAGTTTGGCTTGCTTATATCTCTGACACTGAAGGGCTTGGCTTCATTTTTGCTTTCCCTCTAGTGTTTTTGTTTATACCGTCTGTTTAGTTCGGCTTCTTGTTGGGTTTTAAATAAATTCATTTGCCAATAAAAAAAACCTATGCAAATTCCCTAAAATTTAAGAGTTTATCAGTAAATTTGTTCCAACGTACAATACTTTAGTGTTTGGCTTGATTATCAATAAGTATTATATTATATTCATATGTTTAAATAGACATACTAATTAATACATCCCTAATACATGACCACTCGGCCCAATATTTGACTACAACCCCCCTTCTAGAAATGCTACCTCCCTATTGCCACCAACACAATTGGACAATCGTCGCTTATAGATCAAAACTTTTCTAGCCAATTACACCGATCGATGATTGTCCCTTGCCTGTGGATCCACCTTTTGTTATCTTCAAATTGTGTCGGTCTTCTCCTCCCATTGGCCTCAATCATCACCATTCAAACCACCCCTAAGCCACTCCTCCCTCGTCTATGCCACAAAAGTGTGCATAGAAATAATATGTAGACATACCTAAAACAATAGGTAAAAATATCCAAACTAATATGTAGATAACTTGTTCTTTTTTCTCAAAAAATGATATCTAAAAGTGTAAAATTATATCAAGGAATATATAAAAGTGTATGAAAATAATTTCCATACAATTTGTTATCTTCAAAAATAAAATGTGCATAAAGTAATAAATAAAAATATCTAAATGAATATATAATAGTGTCTCAAACAATATGTAAAAATGATTGATGTAATAGATAAAAGTGATTGGAGCAATATGCAATCCATTTTTTATCTTCCAAAATAAATGTCTAAAGTAATAAATAAAAATACCTAAAATAATATGTCAAAAAGTAACCATAGAAATATGTAAAAGTATATAAAGCGATATACATAAAAAAAAAATATCTTCATAAATAAATGTGTCTAAAGTAATAAGGAAAAGTATCTTAATGAATATCTAAAAATATCTGTATTAGTATGTGTAACACTAGTTTTTTAGTTATAACATATCACTAATGACGTGATCTCTTCATTGGTTTATAAAATCTAGTACATGAATCAACTAGTATGGCTCGTAGTCGTTTGTGATGGTTATCATCGATCTGTATTGAAATTGAACAGTGGATGTGGTTCTGCAAAATTACCATCGATGTTGATCATATTACATGACAGAGATGAAGACTTTTCTAAATTTAATCTCAACAAACAGCTTCTACGTTTGAGGATAACTAGTATTCGACTATTTTGGTGCCATTGTGCCATCAATGCAAAGCGGAATCAATAGTGGAGGCAATGAAAAAGGATGGTTCACAACCCAGTGAAGGCAAACCAAAGACGTTGTGAGTAAGGGTAAAATGTGTAATTCCATCTAACTATTATGAGCATTAAAACAAAATGATTTGTGCATATTAGCCTTAGTAGATTATTAGTACCGCAAATAAAGCTTGTACATTCATGATTCAAATCAGATTTTGGGCAACTATGATTGATGGATTGAGTATTGAGTTATCACTTGAGCACTTGAGTTTCATTGCCGATGACAAAGGCGCGAGTCATTGACAATAATTTTTTAATATCAACCCAATATTGCTTTTTGATCGGCTCGATATTAGGCCTAGAGTGGTTCCTTATTTGACCTGAGTTTCTAACTAGGTCCATAAAGCCCAAAAACCCTTAACACAATAGTACTTTTAGTTAATTGCTCAAAGCCCCAAAGATTTAGATTGAATTTAACAAATTGCAAATCTTGCTTGCCGTGTTTTTGTTTTTTTTCCTTTTCAACATGGGTGGTGCCCATTGTAGAGCCAAAGTTGATTTGTTGTCAAAGTTGCAATATTTACATGTGGAGGATGGTCAATTGTCTTCGGGGACATTATAAGTGCATCAATAGGGACCTCACACGAAGGCTGCAGGGCCGGTTGAGAAGACATGTTAATTGGGATGAGTTAATCCCAAACAAATTGCCTGTTAACTATTCCTTTGTAATTTGCTAAGTTACACCTACCTCTTGAGATATCTCTTTTCTCCTTTTTGCTGCATGGAAGGGAAACTAAAAAGGGCCTTAAACCTTTGAATAAAAATTATAGTTCTTAATTATTGGATAAGACTTTGCTTGTTCCCTAGAGGCAAATTTAAAACGGCAAATATTGGATCAACAACATCTAGTACTTTTTTATTTTTTTGGGTAACCACCTATAGTCCTACAACAGTAGCATTGTTGCACTTGCGTCCCTAAACTATGAAAAGTTATATCATTGGTCCTGAATTATATGCGACGTTGTAATTTATACACGTTTAACTCCCAAACAGTAGCAAATGTTGCATGATTGGCTTTGAACTACAGGTAACATTGCAATTTACAACCTCTATTAATTTTTGCCAATGATAACTAACATGAACATGGTAAGGCAGAAAGGTGTAGAGAAATCTTTGTTGAAATCCATCACTTACTGCACATTCTTTAATTTCTTGATAGATTTCTCTCTTGCTGTACATATCTTGTTATGCTCTTATCACTAGGAGAGTTTCGGATAATTAGGAGTAGATTTAGTACTCATCTTCACCTCATCTGATTGTATTTGATATGTACTTTTTTTCCCTATATAAGGGACCAACTATACGTGCCATGTATGCAAGCAGAAATAAAGCTTTGCTTCATCAGTTTTTCACATGGTATCAGAGCGATAAAGATCACTACTACCAAAAATGCCAAAAGACGACAGCCCGAACATAAAAGGTGGGCATAGGTCAACTGGGCAGTCAAGTATAACGGCTGTTTCCCTATTTCAAGACCCCATCTTACCTTACTTTCTGACTTCTGTCGACTACACCACCGCGTCTCTTGTCACTACACAACTTAACGGAGACAACTACCCCAAATGAAAAAGATCGATTCACAATGTCCTTCACAGCAAGAACAAGATGGGATTCATTAATTGAATCTTGAAGAAACCCAAAGGTAATGAGATTGAATTGCTTGCTTGGAATAAATGTGTTGGTCTTTATGATGACGTGGTTGCAGAATTCCATCCATTTTTTTCTCCATGACTCAATCACTTATCATGACTCTGCCTACAAGATGTGGAGGGACCTGGAGAAAATGTTTGGCCACACTAACGAGCCAAGAGCGCACGAACTCCAAAAAAGTATAATCTTGACCACCCAAGGCACATCAAGCATAGCAGCATACTACACCAAGCTCAAGGGCTTTTGGGATGAGTTGGGTGCTTATTTGCCGATTCCCAGGTACACCTATGGGCCAGTCATATAATGGTCTAAAGAAAAGGAAAATGAGAAGATTCATCAGTTCTTAATAGGGCTTAACTAGGAATTTTAGATGGTCAGATCACAAATCTTTACAACGGAGCCTTTGCCATCTATGAATCACATTTACACCTTGATCGTGGCTGAAGAAGAAACAGAGCATTACACAAAGGGAAATCCTAGACTCAGTTGGAGCCTTGGCTGTCCAAACACGATAGAACAAAGCTAAAAGGCCCATGAATGACCGGGCAACTTTCTCAGGTAAACCCAAGTGCTCTCACTGTGGTCGAATTGGAAGATCATTGGCTATCCAAAAGATTGGCAACTGAAAGGAAAAGGCAAGCCAAAAGTCAAAATGAATTGTACCAATGGAAAAGCTTATTCACATCCTTCTGCAGCAACTTTGGTGAACTTGATGCCTAAACAGTGGCAACACCTTTTGAGCTTACTGAATAAAGACAAAAGGACAGATATACCTAACTTTGTAGGTACGGTAGCTTGCAACCTCATGCCAAACCATGCACCACAAAACACATGGATCTTAAATTCGAGCGCCACTCACACTTTACTTCCCATCTAAGAAACCTAACCAATGTTAAAAGCATTCCGCTTCATGACATCTTTTTACCAGATGGAACCATTAAACAAGTGCAAAAATGTGGAACTGTTTCGTTCGGAAACTCTCTAAATTTGCAAAATGTATTGTTTGCTCCTGATTTTTGATGCAATCTTTTATCCCTATGCAAACTCACACAAGAACTTGATTGCATTGTCTCCTTTTTTCTGGTTCCTTTGTTTTACAGGACCAAGTCACAAGGAGGCAGATTAGAACAGGTAGGCAGAAATGGGGGTTGTACTTTTTGGACATAAAAGAACATGAGAGTGTGGCATATGTTGTGAGTCGCTTGGAAGAGGTTGTTCAATGGCATCAGCAGTTGGGTCATCCCTCTCATGAATGATTCAAGAAGATCATTGGGCTCTCACACTTGGATGTTCAAAAGGCTTGTAGAGATTGTCAAGTTTGTCCTTAACCAAAAGGGCACGACTACCTTTTCCCACAAGTAATAAAATGGCCTTTAAACCCTTTGATTTATTGCATGTAGATACATGGGGCCCCTATAGAACTCCATCTACTTCTAGTACACATTATTTTTTCTCGATAGTAAATTATTACACTTTTTCCAATTGGTCATACTTGATGAAGCATAAGAGTGATGACACGCAAATTTTAGAGAACTTCCACAATATGGTTTCAAATCAATTTGAAGCAAGTATTAAATCTGTTCGTAGTGATAATGCACCAGAACTCATGGAAGGTCCAATGGCTAAATTTTACAAAGCAAAAGGAATTATTAATCAAACTTCATGCACCGGAACCCCACAACAAAATAGGGTGGTTGAGAGAAAACATCAAGATGTTCTAAACGTTGCTCGTGCTCTAAGATTCCAATCAAATCTGCTGATTAAATTCTGGATCGAATGTGTGCTCACCGCTACCTACCTAATCAACAAGATGCCCACGACAAAACTTAAGGGACAAATGCCTATAGAGTCCTCTTTGGTCAATTACCAACCTATAATCACTTGAAGGTTTTCGGTTCATTATGTTATGCCATTAACCTAATTCAACAAAAGGATAAGTTTCAACCAAGAATACGCGCCTATGTTTTTATCGGCTACTTACTAAACCAAAAGGGATACAAGGTATCTGACCTACAGAACCACAAAATTTTTGTTTCTCGAGATGTGACCCTTTATGAAGACATTTTTCCATACAAACTCAACACCTAATAACCTAGCCTACCCAAACTCTCACCAAGCCATGACACTCCAATAGATGAGTTCCTACCTTTGACCTCATTACCAAGTTAATCGAATAACGAGAAAGCAAAACTCGATGAAGTTTTGAAAAGTGATGGATGTGAAAATGGCGCAAGTCCACAAGAAAAGGCAATTGCCTAGCCAGAAAAACAAAGCTTGCGAGAAAGTCACACTCCCAAATACTTGCAAGATTTCAAGTACAGTCTTCCCGGTAGCTATACTCGTTCCAACATGGCCACCTCAGGTACACCCTACCGCTTATCCTCATATCTATGTTATAAAACCTTTTCTCCGAACCATCAAGCTTTCCTTGTAGTGGCATTAGCATGCTCAGAACCTGCATCATATTCAATAGCTCAAAAGGACTCCAACTGGCGGAATGCCATGAAAGCTGAAATCAATACTCTTGAACAAAACCACACATGGAACCTCGTACCATTGCTTTAAGGTAAAAAACCTATAGGCTACAAGTGGGTGTATAAGGTTAAATACAAAAGGGATGGCACCGTTGAAAGATATAATGCCAAATTAGTGGCCAAAGGATACACCCAAGTAGAAGGGTTGGACTACAATAAAACTTTTGCTCCTATTACAAAACTCACGACTGTGAGATGTCTTTCAGTTATTGCAGCTTCACAGAAATGGCAGATACATCAATTAGATGTGCACAACGCTTTTCTACATGAAGACTTGCGTAAAAAGATCTATATGGAACTACCACTTGATTATTTGAAGAAAGGGGACCTTCGAGTCTGCCACTTGAAAAAGTCACTATACAGACTCGAACAAACCTCTAAAAAGTGGTTTGCCAAGTTGTCCACTACACTCAAAAGTTATGGCTTCACTCAATCTCATGCTGACTCGTCACTCTTTACAAACAAGGCTAACGGTGCTTTCACAGCCATTCTCATAGACATTGATGACATGTTGGTTTGTGGTAATAATTCAGCCAAATGTCAATGAGTTAAGGCCTTTCATTTGGAAAACCTTGGATGAGCCAAATACTTCCCTAGACTTGAAATTGCTCATGGGTCAAAAGGCATATTTGTTAATCAAAGAAAATATGCACTAGATATTCTTGTCGATGTAAGTCTAACAGGAGCCAAGCCAAGTTAGATGCCCCTCGAGCAACACCATCACCTTAGCCTGGTGGAAGGACCACAACTGAAGAATCCCACTTCTTACAGAAGAATTGTTGGTCGACTCCTTTACCTCTCTATCACTCGTCCTGACATAACGTATATAGTAAACATACTGAGTCAACACATGCAAAAGCCCACAGAGAAGCACTTCAAGGTGGCCATAAGAGTCCTTCGGTATACCAAGCCAACACTAAGGCAAGGATTGTTTTTCCCTCGTGACAACTGTCTTCAACTAAAGGGTTTTTTCAACGCTGACTGGGGAGCATGTCAAACTACCATAAGGTCTATCACCGGATATTATGTTTTGCTTAAAAATGCACCGATTGCATTGGGGACCAAGAAACAAACCACTGTTAGTCGTTCATCGGCAGAAACAGAATATAAAGCCATGGCAGCTACAACAAGTGAATTGATATGGCTACGTACTCTATTAAGTGATTTGTCCATCACACACAAACAAACTATGGAGCTTTTTTGTGACAATCAAGCTGCTCTTCATATAACCACTAATCCCGTCTTCCATGAACGAATGAAACATATTGAAATGGACTGCCACTTTGTCCAAAAACGCATACAACTTTGAGAGTTAAGGATGAGCTATATTCTTTCTCAGCTTCAGCCGACTGATGCATTAACAAAAGCTCTAGGGCATGAGCACTTTCAACGACTTATACGCAACCTAGGCGTTCTTAATCCCCACACTCCAACTTGAGGGGGGTTGTTGAAATCCATCACTTACTGCACGTTCTTTATTTTCTTGATAGATTTCTCTCTTGCTGTACATATCTTGTTATGCTTTTATCACTAGGAGAGTTTCGGATAATTAGGAGTAGATTTAACACTCATCTTCACCTCATCCGATTGTATCTTATATGTACTTCTTTTCCCTATATAAGGGACCAGCTGTACGTGCCATGTATGCAAGCAAAAATAAAGCTTTGCTTCATTAGTCTTTCACAATCTCTAATTTATAGCATGTTTGTGGAATTTTATTTTATTTGGTTGAACATGATTGACATCATGCTGTGCTTCCATCAGCCATCAACTTAAGGATGTAGCTATCCCATGTTACTACGCCAATCCTACAATATTTTGTAGTTGGAAGATGAAAGAGTAGGACTAGTGGGGCAATATTTTGTAGTTGAGGGATGAAAATTCAAGACACTATAGTTCCAGAACCATTGGTGGAATTTATCCATTATTTTTCTTGTTCCCACTTAAAAGACAATGCCACTATTTTTCATTCTAGGAGAAAGAAAAAGTAAAACAAAATCCCTCAACAACCAATCCAAACAAAAGATCTAGGTTTGCATGGTTTATCACGTCTAAAATTTGAAGGCGCCCATGTGATCTATTGGAGCCAAATACAACTTTGGATGAACAGAGAATGCCGCACAATCTCGTATATATTTCCACTGCCATGTTATCTTATGTGATATGAGATAGAATTGTTTCGGTACATGCATATATTTCTAAGGTCTTCGAGAGACAGGCGCACTGCTGCAAAAGTGTTGCACGGTGCTCAGCAATAAAACATGTAAGGTGTTGCAGTGCCTAATAATGCAAAAAATACATTATAATCCCCCAGGATTGAACTCCTATTAACAGAATCTGTGTCGTACAATTTCATCAAGGAAAGGCATGGTTCTGAACACCAAAACAGATGAATTAGTATTAAATGACATGAGGGAGCTTTA
This sequence comes from Aquilaria sinensis, assembly GCA_005392925.1. NCBI lineage: Eukaryota > Viridiplantae > Streptophyta > Magnoliopsida > Malvales > Thymelaeaceae > Aquilaria > Aquilaria sinensis. The sequence goes on along the minus strand of SMDT01002585.1, from coordinate 824,452 downwards.
TAATTGGGATTGAAAATCTTTACCAAATGTCCACACTAGGCGGCATACAACTACAACTAGACAACACAGGGTATTTTCTGTTCAGAATTTTACAAGAGAGAAAAGAGAATATAAATACTTTATTCTTTATTGAAAAGGAATCCAAGGCGATGCCCAGAGAACTAATCTAACATCTACCAGTTTGTAGCCGGATACTTGGTTAAACATTTTGAGATCAGCAGGGCTTTTGACCAGGGATGTGAGGTGATGAGATTGTGCCTGTAGGTATCCTAATAAGACAGCAGCCTATTACAACAGCAGTGCTTAACGAGTTCTATGAAAATGTATTAGTCCACAAGCACATTACACTGCTGCCTTAGAATTCTTCTACGCTTCTTATCATCATCACATGCCTGCAATGCGCAGGTAAGTTCCTCAGCTCTCACCTCTCACACATTGAAAAAGCATCTTACATTATTAGGTAAGATATAACATGAATGTTACCTGTTGTGCAAGGAAGCTTGGTACTCGAACCCTCTTAGAGCTATCTGCTAAACGCTTGCTTGAAAAGTTGCATTCAGCCTCAGTGAAGTCATTACTGACCTATAAAGATAATGGGCGCAAACAAGGGAACATCAGCACTTTGGTGTTTCAATTCCCAGCCAGTCAGCCAACAGTAGCAATGGATGGTCCAACCAAATGCAGTCTGCAACACGTGATTGAATGCTTATGGTGAATGTTCAAGGAACTGCAAGCAACCTACCTGGCTTTTAATTGAACCAATCAGTAGTTCTTGGCATCCTGATGCATGCACACTTTCTAAACTGGGGCATTGAAGTGACAATTTCTCTGGAAAAGTACCAAGATAAATAAATCTACCAAGACAAACACTTGTCTAGAGGACTGGAAAAGACAGTTCTAATTTTTCGACCACGTAAGCAGTCAAGAGGTATACCTGGATGCAAGTTTTTACACGAGTTCAGGTTCAGTTCAGCGAGTTCAGGGCAGTTCAGGTATAGAGCCTACATTTAACTGCACATGTTAGAAATCAAACCCATCTGTTCCGTAAATTAACCATGCGCATTTATAAGCAAACTCACATCTAAACCACAACATCCCCATAGACTGAGCTTCCGAAGACGGCTATGTTTGATGAACAGCTTTTGGTACAGGAGGTGCAATTTGCTGCTGAATACGTCCTGTATATTGCAATCACTGCTCTCAGCTGAAGCTAAATTCCTTGAATGTGGATCACATATAGTCATCCCACAATCCATGAGTTCAAGAAGAGGCAGCTGAGCTGTAGCAAATTGGATTCCACCTGAAGAAACCACATAGACAATGTTAGAAGAGTCTGCCAAGCATGAGGAACTATAGTGTTTATGGTTCCAAAAAGTGCTGTTAAGATAAACTACGATAGAAAATTACTCGAAGTGATGTTGGGGCAAAGAGCTAGAAGCAATCTCGACAAAGTATGAGGGAAAACATTGCAGATCATTCCAATGCCACTGTCAGTGATGCTGGACCTGAATATAAATTTCAGCTTCAGGATACATGATCAAGAAGATTAACTTATATTCAACATAAAAAGCAAATATACAAGCAACACTTTTTACGTATAACATACCCACTGAGATCAAGTAACTCTAATTTTGTGAAGCTTGAAGAAATGGCTGCAACAGATGCATCACTGATTTCTGATCCAAGGACAAGTGAGAGCATTCGCAATCCCCTAAAGATGAAGCATACGTTACAAATCTACAGATAACAGTGCAACATTTGGGCACAGTAGATAATTGGTGCCATGGATTACATGACACAGGATCACGCAGCTAGAACAAGAAGAAATATCTTGATTGACAACGATTCAGCAACTGCAAATCTACAACCAACCGAAAAGGGCGAATATGTGCCAAGTAAAGATTTTGACAAACCTTAAATTTGCAGCTGTTAGAGCAAGCACAACGGCGTGAGAAAGCTGGAATGAGGCAATGTGTATGTTCTGTAGTTTGGGGCAAGTCCTTCCCAAACCATCAACCATGGTTATAAGATCCGTATTATCATTTTCCTGGCGGGAAAATTCCAGAGATACCTCCTTTAAGTTTGGACAATTCAAAACCTGACACGCAAGAGATATGCACTTAAAGCCACCATATATAGGAACAAAAGGATGACAAGTCCTGGTTGTATTATTACCATCTTAGGAAGAGAATAAAGATCTGAAAGCCAGACTGTAGACAGACTTGACGAGCTGAGGCTACAGCTTCCTAAATTGGAACAACCTTCCATCTTAAGGGTCATCAAACAACGCTTATCAGCAACAAAACGCCCCAACTCATCTCTACACATAATTCAGAACAGACACAATCAATTAAGCATTTCTAGCTTGTACATCAAGTATCAACAGAATACCATCAACAATTACAGAACAAAAGAGTGCATTAGACAATTAGACTATATGAACATGAACTTGGGAAATCACCTGTGTGAAAACAACTCACAGGATCATGTTCTCAGATATATTCACCAAAATCTCTAACTACGAGACTGGCTTGTAGATCAATCTCAGCCGTTCAAGAAATTCACATATATCTAAAATCTACTCTTGGAAACCAGAGCAATCATTAGTAATCGATAAAACAATAAAAGAGAGAACGGGATCGATGAAACAGCATCAAACAGGGAACTAGGAAAAATTAAGCAGCAAACATAATGGTTAAAGTAAGAGATTATACCCTGTGATTCTGTTGACTACAGTATCTGTGGTGGAAATTTCCATTGATTCCAGATTTGGGCAGGAAAACGCAATGCAAGCAAGAATTGTTGCATCCACATCGCTGCAAAACACAAATAACAAAGAGAATCAAAGACTGCCTCAACCAGCTAAATTCCCAACAAAGGTCAACAGATTTTTCCATCAGAATGCTCACACTGTTTCCCTTCCAGTTTTAATTAGCCGTGTTCGGCAGCTTATTTATGTTAAAGGCGATAGATCTTTTCTAAGAGCTTCACATGAATCAGGTTATTCATACATTTTAGTTGGAATATCAAGATCCTACTTGGTTTTTAGTTATAGAATTTTCAAGAGCATTATTCTGTCGTTGTTATCAACCGATCGATGCGATAGAATGCCGGATCTGAGCAAGAATGTGCTCGAACCTTTCCATTCTCAGGGAAAGCCTAACAAGCCCAGGGCACTTCTGCAACATGGATCCAACAGATCCAAGCTGAGTTTTAGGAGGAACCCTAAGCCTGAGCTCCTCCGCCGCCTTCCAAAGTCTCCTAGTCGTCTCCCTCCACCCCTTGCACACCCTAGCAGACGCCAAAAGTCCTGCCGGCGGCAGCCTCCTCAGGACCTCCCACAAGCACACCGAAGGAAGCCCTCCCCACCCCGCCTCCAGATCCTGATCCAGATCCAGACACAAAGACCCTGGACCGGACCAATCCACCTCCCTCTCGGGAGAATCGCACCGTAGATCGATATCATCAAACGATAGGGCGCGGCGCAAGTTAGAATACGACTGACGCGCCTGAGGGGAATGCGGATGGCGGACGGCGGAGGAAGAGGACGAAACAGTGGAGGCTGCGGGAGTGGAGGCGGGGCCGAGGTGGCAGGAGTGGCCCTTCTTGGGGAGACCACAACGGCCGCAGTTGTAGCTGCCACGGCGCTTGGGCGGCTTCAGGTCGAAGGCCTGGGAGGCAGCGGAGGCGGCGGAGGGAGAGATGTGCGGGCGAGGGTGGTTCATATTAAGGCAAGTAATAAATCTGATAATAATGTGAAGAAATAGAGAATTGATTGAAGAATGAACGTAGAGAGGGGGAGAAGAGGAGTGAAATTGGGGAAGGAAAGGGGAAATAAATGGGGATAGACTATTGAGAGAAAGGAGGAGGGTTTTGGTCTGGAAGGGGGCGGGAGAAATGGGAAATTTTCGCGCCCGATTTCGAAAGCTGAATAATGAAGGCCGGGGAGGAGCGTGGGTTTATGATGCGAAATTACGCTTTTGGCCATTGGTGTGGCCGGGTTATTCTTCTCTTTTGTTTTCTGGAAGTGAGGTGGAATTGGGAACGTTACGGTCCGTTTAATGGGTACTCTCCATTATTATGCGCCTCACTATATGGGAAGGTCCTTCCATTCCTTGCAAATAAAGCCTATGCACTTATTACGTAATTAGGATTTGTCGTAACATTTTGAGAGTTATTGTCATCGTTTTAAGCTTTTTTTTTAATAAATATTATGTTAATCTTTTATGTTGACGGAAATATGTGATGATTGGCAGATGATCGGCCCTTATTTTCAGGTAATAATTACTCCCTTCAGTATTGCAAAGATTAAAAAATTTGTATATTGTTCTACTTTTACCCTTTAGTTTGCACGTAAATTAAAAAACTATTAAAATGATAGTTTGAATTATAACATAGCAAAGTAATTTAATAAATATGAAAATGTTATAAATATTTGAGACTTGCCTAAATAAAATATATTTCACACAATTTGAGATAGATAGAGTAATAATATATACTTCATCCGTCTCAGTTTACTTGAAACGTATTCTTTTTTTTTATGTTCCAAAATGTTGAAACATTTCTTCTTTTGAAAAAATTTAAACAATTAAATTATCATTTTACATAAAACCCAATAAAGACTCTTTTTTTAATCTCTGCTCAATCTCTCATTGCATAAAACAAAAAAAATTTAATTATTATTTAAACTAACTTTCACTACATAAAAAAATAACACAAATTACATACACTTAATCTTCATGCCCAGAGAAACGTTTCAAGTAAATTGGGACGAAAAGAGTAGTAAGTATTATATATTTAGCTACACTTCTCCCTAAAATTTTTTACTATTTTCACTTCCCTGAATTGTTAAGTACCATTTATGCATACATCAGTTTCAACATTTTCTCATGTGAAAATATATATTTTATGTGTTTAAAAAAAATAAACAAACACAGACAAAGTTACCTCATGTACAAAAAAAAAAAAAAGAGTTAAAAACCCAAAAACAATACTTAATACCTCTTGTTTTTGAAACCTTTGATATAGCAAGGAATTGACGCACTTGAAGTTACACCGTAACATGATTATAGAAGATCAAATTTTATTAAGTTTCGCTTGTTAAAATAATAGAATTATAATGTTCAAAGTACTTTTTATCATGTACTTAGTTATATTTATTTTTTTCTTAATACAATAAATATTACTAATAAGATGCATAGTCCAGCCTCCCAGTCCTAAGATGAAAATTCTGATGCTTCGCACATCACCTTTTGTTAACAAATATGTATAATTAAAAGATGTTGTGTTGTCAATTTTTCCCAATTCATAGTTCTTTTTTTCTATTTTCCAAAAAAAAAAAGAATTTATGAAATCTTGTAGTATAATGTTACATTTTACAAAAGTCGTTGCATAATTTTTTCTATAATAGTTCTATAAGTAACAGAAACAAAAAAAATCATCAAATATAGCAGTTATTAGCACACCAAATAAAATAGAAAACCATATAATTCAACATCCATGAATACGAAATGAGAACAAATTTTTTGGGGCTTAAAGTTGATCATTAGATCATTGTACGCTACCCCGCTACGTTTTTAGGCCCGGGTAGGGGAATCCAACATCGCCATGCTATTAAGTCTATCATTGTTTGTGTTGGATTATTGCCTTAAATGCAAGAAAAATGGAATTCCAATCTCATTTGGCTATTGAATACATGCATTTACTACTTCTTTCGTTCCATGAAGAATTAATAATGCATATGGCAAAAAAAAAAAAAAGATATCATTTTGATGTCACCATTGCATAATTTTTCGTGTTGCTATTAGTCACTTTTGTATCTAGAGTATCAATTTTTACATAACCAAAAAAAGAAAAGGGATATAGTATTCCCTCCGTCCTATATATTTTGCACCATTTTTTTTTGTAATTCCAAAACTTTGTATAATTTACTTTTTTAGTAACTTTTTCACATCTCATTTACTATTATATTCATTTTAACTCTACTCTCTCTCTTTCCCAGACTCCCCCTCACACACACTCTCTCCATTTCAACTTATCTTTCTCCCTCCAGCGAGGTTTGGCCCCGGTCAATGCGAACGAAGGCACCATTCGAAGAGATGGATTACGAGGGGATGACACGAAGAGGAGGAGAAGCAATGCGAATCGAGGATGGAGGCGGATAGGTAATGTGAATCGAGGTTGGAGGCAGAGATGCAATGCGAATTGGGCTGGAGGCGAAGAGGGGGCGCAAATCGAGGTTGGAGACCGAAAGGTGATGCAAATTGAGGTTAGAAGAGGAAAGGCGACGCGAATCAATTCCGAAGTGAAGTGAATTGAGGAAGGACCGACAGACAGACCCAAATCAAGGATGATTGGATGCAAATCAAGAAATGGACAAACTGACAAGCGAACGTGATTGAGGAAGTTCCGTTTGTGATTGAGGCAGCTTCAGCGTCGGCAAGTAAGGGCAAGCAGGGAAGCGGAGAGGGCAACGAGTAGGTGAGGGTAAATCGAGAAAAAAAAACAAAACAGTTAAAGTTTCTTGGTCTCCATGTGAAGTCAAATGAAGTAAAATAAATGGGATGGAGAGAGTATCAACAAGGTTATTTAAGAGCTTATAATTGCTAATTCGCTTTAATGGCTTAATCACGTATGTATCTTCACTATAAAAATGCTAATGGCTTAATAATCACGTATGTATCTTCACTATAAAAATGCAAGAAGAATATTTTGGACATGCTTTTATCAGTTTGCATGAAATTGGTGCTCGTTTATTGTATTTTTTTTTCCATCGCATGAACAACGTCCATAAAAATAAACAAAAAAAAAAGTAGTTAGATCCCATATGTAGTTATGATCTAATTAAGCTGTTGCTAATTGGTTCATCCATCAAGATTGAAAAAAATGTAGTAAATCAACTACAAAAATGTGAATCTTTTATGCGGTAGCGGATTTTATAGACACCTCCTTTTGTCATATATATTAGTCCCAAAATTTCCATTTATCTTATTCAATACCTTTAATTCACCTTATTTAATTGCGTATATAAAATCTAGATTGAGTAAATTGACGTGGCTCCCAATTAAATTACATCGCTAATAGTTGCCTACATCTACGTGACAAATATTTATAGATTTGGAAACTGGAATCGTGGTCTATGAACTTTCAAATATTTTACATTTGTATCCCTAATATTGTAAATAGTTCACAATTTGATACACTAATTTCAGAAGGCTACAAAGTAGTCCTTGGACTCTAAGAAAGTACTTCCACAACATTAGATTACGTGGCTCAGAACATGACTTTATTCAAATCCAAATGCGTAAGAAATATATCAAATACAAAGGTGAAACAGTGAAATAATGAAAGTTATGAAACAAATGGAGTAATATTTATAAACTCAACTTAGATTCATTTCTCGGTCAATCCTCAAATTCTCCCATATTTTTATGCCAACCCAATTCGAACTTGACAATTTTGTTCAGTTATTTAGGTTGATGTATATATTTTCTTACATAATATATTTGAATAACTTATATTGCACAGATACGCCGTCTTATTTTCATACCTAGCCCCTTGGACCCTGGAAAGTCCCCAACTTAAGTAAACAATGAAAAAGCAATTGCTCATTGACCAGAGCCCGTACATCCGATAGCACCCATAGAAACTGTGTTGCCAAAAGGACAAAAACAAAAAAAAAAAGGTTGGTGGGGGAAAGAGGATTGCAGGGGCAACAGAAATAGGTGAAGCCAAAGACAAACAGCTTGTTCATTTGGCGAGTATGAGCTCAAGTTAATGCGTTATATAGTCTTAGCCATTAACAGGCTATTCGGCTGGAGTTAATCTAGTTCAATTAATATGTTTTCTCCTGAAGGACATTTGACTTTGTGTGAGGCCAGGCTTGTCAAATTTTATTTGGCCCTGAAGTTGCCTTAATTTACATGCCAAACCTACTCTCATTTTGTGATCACGTGTTGAAAAACATAAGAACTTTGCAACTCTTTCAATGGCAGACACAAATTCATACTCAATCAAAACTCTGCCCCAAACCCTAAAATCAATGTAAAATGGCAAATTTGATTAACTTGATCATGATTCGACAATCACGAAAAATCAATTTAGGTCTAGAGTACAAAACTAGCCAAGAATGTGATTACAGCACACATACAATTGGAATTACACGGTACCAAAACTACTGGTCAAGGATCAACGGTGGCTTAAAAACAACTTATAGTCATCCAGTGTCGAAATCACATTTAATTGACCTCTAATTGAGTTCCCCCTTCCGCCGCCCGTTGCGTCTTCCATCCGATGGCTAATTTGGTTTTAAGAATCGGATAGGATGAAGGCGTAGAAAACGCCTTCCATGAGCCATCCAACTTGATGGGCCCGTCATCCATCAAGTGGTTCCAAACCTATTTTAATGGCAGTAGCAGCGGCGTTGTAATCGTGCTTGTAGGACATCATGGGAAGGCATTCGCACTTGCAGTAGGCCTAGTGGGAAGTTAGATAGGGAAGGGTTGGGTAGTGGCGGGGTGGGGAGTCAGGGAGGGGGCAGTGAGCAAGGTTGGGGGATCGGGTAACCAAATGGGCGAAGCAAAAAAATTAGGTGAAAGGACCTAGGCTAACTGCAATTAATTAAAACAGTAAGGGCAATTCATAAATAGTTTAAAAGTAGGCCATGCCCAAAACACATTAATGCATTTGCATTAAATCAAAATGAATTAGGCGTAAACATTTGCAAAAGTTTCCTATATTTACCCCTTCTGCCCCTTAACCATATGCTCTTCTTTTAGCCTCTACGCTTTCAGCCAACCAACTCTTGCCGCATCTGCTCCCCATCCTACCGCCGTCAGACCATATTTGTGAAGCCAATTTGTGTTTTGTTTTATTAACAATAGCCAAACCCAACCACAATTAATCAATTGCTAGTCTTATAGACTAATTTAGCCTCCCAAAATGTTCCAGGAAAGCATTCTCAAATGGCCGAATTAAAAAACATAACAACCGAAATCTTCAGTTTAGTTTAGAAAAAAATATCTGGAGTTATGATTTTGAAGTGAAAAAATTAGAAGGGAAATTTGAAAATGACGGTCCGTTATTGCACATCCAAATGACAAACAAATATCATTCTTCCATTAAGGTGGGCCCTTGAATCATATTTGTCACTTAATTGGGAGTGACGGACCATTAAGTAACTTTAACCCAAATTAAAATACCAGGATCTCAGAAACATTTGCCCACTTTCGCTGCATCTGCTCACAACCAACATCTACCCAATTCTACCGTATCTGTTTCCCACCTTGCCACTGCCAAACCACATTCTCCTCGTACAAATGTTCCGAATCCCACTCTTCTAACCTCCTTACTTTGAACCCACCCACTCTTGTTACCGCCAACTACATCCTCCGTATCCAGTTTCTCAATGTCCACCGAGCACTTGCCTTACTGTGCATAAAAGAGCAACAACATCTGCCCATCCGGCACGGTGCTAGTGGCTGGAGAATGTCACAGTGGCATTTGCCTATCTGATGCCATGCTGGTGACTAGAGAATGTCACAATGGCATCTACCCATCTGACATCGTGCTGGTGGCTGAAGAACATCACATCCAATGGGTAAGAGTAGGATGGTACAAAGGTAATTACCGGATCTTTCAAATGGGAGTTTGAAACAGTTTAAAGACTAGGCCCATAAAATGTGCTAACCTAAACATGCATTTACCAAATGAATCAGGACTGTGAACAGCTTCTAAAAGTCTATTTCCTGCATGATTACAACTTACCAGATGTGACTTTCAACTTACACCGCCCCCCATTGTGGCGAGAATCTTTGCTACATATCATGCCCTGCATCATGAATTTTTTCAACTTGGACCCTTTATCCCTTAAATTTAGACTCGGGGTTCATTCGTCCCTCAAACTTTTGAAAATGGTACCTTTTACCCTTTGACCAACTCAAATGGTTATTTAGGTTATATAAGGATCGAAACAAAGATAAAACAAAAGATGAAGGACTAATTAGGTATGTTTCCCACATAAACTTCCAATTCTGTGAAATGAGTTTGGTACTATAATTAAATGAAACATATTTCGATGTGAAATGTTAGTTAAATTGTGTATATTACATAAGATTTATGGCTCCCTAAATTGCTCAAATCGAGAAAATTGAAACAAATAATCAAAATAATATAAAAGTCCGTGTCAAATGGTTAATTAGTCATTCATCTTTGTTTCGGTCATCATATAAGCTAAACAACCACTTAAGTAGGTCAAGGGGTAAAAGGTGCCAATTTTCAAAGTTTGTGGAACAAGTGAACCTAAGTCAAAGTTTAGAGGCAAAAGGTACTAGTTGGCAAACTTTAGAGGGTGAAAGGGTCTTTATATTTCTTTTTTTTCAAATATTTTTTTATAGAGATTTTTTTTTTTCAAATATAAAGTCTACACTTATAGTAATGTGACATTTAAAAAGTGAATATGAAAACCTACAACTAGTTTGACATATAATTTAAAATACTACATAGAAGTATTTTATCACCTGCAAGTTTTATTTTTTTTTTCCTTTCGTTTATCTACAATTATATTATCAACTCCAAGATTTTTCTATTTTTATAGAAATATTTCATATTATTTTTTTAAAATAAGGATTTTAAAATTTTCATATTATAATTTTTTTTATTTTAACTTTTGGAAAATCCTAGTAAGATGGAAGATTATCATAACTGCCATTTTACCGTCTATCAAATTAAAGAGCTTAATATCATCTTTTTTATATGTTAGTAACAGTGACTATACATCATCATTTCATGGACCTTAGCTTTAATAGTTATCCTAACTGTTGGCTCAAGTGCAACTAAAAGGAGGGTAAATTGGTTGAATTCTAAAAATCAGCGAAAATGATATTTTAATTTTTTAAATTAAAATGCAATTTAAGAAATTCAAAGGAACCTATTCTAACAAGGAAATGACCACCACAATGATCCTAAATTTTGCTATGAAACCTTGCTTTGGAGTGTTTTTTAAAACAAACAACTTCAGCTAATGGAGAAAGACAAATCACCTAGCAATGATTAAGCAAATATAATGATACAAGCTTACATACAAAGATTTTTATAGAAGGTTCGGTCTCTTTTCTTGAGAGCCTATTTCTCTTCTTAAATTTACTATTTGAGAATTTTCTCCTCCACTATAAATGTTAAGAGTACACAAAAACACACATTCTTTTAGTAGTTATCTCTACCACCAACACTCACTAGTTTTTCTAGAGGCTAACTAGAAATCTCACTAGCACTCTTTCCCTTACTAGTTTACATAGAGGCTAACTAGAAATCTTACTAACTTAACCTTACCAAATAATGTTTACAATGTTACAAGCTCAAACAATAGCACTCTTGCTAGATATACAACTGAAAGCACAAACTCTATTGGCAAATCTCAAAAGTAGCACACTTGATTTGATCTAGATGATGGATTTTCACTTCTAATAGTCAAGAGTTATTTTCAAAGATTTTTTTCATGAATTTATACTTATTTGGGGGCAAGGAGACCGTTGCATATCTGCCGGAGATATCTGGAAAAGCTCCTAAAAAATTAGTGACTGTTACCCTGTTTTTTATGTAAGAAAAGACTCCAGATTTCGTATTAAGTTCTAAGCTTAACACGTTAAACTCGGATTGCGTCCTTCAACAGTAAAAAACAGTTAGAAAAAGAAAATTAAATGCTCTGTCAGGCTATCTAGATGGTGCCCTCTAATTCATCCAAATCATATTTCAAAATTTGGCTGAAATTATACCAATCGAAGAATTTGGACGGAAGCTTTCAAGCTTCCAGTTAATAGGTTAAAACCAAAGTTTTAATGCATTACTTGATATCTAAAAAATAATCAGCTGCTCCAGATTTTGAATTAAAGCATTTTAACCAATTAAAACATAAACTTAGGAGCTGGGTAGACTTGAATAATAAAAAGACATGTTAAACTGTTTATTTAATAGATTAAACTTGAAACAACTTAGAAAAACTTGTTACTTGGAAATCAAACTTGATTTAAATATTAATATAAATTCATGACCTACTAATTTCTCTTAAAAAAAAGTTTTCTTAAAAAGAATCTTTGTCATTTGGAAATCAAACTTAATTTAAATATTAATATAAATTAATGACCTACTAACCTTTCTTCAAAAATAAGTCTTCTTAAAACAAATCTTTTGAACTAGCAATTGAAATACTTGGAAATTAAACACAACTTTAACAAATCTATTTTGACCTAGTAAAATGAGATTAAACATACTAAAACAATGCACTTGTCATCGCCAAAATTAAATATTAGCTTCGAACAAATCAAATAATCTCCCCCCTTTTTTATGATGCCAAAACCACTTTTCAAAAATCATATATAATAATCAAGTAAGTGTAACAAAAGATTGATTCTCAATTTTTCATCAAACATTTTTCAATTCTATTTTCCCCCCTTTTTGTCATAATAAAAAAGGTATATGAATCATCAAAATAAATTATAAAAATTTTCAAACAAAGTTATCAAAAACTTCAACAAGCTTCCCCTTAATTAAGGCATACAAACTCTAATGTATTACCATAAGAAAATATGCTCCCACTTCCTACAAGCATATAAAACATTCCTCTTCATCTCCAAATTAACAAAATAACTAAATATCAACTAATAAGCTAGTAACATAGCATTATTGACACACAATCATTTTAACAAAATATTGGAACAAATCATAATAATCATAGTAATATCAAACACATCACATATCTTTCAAGAACAATGAATAATTCATATATACTCATTAAACAACATACCACAACTAAATAGCTTAATGCATTAATAATTATCATTAATCAATGAAAATCAATAATATTATCAAAATTTGAGTTTTAATCTCAAGTATTTGTCATTGTACTTCAAATTCATTCCGTACAAGTGCTTAGCGCTCCACGTAGAATCATTCTTTGATTGCTCTATGCTCTAGCACGCTACATGAGATTTCAATGTTTGATTTTTGTACCAAAATTTTCTTAGATCCTTCAATGTTAGTCACAACCTTAGTTCCCTTAAAAATCCAAATAATCTTATAGCCAATTTTTGCATTTGGTTTCTTAGTTATGCAATCATATGCATAATGACCTTTTCTACCACATACATGACAAGTTGTGAATGAGCTATATATAATATATGATGCACTAACAAACCTATTCCTAAATTTCTTTTCCTTAACAAAAGGATTATATCATATACCAGCCTTGTCATAAACGCCCTTTTGTTCTCCAAGTAACAAATCAAGTTTTTCTTTTCCTTTGATAAATTTAGATAAAGATTATATGAGATCAAAGTTCTCTTTTTTTTAGCTCATTTTTTCTCTAGTCAAATAAGCATTTAAAGCTTTCAATTCACCTACTTAATTGCCAAGTTTTTTGAAATCCTTATAAAGAGTATTAAAAGCATTTTACAATTCTAAATATTCACTACCTATGGATATGTATAAGCTAGATAAGTCACTTGAATAACTCCTTCTTTTGCCATAAGATATAGATTGGAGTGGCTTTGATTTATTGATGAGGCTTTATCTTCATTTATCTTTAAGCACAAGTTGACATCCTCACTTAAATCACTTGGAGTTAAACTTTCACATGATGATTGATCACTATCATTCCATGTTTTCATGGCTTTGCCATTTTTCTTCTTGCTTCATTTCATTTGCTTCTTGTGTTTTTTTTTTCTTTTTCAATGGACAATTATATTGCAGATGTCTGGGCTCATTGCAATTATAAGAAATCATATCATTCTTCTTATTCCCATGCTTTTCTCTCTTGAAGTTTTTTTTCTTATTGATTTCTTAAATATCTTACTAAACTTCTTTGCTAAAAGAGCCTCATCAATGTCTTCATCTTTACTTGATGATTTGTGGCCCTCTCGAGTCTTTGAAGTCATTGACTTATTCTTCCTTATGTGTATTTTATCAACTTGCTCCTTCATTTCCTAAGTTAACAACTTTCCAAATAGCTCATCCAAGTGCATAGTTTTGATACTTACTTTTTCATTGACGACTTCAACTATGCTATTAGATGAGGGAGGTAAGCTCCACAAGATTTTCTTCATCAATTCTTCATTTATATATTCCTTCTCAAGGAACTTGAGTTGTGTTAAAATCTCATTGAATCTCCTAAACATGTCTTGGATGCTTTCATTTGGCTCCATGGTAAACAACTCATAAACTCTTACAAAGTAAGTGCATCTTGGTCAATTTCACTTCTATGGTTCCCTCATATATGACCAATAACTTATTTCATGTCTCTGGCATTTCCACATGAAGACACTAAATTGAACACATCCGGGGTTAGTGCGAAATATATAATGTTCATAGCTCTTGCATTCATGGTGCACATAAAATCATTGTTTGGTTTATATTCCGTTCGATCATTTGGCATATGTTTACCATAAACTACTTTTATAAGAATTTTAGGACCATCCTTAATGATTCTCCACAAAGCATATTTAACTGCTTGAATGTGAATTTCTATCTTAGTTTTTCATTAATTAAAATTTATAAAATAAAACAATGGTAGCCTAGATGGACTTTGCCCTTCAAGATGCATAAAACTAATGGTTGTCACAGATCTTTAAGCTTTAAAATCACTAGATTTTGTAAAAAACACAGCCACTACCTCTGATACCAATTGTTGGTCCAAGTGAAACCAAGAGAGGGTAAATTGGTTGAATTCCAAAAATCACAAAAAATGAGATTTTAATCTTTTAAACCACAGTGCAATTTAAGGAGCTCAAATAAGCCTATTCTAACGAAAAAAATACCACAATGATACTAAATTTTGCTTTAAAAGTTTGCTTTAAAGTGTTTTTAAAAACAAATAACTTCAACTAATTAAGGAAAACAAAACACCAAGCAATGATTAAGCAAGCAGAATGAAAGAAGCTTGTACACAAGGATTTTAATAGATATTTGATCTCTCATCTTGAGAGCCTACTCCTCTTCTCAAATTCACAACTTAAGAGTTTTCCTTTCCTCTATAAATGTTAAGAGTACATAAAGACACACATTCTTTTGGTAGCTCTCTATACCATTAACACTCACTAGTTTTTCTAGAGGCTAACTAAAAAACCTCACCAACACCCTTTCTATCACTAATTTTCTTATACATTAACTAGAAATCTCACAAACTCATCTCACCAAATGATGTTTACAAGGTTACAAGCTCAAACAATAGCACCATTACTAGATATACAAGTGAAAGCACAAACTCTCTTGGTAAATCTCAAATTTAGCTCACTTGATTTGATCTAGATGATGGTTTTCACTTCTAATGACCAAAAGTTCTTTTCAAAGTGTTTCTTCATGAATTTATACTCATTTAATGGCAAGGAGACCACTGCATATCTACTAGAGGCATATGGAAAAGCTTCTAAAAAATTAGTAACTATTACTATATTTTTTTATGCAAGAAACAACTCCAGATTTCGTGTTAATTTTTGTGTTTAACACTTTAAACTCGATTTATCATTTAACAACAAAAAATGGCTAGAGAAATACCATTAAGTGCTCTACTAGACTATCTAGGCGTCATTCTCTAATTCATCCAAGTCATATTTCAATTTTTGGCTGAAATTGCGTTAGTCGAAGAATTTTGGCGAAAGCTTTAAAGGTTCCAATTAACAGGTTAAAACCAAAGTTTAATGCATTACCTAATGTCTCAAAAATAATTAGTAGCACCAGACTTTAAATTAAAGCATTTTAACGCATTAAAACATAAACTTAGGAACTGGGTAGACTTAGGTGATAAAAAGACACGTTAAACTATTTCCTTAATGGATTAAACTTGAAACAACTTAGAAAAACTTGTCATTTGAAAATCAAACTTAATTCAAACATTAATATAAATTGATGACCTACTAACTTCTCTTAAAAAATAAGTTTTCTTAAAACAAATCTTTGCCATTTGGAAATCAAATTTTATTCAAACATTAATATAAATTGATGATATACTAACTTCTCTTAAAAAATAAGTTTTCTTAAAACAGATCTTTTGAATTAACAATTGAAATACTTGAAAGTTAAACACAACTTTAACAAATCTATTCTGACCTAATAAAATGAGATTAAACACACTAAAACATTGCACTTGTTATCATCAAAATTAAATATTTGCTTGGAACAAATCCGAAACTAACAAATATGGGAAATGTGAGGATGGAAAGAAAAAGAGAATAATAGCCAATTTCAACAAAAAAATGGTGTTCTTAATTAAAGGAACTGAAAATTTGGAAATATTTAAGAAAAAAATATTTACATATATTCAAAAGTAAATAAAAAAATGAACATGTTAATAATTAAGGAAAAATAATTGGAAAAAGTAATTTAAAGGCAAAATATATAAAAATATATTATGTCATTTGAAAAAAACAATTTATAAAGTAATTTATATGGTAAAAGAGAAATCACAAACTATAACTAAAAGTTGAGAACTCAAAATATAATTAATCTATTACTTGAACCCCTAATATGAACTTTAGGAGGCAATTGAAGATTTATTTAAAGCTTTTTAGATTTTTCTAAAATATAACAAAATGAAAATAACTATAATTTTGATTAAATGTCAAGAACATTTTGTAGTTCTCCCCATATTAAACATCCTCTCTTTATTATTTTTTTTTCCCTATAATCACCATCATCTGTCAAATACCGTTGATATGGCAATAACAACAGCATTAACTAGAGTTGGTGAGTTATGTACTAACGACTGCATTGGAGAAATAGGCAATAATGTGTACTCCCTTCGTTCCAAAAATTTTGGTTCATTTATTTTCAGTAATTAATCTAGGATTTTTTGTTTTCAACATTTTAATATATAAATGAAAAATATTTATATATAAACGATAAATTAAGACATGTAGTTTCTAAATATATACTTTTTATTTTTTTTTATCACAAACAATAATATGAATAAATTTAAGTCAAAATACAACAAAAAGTTAAATGGAGCACAATTTTTGAGATGAGAGGAGTATTACATTTTGCTGGGTTTAGTTGCTAGCGGGTGAGTTGCCATAGAAAAATGAAAGATCGGTGGCTTACTTGGGCTTGCAGGAATTAGATTATAGGTCGAAAAAAGCTCATCAGATGCCTTTTGGGCTATAAGCATCTTAGGAAAAATGTTCCTTAGGCCTATTATGCTTTGGGCTATTGTAAAAAAATTATAATTTCTTTAAATACAATATTAGCTTATGAAAAAAAATAGCCAAACACATTTAAAGTATAGAATTCCTTCTATCAATACGAGGTGAGGGCTTTATCGGTACTTTGGTCATACTCAAACTCAAATCTCTCCGTTCCAAGCCATCTAAAATAATGGCTAAAGTCCAAGAGGGCATTTGGAGAGATTTAAAGTTCGACTTCTATCTTTCTACTTTATACACAAAGTTCCAAATAAGCCGGTTCAATTATTCTCCAAGTTATGAATAAGCTAATATTTTTTTTCCTTTAATTACAGTAATAATATGTAATAGTATATTTTTCTCTTTTACATTTGCGATAATACTTCTGAATTAATTTAAGCCTACAAGTGACTTTTTAAATGTCACATTTTAATTAGTTATTATATTACAGACATATGTCTCATTAGACATACCAATCAACTTCTAATTGTCCCTATATAACCACCACACAACCCATATTTGACCAAAGTCCCTTGGGCTAAAACTCTTCCTCTCTCTCTCTAGGAACCCTAGCTCATTACTATCATTGTTGCCGGATTGTCATCGCTCTAAATTGAAACTTTCAAAGCCAAATGCCCCTCAGATTATGCCTTTTTCAGCCAATCATTGTCTTCGAATCTCGTCATCATTGCCCACCTTGTCATTGCATTATAACCGTTAGCCTCTAGATCTTGATGTCGTTGTTCTCCTATAGATCACACCACCCATTCTAGATAGTGTCAATGTTTGCTCGCCTTTAGGATCTCACTGTCGTTGTTTGCCTTGGATCCCACCATGGTCACTTACTTCTAACTCTACTAGTTATTGCCTATGGATCATGTTGACTATCACCTTAAGATCTTGTTAGTCTTTGTCTCACATTTGTCATGGTCACCATCAATCTAAGCTACTGCTATGCCATTCTTCTTTGTTCTTCACCAACAAACTATGCGTATAAACAATTTACAAAAGTGTCTAAAATAATAAACATAAATATATAAAACAATAGGTGAAAATACATGAACAAATATGCAAAAAAATGTATAAAACTATATGAAGACAAAGTGTCCTCGCTAGAAAGTATGCAAAAAAAATCGTTTCTCTCAGAAATTATATATAAAAGTGTAAAGTGTCTAAGAAATATGTAAAAATGTTTGAAATGATACATAAAAGTATATAAAGCAATTTACAAACAATTCAGTCTCTTCAGAAAAATAAGTACATGCAAGAATAAGTAAAAAAATATCTGAATTAATATGTAAAAATATTTGAAAGTGTTTGATGTAACATGAAGAATATCTATAGTAATTTTCTAAATGAAAATTTTCTATTGTAATTAATAGTTGAATGAGTATGTAATAATGTCTAAACTCTAAAGAAATATATAAAAATATCTGAAATAATATGCAACTAAATTGTTTTCCTCATAAATAAAAGTACCAAAACCAAGAAGTGTGCATAAATGAATATCTAAAAGTGTTTGAAATAACATATAAAATTATTTTTTTTCTATAATAGATCACCAATCAAGCCATATCCTTATTAGTTTCCAGAATCAGCAGGAGTGGCTAAACTCTTTACAAGATCGCACATTCTTCAATCAATCATCGTTCTTAAATGTCATTATCACCACTCGCCTCCAAATTGCATCGTTGCCATGCCACCAACCTCCAAATCTTGTCCCAACGATTGCTCACCTTCAAATCATGTCAATCATCACTCACGTCTTGCCCGTATCGCATGCAATTGTACCCCTTGCATTTACTTTTTGAATGTTGGAATGCCATAGCATGTCTCTCACTCGCTCTGAGGAACACCAACTCGGCACTAGCTCCACTTCCAGTTCCACACTCGCTTCTCCAAGGTATTCTAACTCGGCTGCATCATTTGAAAAAAAAAAACCCCAATTATGTGAGCCCAATTCATATTGAATTATTAATAGTGCATTAAAAGTGATTGTTTCCATATATAGTGTTTATGTACCTTATGTGTGCATACTTATGGAACCTCTTACTTTATCAAAGGTGAAAAGAATTTTAAAAATATTTATTGTAAAAATTAATTTATTGATTTTCATTTTTTGGATTAGATAAGGATAGAAAAAGACAAAAAATTAACTACTTTATAGATAGATTTATTCAAATAATCATTGAATAGATAGGATCTTGATTTTCAGATGGCATTAAGTCAGACAAGAAAATCAATCAAAAAACAAAATATTTAAAAATGAAAAACAAACCATGATAAATAATATTTAAAATTGACAACAAACCATGATAAATGCCCTTAATCAAACAAGAAAATCAATGAATAAATATAATATCCAAAATTTATTTTTTTACATAATTTTTACTTGAACCAATTTTATTTGAAAGCCATATTATGAAGATGTAATAATCCATTTGAAAGTAAATTTTCATGCTGTTATTAAATTTTTATGAATTTTTTATTTTTAAATTTTTAAAAATGAATTTTTTATATTTTAGAATTGTTATACCTATAAAATATGGGCTTTTAAAAGAAATATTTCTAGACAAAAAAATATAAAAATAAAAATAGGATATTTTGGAGTAAGTTAAGTTAAATTGAATTGGCTCTAAATCTCTACACCATCATTAGGGGTAATAACTGTTCGATTATAATAAAAAAAATCTAATTTTTTTCGATTATCCATATGAGATGGATGATCGGCTTTCAATTATAACATAATCATTGACTTTTCTCTTTATTTGGTTTCCGTTTAGGTGTTTCAAAATTTAACAAAATAATCGAAATATATGTCTTATTAGGTTATTTTATTGTAGTTGGTCTAAACCAAAAGTAAAATAATAGACGTTTAAAATTTATTTATACATGGATCAAGCTCAAATTCTTAATTTATTTGTATATACACTAGGTTCATTAGGCAAGAAATTGAAAAGAGAAAGAAAAAGAAATGATTTTACATTCAAGTATATGAAATTCAGTTAACGGAATCAAAAGACTAGAAAACTGATTTTTTTTTTATTTTCAATTATTTCATTTCCTATTCTTATTAGGGTTATTCGGTTCTTACCATCTATAATGGGAAACCAACCTTTTTAGACCATTTAATTTTGGTCAAAAATGAAATAACTGAATACCCCTATTCATCATATAAATAATTTAGTTTTTTGCATATCTATTTTCAATTACCATGTCGAGACAAAAAGAATAATAAAAATTAAAAAAATCAATAGCCTTTGTTTACTTTTTAAGCGGCTAAAATCCATTTTCAGTTCCTTATATTTTACCTCAAAAAATGACTATTAAAGGCTTCTACCTCATAAAGTACATCTCACATAAGTCTCTTCCATCACTTTTTCCATTATCTTTGACAGAATTTTATGATACGGCACATTATAGGTTGATATGCCCGCACCCCACTCCACAGAGTCTCCTTTTTCAGAAAAACAAGTGACTATAGTGAAAGAGCAAAAACTATCAGGCTAAAACTGACACAAACATATAGTTTTAAGGATTTAAAACACTGATTAGCCCAACTCATTTTCTTTCCCAAAACTTAAACAATCTGGGAAAAATCTTCAGGTTCTTATCTCATCACCAAATCGTTCTCGCTGCATGAAATCATGATTTCATCTTACAATCAACCTTTTAAATTGAATGCTCGAAGAAAATCCTCGAAATTCCTCAAAAAAAATTTCAGATCGACTATAATATCCTAAAATGCCAACAATTTTCTCATCAACTTTAATACCTAGAAATGCTGGGTTCCAGTTCTCATCCACAAAGTTGGGTTCTCTCCTCACCAGGAATTTGGGTGTCATTTCGGCTACCGAACAGCGCCATCAACCCAATCAACGTTGTTGGTGGCATAACTAGAAGAAGATGACACTATTTTCGAACTCAATTGATGTCCTCAATTGGCAGCGGCTTTGAACCCAATCGACATCCTCAAACTGCATCATCGAATGACGTCCTCAAACTACGTCGTCAACCCAGCCGTATGATGTCCTGGAATGGCATCATCAACCCAATCGTTGAACTACAGAACTGGAAGAAGAAAATAAGGATGAGGCTCGACGTTGTCGCTGGCATAAGAAGATAGCGGCAAGTTTGGACAGTGAAACCCAATCAACAGCTTTGCGTTTTTTTTCTAGAGATAATTTTGGTGAAGAAGATGATTTGATGTCAACTACATCTTCGGCACATAAGTTTATGTGTTTGTGTTAGTTTTAATCTAAAATTTTTTGTTCTTTCAATATAGTCATTTGTTGTTATGAGATAAGATGACACATAATATTTTACACTGTCACATCAATTCAAAATATGTCACGTCATCAACTTTCGTAAAAAATAATAGAAGAAGTGACAAAAGAGACTTAGGAGGGATGCACTTTTAAGAAGTAGAAAACTTTATTAGTAACTTTTGAATGTAAGAGATCACTTTAAAATAATCGTAGAAGCAAAAGGACTGAAAATGGATTTTATCTCAATGATGGATGGTCTTCGATGAATGGGGAATATAATTATACAAACAATAGATAGCACAGCTAGGTGCTAACAGCTATTTTGTCCTTTTGTCGCCTAGAAGACGCATTTTCTCTTTTTTGAGCCTATGTGTTTGCACAAAAATGAAAGCCAAATTATTAGAGATGCTATTGTTGTTGAAGTTTGTAGATCTTTCAAATAAATTTTCTCCGCACACAAAATTCAGCAATAAAATTTTATATTACTTTTACCTAAGCCAGCTAATGAAAAATGTATATACTAATAGATTATTCAAGAAGTTGCCTCATACTATCAAACTACACACACACACACACATATATAATAGTCATTAGAATAACGAAGCATAGCAATCAAGATTTTAATATTGTTACAGTAGGGTGTCTGGCACAATGCAAATTATAGGTACCTTCGAGATATAGCTGTTTTCCTTACCAATATTACACGTAAAGTAATAAATATTTTCCTTTACAGAGAAGGAACATTAAATAAAACATGTACATGTGCGTGTAGCAAAAATGAGATCAACTCTACATAAACTTGAGTTATTGGAGTTTCATAAATAAGCATTTTGCCTTTGTCTTGTTAATATAGTTCGACAATAATTTTTTAAATTTTAATTTAGACATTACGGCAATCATTTTCTAATAATTTTAATCTGTATACACTACTAGAAAAACTAGTTTTTCCAACGGTTATTACCAACACGTACACGTTGGAAAATTCAAAATTATCAACATGTAGCTATTGTAAGTAGCCCATTAGTAAATCAATCGTTAGAAACCATATTACCAATGGTTAAAACTTAAACTGTTGGTTACGTTGGTAATTACCAACGATCGTAGACTAAAAGAGTTTTCCAACGGCCTAAGGTTTTACCAACTCATAAGCATCGGTAATTACCAACGGTTTAGGCTATTGGTAACTTACCAACGGGTCAAGCCATTAATAAATTACCAACGCTTTAAACCATTAGTAAAACCTTACCAATAAATTAGGCCGTTGGTAAATTACAAATGAGTTATGTTGTTGAAAACTATTGTTAAAAGAAATAAAAATAAATAAATAAAACTTGATAATATATAAATATATTATCAAAAATATATTTTATATTTACTAAAAATATATTTATTATTTTATATTTACAAAAATTATATTTTATAGTATTACAAAATTTAAAATCACAAAATTATATTTTAGATTATTACAAAGATATATTCACTAAAACTATATTTTCTATTTACTGAACAATAAAAAAATTAACAACAATTGAAAATAAAAAATATACATAATCAACCCACATAAACTATAGATCACAATAAAATATAGCAATTTCCAACTTCTTATTGAATTTTTGCATAAACATTTCAATAAACTACTCCCTCTGTCCCAATTAAGTTGAAACATTTATCTGGGCACGGAGATTAAGGTGTATGTAATTTATGTTAATTTTTATGTAGTAAAAGTTTAAATAATGATTAAAAGAGAAAAGATTCTTTTTTAGGTTTTATGCAGTGAGAGATTGAGTGGATATTAAAAAAAGAGTCTTTTATTGGGTTTTGTGTAAAAGGATTATTTAATTGTTTAAACTTTTCCAAAAGAGGAAATGTTTAAACCTTTTGGGACATCCAAAAAAGGAATATGTATCAAGTAAACTGAGATGGAGGGAGTATTATTTTACATAAAAGCATTATTCAAGTGTCCTCACCGTCTTTGGTGTTGAAATTCCAGCAAGCAAGCAATCCGATCATGAACTTAAGTTCTTGAGATGCTTTCAATGACCAACAACAAGTAGGCAACAACATATACATACATAAACACATAACTAGTAAAGTTCCGGGAGAAACTGAAAATGATGTACTTCACTTAATGCACCTGTTAATTTACAGCAAAAACCACTTTACCAAGTTTCAAGTAAGACTAGAAACATGATCTAACAAGTTTCAATTAAGACTAGAAACATAATCTCAGAGTTTTGGACCAAAATATTCTTTCTAGAAGAAAGTCAAAGAAAAAGTCAAATTAACTCTCAATGGTCACATTTTCAGCAGGAAATGAAAACAATGCATTTTTCTCATATAGAACCCTTTCTTTACAAAAATTCACTTCCCACATAACTCAAATATGATCAAGAACATTTCTTCAAAGTTTCACACCAAACCAGGTTTTCTAGCAAATAGTCAAACTCATGTTTGGCCATCTAAGAAAAAAAGTAGTTTTAATAGCTTAATTGCAAATCCACTTGAACACCTGAAACTAAAGCAGGAAATCACATTTGAATATTATACCCATAACCAGGCCATGGCTCCTGCATAAACTCTACAGTATTGATTTCCAAGCACAATTTCAGACCAAGTTTTAAACAGTCAAGTTTTTATGCTTTGGACATAATTCTAATATAAAACTATTCTTATTCCCCAAAAATTAGAAACCTTTAGGCCAAAAGTCAAAATTTGAGTAAACTCTTCCCTAATCAAAGACAAATTCTGAAGAAAATGCACACTACTAAAAAAAAGCTATTTTCCAATGGCCTTACGTTGGAAAATTGACAATTTCCAACGCAGAACTGTTGGTAAATCATGTGTTGGAAAAAAAATTCCAACGGCTTTTATTTGGGAATTTTTTTAATAGTGAAATAATTTTTCAACAGTTAGGGCCGTTGGAAAATTGCCAACAGCTCAAGCCGATGGAAGTTTCCAACGGCTAGAGCTCATCAGCTTGAGCTGTTGGAAAAATATTTTAGGAAATAAAAAAATATATATCATTAAATAATTTATATTTATTATTTTAGATATACAAAATTATATTTTACTTTAGTTCAAAAAATTAAAATTATTATTACTTAAATTATATTTACATTATTACAAAAATTTAAAATTCAGAAAAATACAAAATCTAACACAAAAATCAATCAAACTAAAAATACAAACAGATCTAACCAAAATAAAAAAGAAAAAATCCAAACAAATATGAAGTAAAAGATTAAACATGCGAAATAAAAAATATAAGAACAGATCTAAACATATGAAACAAATATAACCAAAATAAAAAATAAAAAATTGAACAAATCTGAACAAGAAATCAAAATATCCAAACAGATCTAAACAAAAATCAAAAATAAAAAAACATAACAAATTTCAACCCCAAATTGAAAATATGAAATAGATCTAAACATATTCGAAATTTCAACCCAAAATCGGAAATCCGAAACAGATCTAAACATAATCCGGCCACCGAGGAAGGCGTGGAGGCGAGGAGGACGTGGAAGCGGTGGTCACGGATGGACTGAGGACAGCTGACGGATTGAGGCGATGATGGGTTGCATGGACGACGGACTGGTGAGGCTGATGAGCACAGTGGCTATGGAGGCCGAAGCGTGAGAAGAAGAGACGATCCGTATGAGGCTGATGAGCACGGAGGAGGAGAGAAACATTAACGGGCATCGGCGATCGAGGAGGAGGGAGAGGGAGAGACGGAGACAGAGAGGGTTGAGAAGATGGAGAGAGGGCCGAGAAGAGGGGGCGAGACGAAGACAAAAGACAGAGAGGGCGCAAGGAAGGGGAGAGGCTGAGAGGAGGGGACGGAGAGGGTGAGAGGAGCCGGAGATGACGGAGAGGAGAAGAAGACGGAAAGGCTGAGGAGGGAGAGGAGACGAAGCGCTGGAGGAGGCAGAGACGGGGAGGGGTTGGGAGGGTAACTGGGTGCATGATAGTATTTATAGTTAGGGTTGGTTAGGGTTGGGTTATGGCTTTTTTAATATATAATATATTTATTTAGTTATTATAAATATCAATAAATATATATATATATGTATGTATATGTATTACTATTAATATTATTCTTGTTGTTGTTTTTATGGCAAATATTTTCAAAATAATTACTTTACTTTCTAAAATTATACAATAAATATTATAAATACTTTATATATGGTATACATACATATATATATACATACATGCATGCATGCATATTATATAAATATTATAATTATAATATTTATAAATTTTAACATATTATGATGAATATTATATTATATTATGATAAATTTTGTATTATACTAATATATTATGATAAATACATATTATCACATATATTATGATAAAATTATTTTCCAAAGGCCTAGGTGGTTGGAAAAAACAATAAATTCTGAGATGGACATTTTAACTTAAATATTTTCCAACGGCCTTTGGGCCGTTGGAAACAATAAATACTGAGATGCACATTTTAACTTACATATTTTCCAACGGTCTAGGTAATTGGAAAAATAAAAATGTTTTCCAACGGCTTAGGCAGTTGGAAACAATAAATACTAAGATGTACAATTTAACTCATTATTTTCCAACGGTTTATGCCGTTGGAAAAGTGTCCATTGGAAATTTTTCAACACTTCCAACGGTCAAGCCGTTGGAGATTTTTTTTTCACAAGGGTCAATTTTTTGTCACAGTTTCCAACTGCCTAGCACGTTGGAAATTTCCAACAGCTTAGCCATTGAAAAATAGGCCGTTGGACAAAATAATTTTTTTAGTAGTGGCAATTTTTAAGTAGAAAATCAGAGAATTTTGAAGTTGTTACATGAATTAACCACACAAGACCAGTAAGAAACTATTTAAAGACGCATCCAATGTAAGAACCAAAGTCACTTGCATAATTCACGGTTAAGTGTCTGTTTCCACGCTCATTACAAAACCGTGTCAAACTTCAATCACACACACACACACACAAACTCCATTCTAATATTCATGAACTATAAAAACAAACATATCACCCTAGACTCTTTTCCATATGTACACTTCCAAAAATTAGTAGACCTCAAAATCAGAGACCATTAAAGCCCTCTCTTTCCTAGCATATAATGCATAGAAATTTTCCAAACAATATATAAGAAGAGGCCAAAGAACTTGGTGGGCCAAGAAACCAGATACCATTGAAATAAGAAACAAAGAAACAAAGAAACAAAGACGACAACAATTCGTGTTCCAAATCAAACAGTGAAGCAATTCCAACTAGAAAAACTAGAAAAAGGATTGATTACCTGGGGATGGAATGCTTTTACTTAAGTGGGCATTGTCTTTTCTTTGCTTTATGCTAGCTACAAGAGAAAAAATTGGAACAAGGAAAACAAAAAACAAAGAACCAAATTAGTCACAAAACTAATGAATAGAGCTTCCATTTTCTTGTTTCTCACCTGAGAACACAAGATAACTGTGCCAAATATCACAAAAGTTACAATATGACCAATGAAAACAGGTATAATAAATTTATGAAGAACTAAATCAGTAGAACCAACATTTTATGGAGCTTATATTCTTAAAATTCCAAGATAATATTTTTAACCCATTATCACCTCGATTAATGGCTAGACTTGGATAACCAATTTATTTTAAGGCCTGGAAGGATAAAATGTGAATTGGAAACATTTTTTCAGGATAATAAGTCCCTAATGTATGGTGGGTGTAGATTCCCATTATCAAGTGTTTTTTGTTGACATACACAATCAACAGAAACCTAGAAGAGTCACTATCACATGCCAAGCAAGCTAGTTCTTTTAAGCCACTAAAATATTCCATGTTTCTTACATCAATAGAAATTGCATTTCAATATAGCTAATACGAGTAAACACTTTTACAGGATTGTTGAGTGCTTACGGTGGCCAAATTTTAATGGATAAACAAAGAATAAACAATACAGCAAGAATCAAGACCAAACTGAACCATTTGAACACTTATTGGGATGGAGAATGAATAAAGAATAAACAAGACAGCAAGAATCCAAGGGAAAGAGATTGTAGGGGGAGGTAGGGAGATTACCCAGCCCAAATCGCACAAGGAAAAATTTACCCTCTGATACGTTACTTGGAGAGAGCGACTGACGTGGCAGCAGGAACGCCAGGGTGGACGTTTGCATCCCTCTGTTTCTTTCTCTGATATTGTTTAACATGGTATCAGAGCCATAGTCTAACCCTTTCCAGCCTTACGTTTCCGCTGCCAACACCAGAAAACTGTTTTCAGCCTTACGTTTCCGCTGCCCTAACCAGTAACCTTATCTATACTTAACAAAATCGAAAACCAAGAACACAGCAAACATTATTTCTGTTTTTTGCATTTTCATGGTTTTGGGCTGCGGCCTTGTAAACGTTTTCGTTTTTTTTTTGCAATTTTCTAGAACATCCCAATTATTATTAATCATGCGGTCATAATCATTGGAAAGGCAATGAGAATTGATATCTCCTTTCCTATCCTTTTCTCTGTTCTTTCCCAAAATTCTGTTCCATTGGCGTCAGCCCCTTAATCCTCGGAGTGTGTAGTTCTCCCCGATTCAGGGCAGCTCAAAGTTTGGTATCAAGTTGATATCACAGCACTGTATCAAGTTGATATCACAGCACTGTTCTGGCCATGGTGGAAGTAACGAGGGGGCAAGAATGGCAAAAGACCGTGGAAGATTTCATGGAGAAATCTCGTGACTAGAACGATCGGGTAAGCCGAGACATAGCAGCGTTACGCGAGATGATCGCTGGGCTAGCTAACTCTTTACTTGCCCCACCCCCTCCCCAGGTTCATGAGGTAAGTGATACTAGTACTAGCGGGACCAAACCGGTGACAACTAACCAAGAAAGACCAACAGGCCGCGCTGCCACCGGAGCGATCCAAAGGTTTACTTCCAACACCACCTCCGCGACTGGCTTTACCTTCAAGACAAAAGTTTGCATTACCAGCTCCCCTGTTTAACCCCAAGATAGAACCTAAGGGTGAAAAGGTTAACTGAAAAAGAAATGGCAAAAATAGGAGCTCGGAATGAGTGTTATTGCTGTAGTGATCAATATAGTCCTGGGCAAAAATGTAGAAGGGGCTGGCTATATAAAGTTGAGGTTATTTTCGAAGATGAGGACAATGGGGAAGTAATGGAAATTGATGAGATCATGGGCGAACCTACAGATGAAGAGTACTCTGGCAATGCTCCTCTCATCTCCTTGAATGCACTTTTGGGTCCACCAAGATATAATACCATGAGAGTCACAGGAATGCTTAAAGGCAAACCTGTGCATATACTGATTGACTCTAGAAGTGCGCATATATTCCTAGATGAAACAGTGGTTAAACGTTTGGGATGCATGGTAGAGAACACACGTCCTGGTAGGAGTGAAAGTGGCTGATGGAACTGTTCTCAGGAGTGCTAGTGTGTGCAGAGGGTTGACATGGACTTTAAGGGGAGTTGAATTCAAGGCTAATGTCTTGTTGTTGCCATTGGGGGGATGTGAGATGATCCTTAGGGTCCAATTGCTTAAGACCTTGGGTGAAATCTAATGGAATTTTGATTAACTCCGTATGTCCTTCTCCTACTAGGGAAGGAAAATAATGTTGAGAGGCTTGACAACTTCAAATGTTGAGTTAGTTTCGAGTAATGGCATGCATAAATTATTGGGGCAAAACCAGAAAGTTGTAGCCTGCCCTCCAAATTGTTGGCAAGTTAGACTCCAACATTAACTATAGTTACGCTCTTGAGGTTAATTGACCATATAACGAGGAGATGAAGTCTTTGCTCCAAAAGTTTGACAGTCTGTTTGCAGAACCAGTCAACTTGCCGCCTTATCGAACGCATGATCATCGGATTAACCTAAAGGAAGGGGCAGAGCCAGTTAACATATGACCATATAGGTACCCCTCTATGTAGAAGGACATCATTGAGCAAATGATACAAGAAATGCTGAAAGCTGGGGTCATTAGAACTAGCAGAAGCCCATTCTCTTTTCCCATCATGCTAGTTAAGAAGAAAGATAATTCATGGAGGTTATGTGTTGATTATAAAGAACTTAACAAGGTTACTATTAAGGATAAGTTCCCTATACCCGTCATTGAAGAATTATTTGACGAGTTGTATGGAGTCCGGTACTTCACGAAGTTGGATCATAGATCGGGATATCACCAAATACGTATGGAACCAAAGCACATCCCTAAAACTGTTTTTTGGACACATCATGGACACTTTGAGTTCCTTGTGATGCCTTTCGGGCTGACAAATGCCCTGTCAAACTTTTAGAGCTTTATGAATGAACTGTTTAGACCTTATTTACGCAAATTTGTCTTAGTCTTCTTCGACGACATTCTTGTGTACAGCAAAGAGTGGAACAAGCTCTTGCTCCATGTTCAGAAGGTACTGGAAACACTACAAAAACACTCACTGTATGTTAAGGAAAGTACATATAGCTTCGGTCAATCCTTCATTGAATACTTGGGGCATATTATCAGTCACCAAAGCGTGTGTACTGATCCTTTGAAGATCACGAATATCTAAGAATGGCCAGTTCTAGGAATGGTCAAACAACTTCACAGATTCCTCGACCTTGTTGGCTACTGCCGGTGTTTTATTAAAGGGTATGGGTTGATAAGCATGTTGGAGGCTGTCCTAAAGCTGACGTGAATATCAAGTCAGCTGATATCAAGCCAACTGCTGGACCGAGTCTTCAGCAGGAAACTGTTATGTTAGCATCTGTTTAGGAGTTAGCTGCTAAAAATTAGCTAAGTTAGTTGTTCTCCTACTTTCTCTCTTGTTTACGTTAGATAAGCTCTATTTAAAGAGTATTCTGTCATTTGTCCTGTTATGTTGTTGGAATACAAGAATTTCAGTGAAATTCATCTTCTTGCTCTGTCGTATTTTCCACATCATTGTGGTATCAGAGCCAAGTTGCAACCTAGGCTTCTCTCATTCACTATATTACCCAGCAAAAATGTCCAACAACAACATCTACTCTACTATGAATATCTCCCAGCCGCAGATCCCCATTTTCAGAGGGGATTCATATGATTTCTGAAGTATTAAAATGAAGACTCTCTTCATATCACAAGATCTGTGGGAGTTGGTTGGACATGGTTATGATGTAGGAGGGTCAGATAAGGCTCCAAACCAAGAGATCCAAAAGAAATGTGCAAAGGCCATGTTCTTCATCCAACAGGCTGTGGATGACACCATTTTCTCCAAAATTGCAAGCGCCATTACTGCAAAGAATGCGTGGAATATACTCAAGACTGAGTATTAGGGATCAGCAAAAGTAATGACTGTAAAGCTGCCATTCCTAAGAAAGACTTTGAGACGTCTAATATAAAGAATAGTGAAGCTGTTCAAGAATACCTTGCAAGGGTATCAAAGATTGTTAGCCAGATGTATGCCTATGGTGACAAGATAAGTGATAAGACTATGGTTGCTAAGATTCTTAGAAGTTTGTCATCTAAATTTGACCATGTAGTAGCAGCTATAGAGGAGTCAAAAGATTTATCCATACTCACAATAGATGAGCTGATGGGATCACTTCAAGCGCATGATGTAAGAATCGATAGAAGCTTAAGCAAAGAAGAAGAACAAGCCTTTCAGACTCAGTGGGAGCGTGAAAGGTGCACCTTCAGAGGAAGAGGCAGGTTTGGATCGAGAGGAAGAGGTCGACGTTCCATGATCTAATGCATTTTTTGCAAAAAAATTTAGCCATAAGGAGGATGATTGTTGGAGCAAAGATGGACAGCCAAATACTCAGAAGAAACTGATGAACAAGATGATTTCCTGTTCATGACATCTGTAAGTCATCATTCTTCTACCAAAGACATCTGGTATCTAGATAGTGCATGCTCTAATCATTTGACAGGAGACAAAGAGAAATTTAAGGACCTGGATGAGTCAGTCAAAGCACAGGTGAGACTTGGCAATAACGACCAAGTCCAGATTGAAGGAAAAGGGACAGTTGCCATCAGCATCAATGGGAAAAAGAAGCTAATAAAAAATGTCCACTTTGCACCTAGACTAGCACATAACTTGATCATCATTGGTCAATTGATTAAAGGAGGTCTGTCTGTCCTCTTCAAAAATGACAGTTGCATAGTAAAGTCAAGGGCAGGTGAGCAGATCCTCAAGGCACAAATAACTGAGAATAATATGTTTCCTATTAACTTTGCTTGTAAAGATGAGTGTATGGTAGTTGGAATTGATAATTCAGAGCTATGGCACCAACGCTATGGCCATTTAAACTTCAAGGGCCTACAGTTACTTGCAACTAGAGAAATGGTAGCAGGTTTACCATATGTCAAGATATCAGAACGTATGTGTGAAGGATGCTCTCTCGGCAAGTAATCCAAAAAGTCATTTCCTAGTGGCCATGCCAAGAAAGCCATAACCAAACTTGAAGTGGTTCATGCAGACTTGTGTGGCCCAATGAAGACAGCCTCAATGGCAGGAAGTAAGTACTTTCTCCTCCTGGTTGATGACTATACTAGATTAAGCTGGGTGTCTTTTCTTGCAAGGAAGACATAAGCTTTTGACCATTTTAAGAAGTTCAAGGCTTTAGCAGAAAAGCATACCTCACTCAAGGTGAAGACCTTAAGAACTGACCGTGGAAAGGAATTTTGTTCAAGGGAGTTTGATGAATTCTGTGAAATGGAAGGTATAAGGAGAGAGCTCACTGCTCCTTATACACCTGAGCAGAATGATATTGCAGAGAGGGAGAACCAGACTATTGTGGAAATGGCAAGGTCAATGTTAAAACACAAAATTTTGCCTAACACTTACTGGGCAGAAGCAGTAGCAACTGCAGTATATCTTATCAACATTTCTCCAACTAAGGCCACCATTTAAAGCATGGTATGATTCTAAACCCTCTGCAAGTCATCTCAAAATTTTTGGATGTGTATGCTACGTTCTTATTGTTTCTGGAAGAACTAAGCTGGACAAGAAGTCCAAGAAGTGCATTTTCATTGGTTATAGCACAGTGTCAAAAGCTTATAAGGTATTTGACCCTGAGTAGAAAAAGATTATAGTTAGCAGGAATGTAAAGTTTGATGAACAGAATAGCTAGAACACTTCAAAAGAAGAAAATGCATCCACTGTTCAAGTGGAAAAGGAAGAAGAGCAACCAAGACAAGAAATTGAGGAAACAGCTTCAGATAAACCTGTTAGTCCAGCAGGCTCCCCAGTTGCTTCATCAAGTGATGAATCTACACATCGATCTCGCAGAAAAACCAGATCCCTTCATGATGTATACTCCTCTACTTATGCTCTTTTTGTTGGAGATCCAGTAAGTGCAAAATCTGCCATAAAGGATAAAATTTGGAAGGAAGCTATGGAGGAAGAAATCAAGTTAATCGAGAAAAACAAAATATGGGAGTTGGTGGATTTTCCAGAAGATAAAAAGACAGTCAGCCTAAAGTGGATCTTCAAAACAAAATATCATTCAAATGGAGAAGTACAAAAGCATAAAGCTAGGCTGGTTGCTCGCGGGTTCACACAAGAGCATGGTGTGGACTATAAAGAAACATTTACGCCTGTGGCCAGATTTGAAACTATGAGACTGTTGTTGGCCCTAGCTGCATAACATCAATGGAAAGTGCACCAGGTTGATGTTAAATCAGCCTTTCTCAATGGAGACTTACTAAAAGAAGTATATGTTGATCAACCAGTAGGATTTGTTGTTTTAGGGGCTGAGAACAAAGTTTACAAACTCAGGAAAGCATTATACGGTCTAAAACAAGCTCCTCATGCTTGGTACACACGGATTGATGACTTCTTCCACCATAAGGGATTTAAAAAAAGTCCTAATGAGCCTACTCTCTACTTGAAAAGGTTCAGTTCTGGAGATATACTAATAGTAAGCCTGTATATGGATGATCTACTGTACACAGGATCCTCACAACAAATTATGATGGAATTCAAGCAAGTTTTGATGGAAGAATTTGAAATGACTGATCTCAGGGAGATGAATTACTTCCTGGGGCTAGAAGTTAGTCAAAGGCAGAGTAGAATATTTCTGTCTCAACACAAGTATGCAACAAAAGTGTTGAGACAGTTTTGTATGGATCAATGTAAAGCAGTTGCAACTCCCATGAACACTGGTGAAAAACTAAAGGAGGAAGACGGATTTGGAGTGACAGATGCAGGAAGATATAGAAGCCTAGTCGGTCAATTGATTTATCTTACTCATACTAGACCTGATATATTATTTGCTGTAGGTCTAGTATCGAGATTCATGCACTTGCCTACAACTCATCACTTTGGAGCAACTAAGAGGATCTTGAGGTACATAGTCGGAACCAAAGATTATGGCATCTGGTACACAAAGTCTGATAATTTTGTTCTTCAAGGATTTACTGACAGTGATTGGGCCGGAGCTCAGGATGATAGGAAGAGTACAACTGGTAATTGCTTTGATCTCAGGTCTGGATTGATTGCATGGATGTCGAAGAAACAAAGCACTGTGGCACTCTCCTCTACTGAAGCTGAATATGTGGCTGCAAGTATGGCAGCATGTCAGGGTATATGGCTGAGAAGACTGCTAGTTGATCTAGGGCATGAACAAAAGGAGGCTACTAAGCTACTGTGTGACAACGTGTCTACTATTGCTATGACAAAAAACCCTATAATGCATGGAAGAACCAAACACATAGAGATCAAACACCACTTCATAAGGGATCTGGTTGGACGCAAAGAAATCAAGCTGGAATTCTGCTCAACTGAGTTACAAGTTGCTGACATGATGACCAAGGCACTTGCACAGCCAAAGTTTGAAGAGCTAAGAAAGAAGATGAATGTTGTCAGCTTTGGTCCAAGGGGGAGTGTTGGAGGCTGTCCTAAAGCTGACGTGAAGATCAAGTCAGCTGATATCAAGCCAACTGCTGGACCGAGTCTTCAGCAGGAAACTGTTATGTTAGCATCTGTTTAGGATTTAGCTGCTAAAAATTAGCTAAGTTAGTTGTTCTCCTACTTTCTCTCTTGTTTACGTTAGATAAGCTCTATTTAAAGAGTATTCTGTCATTTGTCCTGTTATGCTGTTGGAATACAAGAATTTCAGTGAAATTCATCTTCTTGCTCTGTCGTATTTTCCACATCAAAGCAAACCCTTGACACAACTCTTGAAGAAAAATAGCTTCAGTTGGGACTCAGAAGCGGAGAAGGCATTTAAGTAGTTGAAGCAAGCACTAAGCTCTGCCCCAATATTGGCTCTTCCCAATTTCAAAGACACTTTCATCATTGACACAACGCGTGTTAGTATGGAATAGGAGTTGTTCTGTAGTAGCAGGGACATCCTATTTCTTACTTAAGCAAGGCTCTCTCGCCACGGCATCAAGCCTTATCCACATACGAGAAGGAGTTTCTCGCCATCATTATGGCTATTGAGAAGTGAAGAGTCTACCTGCTCGGCTAGCATTTTATAATCAGAACGGATCATCGTAGCTTGAAATTTCTGATAGAACAACGCATATTAACTCCATTGCAACAAAAGTTGATTGTTAAACTAATGCCCTATGATTATAAGGTATAATACAAAAAGAGAAGGGAGAACTTGGCGGCTGATGCACTCTCACGACTTTCCAGACAAGAGTTAGGGTGTATGGCTCTTTCCATGATTAATACTACCCTTTTGTCTGAGATTATGAGCAACTATGCTCAGGATGACTAGTTGCAGCAACTCACTTAAGGAGCTCGAACATGGGTCGGATACTCCTCCAAAGTATACATTCTTACACTGGGTACTGATGAGGAAGGGCAAACTTGTTATTGGTTAAGACACACAGTTGCAACTGAAAATTATAAGGCTAATCCACAATGGGGCTGTAGGAGGACACTCCGAAGTGGAGGTTACTACTCAGAAGTTGAAAAACTGGTACTATTGGAAGGGTATGGATCGGGACATACGTAGTTTCATTCGGAATTGTGATATTTGTCAAAGGTATAAGGTGGACAATGTAGCATATCCAGGGCTATTACAACCTATTCCTCTACCTGAAGCACCATGGACTGACATCTCGATGGATTTTGTGGAAGAATTGGCTAATGTTCATGGCAAAGAAGTCATTCTGGTAGTTGTGGACTGAATGAGTAAATACGCTCACTTCTTACCTCTGTCCCATCCATATTCGGCTGCCATAGTAGCAAGGGCATTCATAGAAAATATTTACAAGCTTCACGGCTTACCACGTACTATTATCAGTGATTAGGATTCCACTTTCCTTAGTTCATTTTGGCAAGAGCTGTTCCGTTGTCAAGGGGTAGAGCTTCGCATGTTTACGGCCTGCCATCCACAGACTAACGGCCAAACTAAAGTTGTAAACCATTGCCTGAAAACAAACTTGAGATGTATGACAGCGGATAAGGAAAAGGAGTGGGTATACTGGCTTCCTTTAGCCGAATGGTGGTACAACACCAATTACCACCCAGCAGCTGATTTTAGTCCTTACGAGATTCTATACGGACAAAAACCACCTTTGCATGTACCCTACGTTCCAGGCGATTCCGTTGTGGAGTCGGTCGATTGCAGCCTTTTAGCTTGAGAATAAATGATGAAGCAACTTAAAAAGAATTTAATGAAGGCTCAAGCTTGCATGAAGCAACAGGCAGACAAACACCATTCAAAGAGAGAATTTGCCATTGGAGATTGGGTGTATTTAAAGCTACAAAAGTACCGGCAAACTTCCTTGAGCAAGGTTACCAAGCAAAAGCTGAAAGCAGGGCTACCAAATAAAAACTGAGAGCAAGGCTACCAAGCAGAAGCTGAGGGCAAACTCCATTCCAGGTTGCTGATAGGGTGGGCAAGGTGGCGTATAGACTTTTGTTGTCTCCTGAAGCAAAGATCCACAATGTCTTTCACGTTTCCTTGCTCAAAAAGAACATTGGTGATGTCCCTGTTATGATGACTCTACCAGATTTCGATCAGCCAGAGCAATGGGTCCCTATTTCCATCTTGGATCAAAAAGTCCATCAACAGGGAAGCAAGGCAGTGACTCGAGTCCTCGTGCACTAGTCCAACTCAACCCCGGAGGAAGCTAGTTGGGAAGATTATGCGAGCTTGAGGATGAAGTTCCCTAATTTCCATGACTTTTGAGGGCAAGAGTCGTTTAAGGGGGAAGGCTTGATACGTTACTTGGAGAGAGCGATTGATGTGGCAGCAGGATCGCCAGGGTGGACGTTTGCATGCAGAGTTATTATTACTATTTTTTGGATTTTCATGGTTTTGGCCTGCGCCCTTGTAACCATTTTCGTTTCATTTTGCGATCTTCTAGAACATCCTAATGATTATTAATAATGTTGTCATAATCATTGGAAAGGCAATGAGAATTGATATCTCCTTTCCTATCCTTTTCTCTGTTCTCTCTCAAAATTCTGTTCCATTAGTGTCAGCCCCTTAATCCTCGGAGTGCGTAGTCCTCCCCGATTCAAGGCAGCTCAGAGTTCGGTATCACCCTTATTATCCTCGTTGTCAATCACCCGTTCCTCGTCACCACTGTTTCTGCCTTATTCACTGTCTCGGCATCACCATTCTCGACTCACACTCTCCCTTTTTATTCACAAGTAGCACGCTCGGAGCCTCACCGGAAATTGTTTCTCCCAAATCGCTCGCCTTTGGCACTCTCACTCAATCTACTTTCTTGATCCCTCATATTCCATATCTACTGTTTTTTTTTTCAATTACCCTCATCAGGCGGCCAAACAATCATAATCAGCCACAGCTTTCATCATTCGATCACTTTAGCCCCAAATGTTATAAACTTTACACATGACCTCACTTACCAATGGTTTAGCTGTTGATAACAGAATTGATTAATTACCAATGGTCAAGCAGTTGGAAAATAGTTTTTTAGTAGTGATGGTATTTTTTTATAGTTAATGAACACTTTAAATTATCAATTTTTTCTTTTTTTATTTCTTTCAATTTTTAAAACAATACTCCATCCGTTTCGTATTAATTGATCCTTTTACCTTTTTTGACCGAAGTTTGACTTATACATATTCATATTAATATATATTGAAAAAAAATTTTAAAATGATATTTATAAACTATAATATTTAAAGTTTCATTTTCATATAAAATATTCATATTTTTATAATGAATTTTGAAAGAAATAAAATTATAAACTAATTACTATGAATAGTAAAAGAACCAGTTTTTGTGAAACAAATGGAGTATTTTTTAAATGTCAATTAATTATTTAAAAAAAACTTTACTATATAAATTAAAATTACTTAAAGATGACAACTGTACAATCTAAATTGAGAGTTCAAAAGTTGTTATTGGACTGTATTAAAAGGTAAGAGATAAAGTATATATTTTTTAAATAAAAAGGGCAAAGTGTAATTTTACCTAAATCTCATCCGCAAATTGAAATTATCCCTTAGAAATACACAGTAATTTTCAACCCTCACAGATCATCTTCGATAACTTTTTTGAAAATCTTTTAGGCTTAAATGTATAAACAGCCCCTAAACTTGACTAACTCACACGAATTAATCCAATACTCATTACTTAGTTAAAGTTAGCCCCTAAACTTTGCAAAGGTTAGCAAGTTAGTCCATTTTATACTGTTATTGGCTGACGTGGTGATGGGCTATTAGTATGACGTTGACAAATGGCCCATAAACCTAATGTGGCGGTGGGCCACTAATGAGGTGGTTGTGGATTTTTCCACACACAGGCAATAGAACAAAAACAACAAAATATGTAGACCTACTTCATCTCCCTATCGCAGTCGCCTCCTCTTGTTTATTTCAAACTTAGCCCACTGCCATCGATGGCTTCAATCTTAACATTGATTCCCCAAAAAAATTTTTCTGAAACCCAATCTTACAAGTTGTGCTTCTCAATCATTGTGACTCATTGTTGATTCACTTAAGTTTTCCATGATCAATTCGCCTAGGTATTCCTCTGCTACTAACAGTGGCGGGCATGGTATTCCTCTACTATTGACTCTGACATTCACCTGACTGACCAAAATAGTCGAGCCTAGATCATTCATGCTCATAAATTATGCGTTGAAATGCTCAACCCATAAAAGATTGGTTGAATGGTGGCGTTAAGTTCTGCGGCATGAGTTTTTGGGCTTAGTTCGTGAAGGGATTGAAGAGGCTATGATGGTAATGGGATATTGTATCTGTAGATGTCAGTTCTTGCAAAACCCAGTTCATTTCATTTAGCGATTCAAAATAAAGATTAGAGTTGGCATCGAACAACAATTGAAAAAAGTGCTTGAGTTGAGGGTATTGATACATTGGCATTAAAACCCAAATGCTAGCTGACGTTCGAGACTAAAGCCAAAATCAAGTTTGCTACCTCAGCCCTAGAAATCAAAGCTGTTATTGTTTTAGATTGTATAGAAGTGAGTCGAGGATTGAAGAATAATGATTACTACTTGAACTAGCTAGCAGGTTATGAGAATGCAAAAGAAAAAGATTGAGGCTATTTTTTCTCCTCCTCTATTTATGATTCGTGCTCCAAAGGCAGAAGTCAAACTGACTCAAACACCACAGCCATGTCATGTTCATAGGCCAGCCCATAACCACCTCACTAGCATCCAACAGCCACATCAGCCACTAACAGTATACAATGGACTAACTTGCCAATTTTTGCAAAGTTTAGGGGCTAACTTTAACTGGGTACTGAGTCTTAGACTAACTTGCACGAGTGAGTCAAGTTCAGGTGCTATTTGTATATTTAAGCCAATCTTTTACTATCGGTTGAAATGATTTTTGAATATTATAAAAGAGAATATATTCATTAATTATAAAAGATAACACATTAATTATATATTCATATTTTTCTGCTCGAATTAAAATAAAAATACAAACCCTCTTTTGGCACTTGATGGAAGTACCAATATAATCAGTCTAAACAAAAACAAACTCAAAAGTATTAACCTACTGATTAAACCTCAAAATAAATTGTTATCTAAGGTTGAAACCCTAGCCGACTAGTACATCTCCTTTCCTCCAACTCATTCACTTCTGCCGTCTTCCTCAATCATTTTTCATCATTTTTAGTCAGATCTAGATTTCAGTCCAAATCTGCTGGTTTTATTTTATTTTATTTATTGTTTGACTGACTTTATTTGATATTATTTATCAGATTTTATAGTAGATGCAGTCTTCTTCAAATCTTTGTATTAAAAAGTGATTTATCAAATCTTTGTGTGGGTGAAGCTTGACTCCACAACAGTGCATTTGTGTGTGGAGTTACAATAAGATGATTGGGCTATTTTATCCTAAAGGTAATGCGACCGAGGCTGCTCATCGGTATGGCATGAAACATTCAAAAGAGATTGGATAAACATACGACTCATTGCAATTATTCTTGATATATAGGTGATATTTTTCCTATTCTCCACAAATTCTATTCTCTATTATCTACTAATTTTATGTTACAAAACTGTCTACTTTCGTGTCATTGGTGAGATTAAAATTTGGCCTAAATTTTATATTTTATTATTTGTGAATTTTCTAATGGTTTACAGTGCATGAACAACAATTTTTGGGCATTTGACCTTATGTTTTTATTTTATTTTTAATAAAGCAAACCGATGTTTATTTGCTCGTGAGACCAAAATTATATGCCTTAAAAATTAATTAGCTTCCATTTTCTAGTAGCATGGGTTTTAAAATTTTCTTTTGGCATAAATTAGACTTTACAATTTTGAGTTTAGCAAGATACGCTTTTGGATTAAAATAGTAACAACTATTTCAACCTGACAATTAGCTAAAGAAAGTTTTTGTGAAACGAATTTTGGTAATTCAAAATCTCTATGGCTTTGATTTTTGGGGTTGGCTCACCAAATGTGTTATATAAATTGAGAAGAATCTAAAAATTTTATCAACTCGTTTTATTTTTATTTTTATTTTTTTCAAAAAAAGGCCTTATGGTTTATTGTGCATTTGAATGCTAGGAGTTGTTGAAAGTTTTATACATATTATGTTGGAAAAAAAAATGTTTGTTGCCTTATTTCGAAATCTTGTTTGGGTGATGGAGAATTTGTGCCACGCACTCTTTATGATTAACCACCAACATTTTCGTAGCCTTTTGGCTGGTGGAGGAAAATAATTTTTTTTTAATACCATATATTATTAGTAGTTTTCGTTTAAGATTGAAAAAAAAAAATCAATTTTGCTTTTGGCACAAAAAGATTGAAAAAAATGGCACACTTGGTATATGGAAAAGTTTCTCAAAATTACTTTTAGGGGGGGTGTTAATGATTTTTGAAAAAAAAAATTGTGATTGGTGAATTTACAAAATTGAAATTCCAATTTCATAATTTTTGAAAAAAACATATGGGAAAAGCATTTTTTGTGTCACCAATGACTTTTGAAAGAGGAGAAGTTGTTTTTTTTAAGGGTGGAAAAGAGAAAGTAAAAAAAGGAAGTTTTATTGTTGAAAATACTTAAAAAAGATTTATTGGGAAATTTCTTGGAAAAGCTTTTGAAATCTCCTCATTTTTGTATTTTGGTGCCTTTGGTGGCTAGGAAAATTCTCCCTTCTAGAGAGAATAGTTTGTTGCCTTGTACTTCGAAAACAAAATAAAAAATAAAAAATCTCCTTGTTAGAGATAAAAATTTGTTGTACTGGATTACAATTGTGGGAGTCAAAATTTGTTGCATCGGATTCAAGTTGCAAAAACTTAAATTTTTGTGCCTAAAAAAAACATTTTGTAGAAAGAGGTTGGTTAAATATTTAGGCAACAATATGAGTCTAAATCAAGACAATAGTATAATAGTCATAAAATAATTTGGCGATCATGAAATACTATTGTGGGATGTTGTGGCATATATTGAATTAATAACATAGTCTTTTCACAAGGTATAAAGACCCCAAAAGAGTTGTCTTGTATGATATACTCGTGTCCCAAGTAAATGTGAAAACAAGATGGATCCTGATTTATGCTTAATTGAGAAATGCACATGAAATGAAAGAAAAATACAGAGAAAAAAAGATGGACCCCCTAGGTATGCTTGTTGAGAAATGCACACTAACCCAAACAAATATGCAAAATAAGATGGATCCTAATTCACATGTGTGCATACTCATTGAAGCATATACAAGTATCCCATAAAATAGGAAATCATGAAAGTCTGCATTATCATTGAAGTATACCAAAATACCCATAAGAAAAGAATCACAAATTTAAATATATGATAATTTTATTGGCTACATGATGTAGGTTGGTTGAAAATAAAACCATGAGAAATAAAATTTGAGCTCAATGCTTATAACCATCTACAATCATTGACATCATTGCTAGCAACTTGTGGTATGTGGTTAATACACCTTAACCTTTGCCACTTATTTCTTATAAAATCTTCGATCGAAGTCAAAGGTTAAAAGGGTTATATCGAGGGGGATGAGTTTAAGCTCGAATTAAATGGAGTTTCCTATGAGAATACTCAACCCAGAAATTATAGATCTTAAGGCTTGGGTTTTGAATGAGAAAAACAAATCATAATGAAGCTGTTGAGAGAAGCATCATTTTAGAGATTTATTTCTCACGTCATCCTTATGGTGTTTATGCATTTATCCTGCAACAATTAATGGTTGAATATTTACTCTTAATGAGAATCTGTAGCTTTTTATTGAGTAGGGTGTCAAAGTTACAGGAACACCATTGACGGATTTTCACTTATATGAGTGTTGGAGTGAAGTCACTCATTGGGCTATTCTTAAAATCGCTTATGAAAAAGTGAGGATATGCACATAGCTATTAATAGCGCAAGCTTATAAGCTCCAATGAACACCTGGTTTATTATGTGTGTTAGGTAAACTTGGACCCACAAACAACCATAGTTCAAGGTCGTACCATTATTGGTTGTGGAACAAGGAAGCCGACTCACTGAGTAAATGTTCAAGGTATCACCACCTTTATTTCTTTACCCATTTATATATTATTTTGATTTTTATTGAAATGGAGAGAGAATTGTTGGAGATTTTATTTCAATAAAAAATAATAATACATATTAATAATAAATATTTTTAAGACACTAGCCATTTGTCTCATTAGCACTTTTTAGCTCTCATTTACTTACCTTCTTAAAGCATATAAATGTAGAAATTAAAGGTCCAAACGGTTAGGAGTTTAATGGTGTGATTATTTTGTGCCCAATGGCTTTTAAATATGGCTGCATATATATGCTTACTTTATCTTTATTTTACATACACATTCTCGGCCTCTCATTTTCTCTAACTTCTAAAATCTTTTTGACAAAGCTATTTTTCTACATATTTTCTAATAGAAAGTGGGTAAGGAAAGGTGTGGGTGAAACTTGACTCCACAACAATGCATGTATGTGTGTGGAGTTACAATAAGATGATTGGGTTGTTTTATCATGAGAGCAGCGTAATCAAGACTGCTGCATCGGTATGGCACGAAACATCTAAAAGAGAGTGGGTAGACTCACGACTCATCCAAATTATTGTTAATACACAGGTGATGTTTTCCCTATTCTCTACAAATTTTATTTTCTATTATCTACTAATTTTATGTTACAAAACTGTCTACTTTCGTGCCACTGATAAGATCAAATTTTGGCCTAAATTCTATATTTTATTATTTGTGAAATTTTTAATGGTTTTACGGTATAGAAACAACATTTGAGGCTCTCAAAGGGTAGATCTTCAATTAAAACAAATAACGATGAATTTAGGTTTTGTCTTAGGTTTATCACAATCTCAGTTCTATTTATGGTGTCCTCACGCTTAACAATAGATATGGAGGCAATTGTATAGAATAAAGTCAGTTTTTATTTTTTTAGATTTTATAGGTAATCTTTTTATTTTAATAGATTATTTTATTCAGATCTCTGATATATAGTTGGTTCTTACATTGTTTAGTTATTGTTGGTTTGGTTTTGGTTTTATTTCATTTATTTGTGAGTTTTATATTCCAGCCTTATTTTAGTTCACTTGAAAGATTCGGTTTAATCCGATTCTCTTTTTTTCATTCGATGTTGCCGAAACGAGTAGTTTTTTTTTTGCTAGTTTTATGTTCATATTGTTCCTTAAAGTTTTATGGCATTGTTGGTTTGTAAGATATCATTTAACTCACTTTGAATTTGAATGAAGCATTTTTTTTGTCAAAAAAAATAAAAATAAAAATGCAATGACAATTATTTACTATGACAAAATATTTTAGTTTTCCATGACGTAGCACCTCTTACACGGAGGCTCAATGCTGCTAACGATATTTTTACTTATATCTATCAGCATAGAAAAGTTATGGTGATGTTTGGACGTTGAATTTTTTTTTTTTTCCAAATTTTCTTTAGTAAATGTTTAGGTGTATAGCTTGTGTTAATGATGTGAAAAAGATTATTTTTTTAAAAGAATTTATGTGTTAATTAAAATAGAAAATATTTAAAACAAATTTTTTTATTTTATAACATGAGTTTTTCAAAATTTAAAAAATAATGTTTTCCACATTCTTAAAATATGCTACATACTCTAATTTTTATTAAAAAAAATTTAGAAAAAAAAATAAGAAAATTTTTCACAATTTAGCACCATGATTCCCAACACTTCGTAAAAATCACTCTATTTTCTTTAAAATGCACAGATTCCTGAGTGGACCAATGACATAAATAGTTTCAAGCTTGTGAACGTATGTAGTAAAGCAAAAGCTCTTTGAAATCGTAAAACGGAAAATGTCAATTCTGAATTCAATAAATTAATATAGTATATTCTAAAATCTAAAAATGCCTATATATTCAAACTTTTATATATCTACATGCTAGTTCATTGAACTCTTGAAATTGTGCTTAATAATAACTTGAACTAAAAATTTT
The DNA here is from genome assembly GCA_005392925.1 of Aquilaria sinensis. Classification (NCBI taxonomy): domain Eukaryota; kingdom Viridiplantae; phylum Streptophyta; class Magnoliopsida; order Malvales; family Thymelaeaceae; genus Aquilaria; species Aquilaria sinensis. The sequence goes on along the minus strand of SMDT01002585.1, from coordinate 780,196 downwards.
TAAAAATGGATCTTAGAAAATCCAAAGCATGTATTTTTTTCTTCCCAAATCTAAAAATTTTACTCAGGGTGAAGTACAAGATTAACATTTTCAGTTTCGGTTGCTAATTAACTGCTGAAAGAACACATGTTCGCAATTCCAACTGAAATAAACAGGATTAACATTTTTCTCTACAAAGATAGAAAAAAAAAAAGGATCGACAAACAGCTGATTTACAAAATCACATTAAACTAATTTTTAATTCTTTTGATATCGATTAAAAAATTGTAGACATTTTTTCTTGTGTGTGTGTGTTTAATTGTTTATAATGATTACCATTCACTTAAACAAGTAAAAATGAATTCAGTTATATGCGAATCATGCGGTTACCTCTAGTCATATTAATTATATTGAATAAATTTAAAATAAAAACGCAATTTTTTTAAAGTGAAATTAGTTACAAAAAATGGATAGCTGAAACATATATCAATCTACCTAATAAATTAAGAAAAAAGAGTGGGGGAATAATCCATATGACATATCTAGTAATAGGCCCACACTTTGTTGAGCGTCTGCCAATGAAATATAAATTTTTCATACTGATTATATTTTTAGATAAAAAAATGTTAAAAAGATTATGGATTTAAAACTAACTGATGATCTATTCAAATGTATGTTTTAAAAAGTTAGAATTTTTTTTAATACTAAAAACGTTAGAAATTTTGAAAGTTATTAATGATTAATTTAGTAAATAAAAAACACACAACGAAAGACCAAGATAGTGAATTTGGAGTTTTGGTACAAACTAAAATTTTAACTGTAATTCATGAAAGTCAGAGACCTGAAACTCAAAAATTAAAAATTTAAAACATCTTTTATCTCTATCGGACAGAGTGGCGAGATGCGTACTTTTAGAGTTTGAGGGCCAACATATATCATGATAAATAACCAAATGATTTCGGATGTCTCTTGCGCCAGAAGCCTAAACACTTGCCGTCCAAGCAAAAAAAAATTATAGCAGAATCTGTTTCTTTCAAGAGCTTCACTATTTACTTATTACTATTAAATACAAATAAAATTAGTAGTGATCATTGACTAGCAAAATATTTTTTCATGAAAATCAAGTAATTAAGATTTTGAATTGACTTATACAATCAAGATTTTAGGATTAATATTGGTGTTTAATCATTGACACAAAAAAGGAAAAAAAGAGAATAACAAAAAACTTTTTCAGATCAAATCATGGAAAAAAAAAACATAGTGACTAAAGTTCTATTTAAAAGAGAGAAATAATATGAAAAAATTAATAAAATAAGCGGAGAATGAGATTTCAGTGATAAAAAGTGATGCTTAATGGTTGACACATAAAAAAAATAAAAAAAAAGTCTTCAAACAAAGAGAGTAAATGAAAGATACTAGGTATTAATGATTTACCTATTAACTTAATAAAACAAAAAAGAAAAGTGAAAAAATTCATGAAAACAAAATCAACCCGAACTATACCCAAAAGTAGACAAATTATAGCAATTAAAATTGTGTTTTAAATAACAATAAAAAGAAAATCAACAATGAAAGGTTAAACGAAGTCAATTTGGTTGATTGAAACAAAAACCTAAACCATGGTGATCAATATTTTGCATTAGAAGATACTAAATAAAAAAATCTAGGAACCAAGAGATCAAATGAAAAAAACTCTAGGTATTAAATTTATGGACTAAAAACTATATAGAAGTTAGGGTCTAAAACCTAAAATGAGAAAGAACAGAAAAAATAACTAAAACGTGGTTTAACCAAAGTAAAATGTGAAGCAAACTGAAATTGAGAATAGCAATACAGGTTAAAAAGGTAGTTTCCTTGCAAAAAGAAGATCGAGCTTCAAAATAACGCGATCACATAAAAAGAAAAGGCGGAAAAATTAGAAAGACAAAATGACATGCACTGTTCACAACTTTATATTAAACAGTGATTTTGTTACAAAATCATATCTTCCAAATATAAAGTATCAGAACGGCAAATTATTATGTACGCCTGGCGCATATGTGCCTCAAGTTACGCATAAGTACTTAAATAATTTCTTTTCAATGACAAATAAATTATTAGATTTAATATAGTGGCTATGTGAATGGAGATGGTTGGGGGACGCAAGTTTGAATTCCAGCTATTCCTTCTACTTTTGTTTTTAGATTTTCATTACTTTTTTCTATATTTTTTTTTACTTTTACGTTTTTCCATTTTTTTTCTTCTTTTCTCTTTACAATTTTTTTCTTTTCTTTTGCTGTACTTTTATTTCCATTTTTCATTTTATTTCTTTTTTCCAGTTTTACTTTTTTGTTTTCTTTTTCCAAGTTTTTCAACTTCCCATTTTTCCTCTTCCCAATCTTTTTCCAGTTCTTTTCTTTTTCCATTCTTTGAACTGATAAAAAAGTTTGTTTTCATTTATCCAAGAATTTTATTTTATCAATATTTGTTTTTTATTTTATTCATTCATTTTTGTTTCTTTAGATAAACTAATTTTTTATTCTCTTATTAACAGCTATTTGTATTTTTATTAATAACTTATTGTTGTTCTATTAGTTCCTATTAAATCTTTTAGATGCAATAATTTTGTTATTTGCTTTTTTATTTGTAACTCTATGTTCTTTTATTAGTATTCATTTTTATTTTTATTAATAATAATTTGTTATTTTACAAATGCCTATTTGTTCTTTTAGGGACACTAATTTTTTATTCTTTTGTTACTACTTGTTTGTTCTTTTATTTGTAACTCCTTGTACTTTTATTAATAGGAATTTGTTCTTTTATTTGTTCGTGTTTGTTCCTTTAGATAAACTTGATGTCTGTCCCTTTATTAGTGACTATTTGTATTTTTATTAATAATAGTTTTTTCTTAAAAATACCAGAAACTTATAAGTGAACAAACAAATACTAATAAAAGAACATACAACAATATATAAAAAATAAGTAGCTAGTTTCTCTAAAAATACAAGCAAGAACTAATAAAAGAATAAATAAAGACTAATAAAAGAATAAACAACTATTTGTAAAAGAACAAAGAACTAGTTTCTCTAAAAGAACATCAGAAACTTATAAAAAAATAATTACTAATAAAAGAACAAACAATTATTTATAAAAAAAAATAATTATATATAAAAGAACAAGTAGAAACTGATAAAAAAATAAACAACTATAGACAAAAGAACAAACAATCATCTATAAAAAGAACAAAGAACTAGTTTCTATGCAAATACAATAGAAACTTATAAAAGAAAAAATAATTATTAATAAAAGAACAAACAACTATCCTTAAAAGAACAAGTAGCTAGTTTCTAAAAAAGAACAAACATGAACTGATAAAAGAACAATTAACTACTAACAAAAGAACAAATGACTATCTATAAAAGAACAAACAAATAGTTTCACTAAAAGAATAAATAGGAACAAATAAAAGAACAACCAACTATTTATAAAAGAACAAACAACATATAAGAGAAATAAAAAAAATTAATAAAATAAAAAAAACATATTGATAGCATAAAGAGAATAAATCCACAACACAAAAACAAAATATTCATATAATGAATAGAATGACTTCATAAAATAAACATAAAAAATTAATAGAATAAAAAAATCACATAATAGAAAGACCATATTCATATTATTAAAAGAATAGATGACACTGTGAAAAAACAAATGGACATGATGTTAATTTAATTTCTTTTATAAGTTTTAAATGGGCATGAAAATTAACTAATTGAATAAGTAACAGAAAAACAAGAAATTAATTAAATGAACATGAAGCAGAACTAAAAAGAACATTTTCATTTATTCATATTTATTTGTTATTTTATTAATTTTTATTTGTTCATTTGTATATCATAATTATGAATTATATGAACTCTAATTAGATGTTTTTTTTCTTTATTTTGTGGTTTCAAGAACATACTTGACAAAAATTATTGAAAAAAATTATTAAAGAACAACATTGAAGACAAAAGTAAACAAATGTTAAAAAAGCCAATAAGTGAAAGAATCTAAGTGAAGTGGAAAAAAAAAAGTAGCAACGCACAAGCAGGGAAAACTACAAAAGGCAAAAAAATAACAAAACAAGAAGAGAAAGGGATTAGACATTTGAAATTGCTCATGTCCAAGTTAATTTCACATTTCAGACAGCAATTGATCAAGTTCACGTAATACATATTCAAAATGGTCTTATTATCAGTTTCAATAGTTGGGAATATTTAGAATTTTAATATATATAGTAGGAGGGTGGCTTATGACATAAGTCTGGTTCACATAAAAAGTACTCTATCAGAACACTTACAATTATCCCCTAAGGTTTACCATAACCTACATTTGGTCATTTCTATTTTTAGAAACCTACACTTTACCTTCTATATTTTTTACATTATTTAATAACAATTTTTAAAATTATATTTAAACTATACGATAGTTATTTTTTTAATAATTTTAATCTATAATATTTTTTTTATAGTTAATAGATATTTTAAATTATCAGTTTTTTCTTTTTTATAAATGTATTTTTATCTTTATAAATATATATCAGTATTTTTTAAAGGTTGGTTGATTGTGAAAAAAATATAAAAAATTTTAAAATTACTGAAACATGATTATCAAATAGTTTAAATTAAGGTTTCAAAAGTTATTGTCGGACACCGTAAAGAAATACGTATAAAGTGTAAAATTTTGAAAATAAAGGGATAAAGTATAGTTTAGACTAAACCAAAGGGAGAGTTTTGTAATTTTCATATAAAGTATTGTCCCTCGCATGAACCACGTGCAAAATTAACAATTTATGAAACACCAATCCAATAAAATAGTCGCACAAGCAAGGATGGAAAACCACTTTCTTCATTAATTAATTTATTTAATTTTTTTGTATTCAGAAGCGTAATACAAACTTCCAAAGAGAAATATATTATTATAGTAATAAAAATATATATATTAATTTTTTCAGTATCAGGACAATCAAACCAACCTTTATAGAGCAGAGAAACCCTTTATTCTGGTTAATGGCGATCTCTCCGTCTTTCAGTCTTCCTCCTCTCAACCCCCGCTCCCAGAATTCCAACATTTTCTCAGCCCAGAAAATTCCCCAACTAGTTTTCTCCAATATCCGACGTCCCGACAACAGTTCATTAATCAGCCAGCCTAGGAACATCAAGACGACGGTTCTCACCAGAACAAAGGATTCCTTATCCTCCTTCATCGCCGATCTGGAAACGTCCAGAGATGCCGACGAAACTCGTCAGGGTCTCAAGGCAGAGCGGAGGGAACTTGCGGAGGTATGGAGAGAGATTCACGGAGAAGACGACTGGGTCGGGTTAATTGACCCCATGGACCCGCTTCTCCGATCCGAGCTTATCCGCTACGGCGAGATGGCCCAAGCCTGCTACGACGGCTTCGACTTCGACCCCTTCTCCAAATACTGCGGCAGCTGCCGCTACCAGCGCCGCCAATTCTTTGACGCGCTTGAGATGTCCCACCGCGGCTACGATGTCACTCGCTACCTATATGCCACCTCGAACATCAACCTGCCGAACTTTTTCAAGAAATCGCGGTGGCCCAAAGTGTGGAGCAAGAACGCCAACTGGATCGGATACGTCGCCGTTTCAAACGACGAAACTACCGCCCGCCTCGGCCGTCGTGATATCACCATCGCGTGGCGGGGAACCGTTACTCGCCTCGAGTGGATCTCGGACCTGATGGATTTCCTCAAACCCATTTCCTCGGAGAAAATCCCCTGCCCTGACCAGACCGTGAAGGTCGAAGCCGGGTTCCTGGATCTCTACACCGACAAGGAGGAGAGCTGCAAATTCTGCAAATTCTCGGCCCGCGAACAGATCTTAACGGAACTGAAGCGATTGATCGAGAGGCACGAAAGCGAGGAGATAAGCATAACAGTGACGGGCCACAGTCTGGGAAGCGCGTTGGCGATTCTGAGCGCGTACGACGTGGCGGAGACGGGGTTGAACGTGAGGAGAGACGGTCGGCCCGCAGCGGTGACGGTGTTCTCGTATTCCGGTCCTCGAGTCGGGAACGTGAGGTTTAAAGAAAGGATAGAGATGTTGGGGGTGAAGGTGTTGAGGGTGGTGAACGTGCACGATGTGGTGCCGCAGACGCCGGGGGTGCTGTTTAACGAGCACTTGCCGGCGGCGCTGATGAAGATGGCGGAGGGGCTGCCGTGGAGTTACTCGCACGTGGGGGTGGAGCTGGCGCTAGATCATAAGAATTCGCCCTTCTTAAAGCAGAACGCCGACCCCGTTTGCACCCACAACTTGGAAGCGCTCTTGCATTTGCTTGACGGGTAATTAGTTACAGTAACTAGTGGTTAATTAACGGAAAGTACTTACATTCTTGAGAAGATTAATTATTAAATCTATCTGTACGCTACTGGGTTTATTCTTTACAAAAAAAATTGATTATATTTACTACTTTTTTATTGAAACTAAAAAAGTGGAAGGGTTTAATTCTTAAAAGTAAATTTTTATGGTAAAATTTTTATGAATTTTTTTAAATTTAATTAAAAAAATTAAAAAAATTTAAAAAATTATAAAAATTATTATAACTATTATTATATTAATTTTTAATTTTTAATTAAAATTAGTTTGGGTAGAAAAAATATAAGAATAAAAATAAGTTATTTTAAAATTAATTAATTTATATTAAAACGGACGTGGTGTAAGTTAGAGAAAAAAATCAAGAAATTGGTTATCTTTCTTTGAGAATGGTACCCTAAAATCATCCTTCTGGTTTATATATATGTATCGCTATGAGAGGCAAGGAGAGGGAAGTTGGAATCTTGAAATTCTAGCAATAATTTTAAAATCTTTAACGCTAATCAAACCCAATATTCTAATGCATTTACACTTTCAATCGCTAGAAAGAATTGATCTGTTTATAAAATTTTAAGTTTTTTTTTTCGTTTTCTATGATAATGAATTTTAAGTTGGATACACACACAAGTGGATGAGTTAAAACTTTAAGTGGAATGATACATTATGTTTTACTAGAAGTAATATGTGTGTGTGTATCAGCTATATACGAATATAAACAAGTACAATAAAGTATAAATTGTGTTTAATTATTATATATGGTGATGTTTACCATTAGAAGAGAATTACAAGTAACGGAATCACTTATTTTATGGTTTAGGAGCTTAGAAAAGTTTTGGTTAAAGATTGAATAAGAGTATTGGGAAATAGCAAAGATGAGTTGAAGTCAATATGTAAACTTGTTATATAATGAAATGAAACTTGAAAAAGGTGGATAATACATGTAGAAGACAGAGACTTGTAGAGGACTTGTGGTAGGGGGGCCAAAGATGTGATGAGATGGGACAATTTTGGTTAAAGATTGAATAAGAGTATTGGGAAATAGCAAAGATGAGTTGAAGTCAATATGTAAAGTTGTTATATAATGAAATGAAACTTGAAAAAGATGGATAATACATGTAGAAGACAGAGACTTGTAGAGGACTTGTGGTAGGGGGGCCAAAGATGTGATGAGATGGGACAATTCACACCTTCCAGTCCTATCAGTAGTAATGGTAGTTACAATATGATGATTAAAAAATTAATGAAATTAAGTGCCACTCCCTCGGTCTTTGTGCTAGTAGTTGTATGCATGGTTGTCAACTGTAAAGAATATGAAGGCATTCTTGCAAGTTGCGGCCATTGAAGGGAGAGCAAAAAGAAAGATGAAGCTAGTCATGGAAGACGGCAAGAGTACTCTATTCTAGCAAGACAAAAGGTCCTTTCTCGGCCGGGAAAAGAGATGGCTCAGGGTAGGGCAGGGCAGGAAAGTCTTACTAGTAGATTAGAACAAAGTTTTGGAGATATGTATATATGTAGTTATATATTGGTAAGGCATATTATATGTGGTGTTTCATGTATGTATGGGTGGGTGTAGGTACCATGGGAAAGGGATGAGATTCGTGCTGGCGAATGGAAGGGACCCGGCTCTGGTGAACAAGGCATCCGACTTCTTGAAGGACCATTACCTGGTGCCTCCCTACTGGCGTCAAGACCACAACAAGGGCATGGTTCGCAACCAGGACGGACGCTGGATGCAGCCCGAGCGCCCCAAACTCGACGACCACCCCGACGACATCCACCACCATCTTTCCCAGTTAGGCCTGCCTTCTAAAATTTTATTTTAAACTGGTTATGTTTCAGTAATTCTAAAATTTTTGATATTTTTTTCACAACTAACTGATCTTTAAAAAATATTAATGTGTATTTACATGAAACAAAATGTATTTATAAAATTTTTTGATAATTTACATTGTCTATTAACTGTAAAAAAATTTTAGAGATTGAAATTCTTGAAATATAACTATTATAGAGTTTAAATTATAATTTTAAAAATTATTATCAGATAGTGTCAAAGAAACAGTGATAGAAAGTATAGGTTTTTAAAAATAAAAAAAAACAAATTTTAGAGTTGATGGTAAATTTCTCAAAAAAGAAGAAAAAAACTCTTCGTTTTACCCTCTCTCTTATGTGCAGATGGACTATACTTTTTGAAAGGAAACTGTTTATTCATGCGTGGCAACCTAACCCCCCCCAAAGGCAGACACAACATTTTTTGTTTTTGTTGTTAAACCACCAATATGTGACTTTAAACACAATGCATCACCTTTATCAATTCTTACATATACACGTATGTGATAATCCCTCTATTTCCAAATATCGCTTCCACTCGCAAATGTTGTTTTCGTTTTCATTTTCATAACACTTTTTATTTTAAGTTTAAAAAAAATGATGTTTTCTTGCTTTTGCTTTCGCTCCTTGTTCCTGTTTCTTGCTTTCGCCATTGAGATGCTCTGGCCGACTCAAATCTATACTTTAGAAAGCTTTTTACAAAATTATGAAGTTTACAAATAAATGTGCCTTTTTTTTTTTTAAGGATACATTCGGAAAGCCTAAAAGGTATGAATGAGGTTAGCAAAAACAACCAACAACAAAAAGCCGCAATTGGGCAACAAAATGTGCAATAATATTTAAAGATCACGAAACACCATCAATAGAACAAGACTTTCAAGACTGATTAATATCCAACAAGACATCCCAAGGGTAGAGCAACATACCATACGGCAACTACAATTTATTGACCAAAGGTTTAAAAGATATTATACTTTGTCTCATTTTTATTTTAAAAATATACATTTTACACTATACTATACACTTCACCAATTTAAAAAAAATATTTTACATTTATTAAAAAAATTAATAATTTAAAATGTTCATTAATTATAAAAAAATATCATACTATATAATTTAAATTGAGTTTTTAGAAGTTATTATAGGATAATGTAAAAAGGTACGGACAAATTGCATATTTTTAAAACAGAAATAGCAAATTATAATATCACCCAAATCTCAAGGAGACAAATTATAAGTAAACCTAATCCAAACCAAAGAAAAGAATTCCATAAAAATGGATGGTACGACATTTTTTCCTATTTTTTATATATCGCCATCGACAGGAGTTCAGTTCAACAAGAAATTTTGACGAGTAGTATTTAGTATTTACCATCCAAACACTTTACTAAAATATGTAAATTTCCCATCGTTACTTGCATCCGCCTTAATTCTAGTATCACGGCGGGAGTAGACCGTGGTCTATGGTCTGCTAAGAGCCACTCCACTGCTGACTTTTGACTTTTTTCTAGCAAGTGCACATTTTTGTCACATTGAAGACCTTGGGATCAAATTGACCATATGTTATAGGAACAATGGCTCGTCTGAAGATTAATCGTTCACTTCCAGGAAGCATACGTGGCTTCTTTGATTGGGGCAGAGACTAGACCGGTGAAGAACAGATTCGAGTCAGTTTTGGTATATAGCCATCGATCCGACTACACAAATCCAGTGGTTGAGAGCTCGGAAAATAGGGTAGAGATTCGCCGAAAGAAAGAAGAAGAAAAGAAAATAGAGCAAAGGAGAAGACGTAGAGGTAGAGAAGAAAGAAAATGTCGTACTTGCTGCCTCATCTGCACTCGGGATGGGCCGTAGATCAGGCCATCCTGGCGGAGGAAGAGCGTCTCGTCGTCATCCGTTTTGGCCACGACTGGGACGAAACCTGCATGCAGGTACTTCTATTTCTATTCTTCTTCCCTTACCTGGCAATTATTTGTGATTCAGTAGCTCTGGAAATATCTGTTAGTCGGGAGAAAACCCTAGCTATGGATTTGCGTTATGATCTTCTTCAAGATTGAAATTTCCCCAATTCTTGCCATAATCTATATGTAAGAGAGCTGTTTATGGGTTATTGGGCCAAACTTCATGGAATCCTAGGAGGTTGTCGTAAGAGTTGGAATCTTCTTATTTGCTTCCTGCAGATAGTTATTGGTCAGTGAAAATTTTCTGCTTGTAATTTTTATGGTACTACTTCCAACTGGCGTTCGTGGTATCTTTCTTCTGCCGTCTTTGAATCAGACCCACGCAGTAGTATTAAAGTATCTACAGCATCTTGTAGAATATCTTCATTTTCTCTATGCTGTGAAGTTGTTCTGACCTCTGGTTATTGCATCGTTATGAAATTGCTTGCAACACTAGGAAATTGAAGAAAACATTTATGCAGTATGTGCACGCATAAGAGGTTACTTTATGTGGATTTTGTCTTGTTTTGAAAAATCGTCTTTTAAACGCAAATTGAAAAAGAAAAAGTGAAAGCTTTTGAACCTAGCAATTTCTCCCACATAACAAATTTCTTGGGCATATTCAACCTAATTACTTAGGCCAAGGGATGCATCTGATGCTCAATAGTCCCAGATGAAATATAGGAGGTGAAAAAAGAGGCAGCAATAAATCTAACCTCACTCAGGTAGAATTAGTGAAAAAAAGGCTTTTGGCATTGTTAGTTGGAGTTCAGCTATGGAAAACTTTTCAGTTTCTTTTTCAAATTTTATTCGCAGAAGTATGGTGGCACCGCATAACTCATGGAGGGCAAAACCATATTTTCCAAACTTTGGAGAACTCCTGTAACATAGTGGCGAACATCTATCACAAGGTTTTCCATTTTAACAAAATTAGTTCTCTGAACTTTGGAAAACAAGATGTTGTCCACCTCGTTAAAGCAAGTTATTTGCTCATACTTTTGTTGTAGAAAATTTCGAGATGAAAAATGGGAAATTTTGTACAATTAAATGCCATCTGAGAGCTCCCTAAAGTACTTGTAATTCAACTAATTAGATGGGTGATTTATGCGGCTGACCCAAATTTGTTTGAAGGATTGAGGGCTTTAGTTAGTTGATTTGATTTTTTTTATCATTTAAAACTTAAATCTCTCGCCCCTCCCCCTTCCCATGCTTTTCATTGTCTTATTGTCAAAAATTATGTTTGTTTTTTTTTTCACAAGATGTAGCAATACGGTATGGAACATGTTTCAATATGGTGGATTTATGTGATATACTGCTTGCTGCAACTTGATATATGATAATGATAATTTTGTATGCGTTTCAGATGGATGAGGTACTTGCTTCTGTCGCAGAGACCATAAAGAACTTTGCTGTGATATACCTTGTGGACATCACCGAAGTGCCTGATTTTAACACAATGTATGAGCTGTACGACCCATCAACTGTGATGTTCTTTTTCAGAAACAAACACATAATGATTGATCTTGGCACTGGTAACAACAACAAGGTCAATTGGGCTCTGAAGGACAAGCAAGAGTTCATCGACATTGTTGAAACGGTTTACCGAGGGGCAAGAAAGGGTCGCGGTCTGGTGATCGCTCCAAAAGATTACTCCACTAAGTATCGCTACTGAGTGCTCTTGCAAGTTGTTTTTGATATTTGGCATGTAAGATATATTTCAGACAAATCCTTCAGAAGGCATTGAACTGAAATTGCATTGTTACTTGTTGCAGTTATGGGATTCTTACGTTCATCTTTGCTAGAAGATATTTTCCTATCGATACTTGTGTGTTTTTACGTTCCATGGTATCAAAAGGCTTGGAAGAAAGAAAATGTGCCCTACAGTTGTGGTGTAATATATATGTTTGTTAGTCTGCCCAAATCGAATTGCAACCTGCGGCTAATGGCTCCACTTCAATCCAAGTGTAGCGTCTAATAAATTCATGCGTGTACAGTTTTAAAAGGATGGGCAGCTTTCAATAAGAAATCATTATAGGTGTTATATCCATTATAAAACACTGACAGGTCAAATTGGTAGTCTTGCAAGAAAAGCGAATTCCTACTGAAATAAGTATGAGCATTATCCCTTTGCTATTGCACCGTATCTATCTTTACTGAGGCTTTTCTTCTGTGCCATATATTGAGTTCATCGTCGCCTGTAGCGAATAGCCTCCGCGCGCTCAACAATTATCGATCAAATATGAAACCATGAAATCCCTGCAACTGTAACCTACAGCCAATGCCAACAACATGCATGTGTTCTCTATATTCCCCCACAACCCACCAACTTATCTTCGAATATGATAATAAGAGATACCTCTTTTACCTCCAATAAAAAAGCAATAACATCCTAAGCATGGCATCTTTATCTAACAAAAGGAAGAGTATAATAGAAAGATTGGTGAAAGAATCTTGAGCACAAACCAAGTGAAAACCCCGTGAGGTACTAAGAATTGCCAAAATGGAAAATGAGTTGAAGTAGCGCAACTTATTCCTTCCACAGAAGTGAAGCAACTCAAAGAATTAATTAATAAGATCCAACATCTAACCCATTATAACGGTGTGCTGTATCATTCAAATGTTTGAGATTGACCACAAAACCCTCTTTCTGGTCAAGTTCATGCATTGCCGCACCCTCGAATTTCACGCCAGGCTCAACACCTAATGCCTCCTGTATTTACACAAAAAGGGAGTTCAGTTCCTCCATGTGCCCAGTGCGCCTTCCTGTCACAGTACTTTGGTTGAGATTATTACAAGCAAGTGTAAGCACTTTGGAAATTGATGCTAACCTATATCACTAGATAACATTTTAAGCATTATTATTATTATTCCATGCAACTCATCCATAATACTCCATCAAAGTAAAAAGAAAAGCAAGAGCCATCTAATCAGTTGTCTTACCTTAATCACATTCTTAAGCACTATATATAGACAATCCTTTTTGCTTACTAAGAAGCTTTAGAAGCAGCTTTTTTCTCTAAACCAATCACTCCCTGGAAAAGTTAAAATAGGACTAGCTATTAGGCACAAAGCAATAGACATTGCAATGATACAAAGAACACGAAGGTAACCGAGCAAAACAAAAGTATGTCATCCCCAATTAACCGGAGGTAAGAGTTTATTGTGCGATGCTGCAGTAACAACTAGCAATTGGCGTGACTACATTTTTGAGATTCTTCAATGTTCCTCCTGTGGTTATACTAGAAAAGCTTACATGACTCACCTTCCTCCATCCTTTCACCACTCAATCATACTTCTTGACTTCTTTCACTGACATTTATCAAGGTTGCTGATTTGGATACATGTACCATAATCTAATAAGCTTGATGCTTTTAGGACAGTGCAACGGCAGAATCATGAAGCTTTAACCCAACTTTTTGGAGATTAAGTTTTCGCTTTTCTAAGATCAGTTGGTTCTTGAACATTTGATAACCCAACAAAGTCAAAAGCTTTCAATATTCCTGAATACTAATCTCACATCCTCAAGATTCAATGTTGAATTGAACTGTAGATTACAATAATTTCATGCAGTATTCTTTGCATTTCTAAATCTCACCTAAAATGAATTATTGCAATGATGAGCTAAACACAATTAACACCAAAGGAGGCCTATGCTACTGATGGCTGCAAACCTCAGATGGAGCGATATTTCTTATCTTCCGACTTGGTGTTCTCATTGTTACGAATTCTTCAGCAGATGTTGGATGAATACCCACAGTAGCATCGAAGTCGGCCTTAGTCAAGCCAGCTTTCAAAGCAACAGCAAATCCCTGATCGTTTAACCATAACATGGATAAAGATAAACAGTTTAAAATCCAATAAAATAAAATAAATAAGTAATGGGGATTAACTGAAAACCTGCACAATTTCTGGTGAATCTTCTCCGCACATGTGTACTCCAAGAACTTGATTTGTCCTCGCACAGACTATAAGTTTCATAAACGTCAGATCTGGAAGCCCTGAGAGAGTCGCTTTCAGTGGCCTGAAGTTTGCTGTGTAGACATCAATATCGCCATACTTTTGTACAGCCTATATAATTTTTTTTTAGAAAATTAAAACCAGAAAACAAGTTAATCACTTAAAAAAAAGTCAGCTCTGATATTCGAAATACACTTCATTACCTGTTCTTCTGTAAGACCAATGTGTCCAATTGGTGGTTGAGAAAACACAGCAGATGGAACAGCCCTATTTATTGAAAACAAGGGTAATAAACAAGTCAACAGCCAATCACTTAAAGTCCAAGAATTTAGATTTGAGGGAGTGGTAAAAGGATATGATAGCAGAAGAAAGGGAAGATGTGGAGGGCGTAGCCTGTACTGATGCTTCTATCCCTTTAACACGAGAGCAATAAAAGGCCAAATGGATCCACATCTTTACCATTACATCTTGCTAGAATAGTTACAGTGCCTACTACAAACTAATCTTAAAAAATATGCAGCTAAAATATTTCGTAATTTCATTATTCATGAATCTAAGGAGGAGAATTGTAACAAGAATTCAATTCATCAGCAGAAAAAACCATTCTCAAGCAAGAATAAATACAGCCACCTCGATTATCAATTCAAAATAAAAAAAAAATTATAATTCAAGCAATATAGTTATTTTCCTGGTAAGTTCAACATTCTGATTTAATTAGTCCAAAAATTGAAACATTACCAATAATTTGGTTTCGTTGGTTCATTCAGGAACAATGTCTTCGCCAATGCTCCTCCCTCCATCAAAGCAACAGGAGTCAAGTTCAATCTATCTGTAACATCTCCAACAGCCCAAATAGAAGGAACTGATGTTTGTGAATATTCATCAACCTAGAGGAATAATGAGAAAATTATTAAGCCTGCAGAAAGAAGCACATAAAACAAAACCTGATGAGAGAATTCCAAAATGAGTAAATATACCTCTATTGCACCATCCTTTTTCATTTTCACTCCTACTTCCTCCAATCCTAAGTTCTGCAACATGGTATACGAAAATATATTATCCATCCATTAGTGATCAATCATGCCACTTTCACACCCAAAATTAAGTAGTCCTAACTACCCAGCAAATCAGTAAATTGACCATGTTCACCTCTCCTCTTTACAGTTCCAGATAAAGAAATGATTCTTTACTTTGCAATATGGAACTATCTCCAAGAAAAAAGTAAAACCACACATAAATCTAACCTTTGTATTTGGTCTACGTCCAGTTGCAAACATTACATGCGAAAAGCCTTCAACAGTTCCCTTGTTGGTTTTCAGAGACAGCAGCCCATCTGCTGATTTATGTATAGCTTGAGGTGACTCTTCGGTGTGAAACTCAATACCTCTTAGAGACATCTGTTCTGCAACAAAATCCCTGATCTACAAAGGCATAAAACATCAATTCCATTTGGTGAATCATGTTATTCGAGCACTTATCAGCACCAAAAGATGGTTACCTCTTCATCAAAGCCCCTTAAAACCTTTTTCTGCCTAATGAATACATGGACATCACTTTTCAAACCGTTGAAAATGCCTGCAAACTCTAATCCTATGTATCCACCTCCAACTATTGCAATTTTCTCTGGCTTAGTGGGTAGATCTAGAGCAGCATCTGAATCTATTGCATACTCATTCCCTGGAAAATCAGGAATGAAGGGCCGACCACCAACAGAAATTAGTATGTGTCTTGCTGTATAGACTTTCCCATTCACATCAACAGTATGTGGATCCACAACCTGTAGCATCGTTAATTGGAGCTATTTGATAATCAAAGCAACTTTTGGAAATTTTAATATAAATGGTAAAAAATCACAAAGTAAACATCATTACCAGAAGAACACTTTCTTTTCTAAAATACACGTTGGAGCCACCGACCTACCTTTCCACGGCCTTCAATTAGTGTGACACCAGCATTTTTCAGAACGTTCTTATAAATACCAGTAAGACGCTGCAATTCAGCATTTTTGTTGGCCATCAAGGTGCTCCAGTCATGCTTTGGTTCAGTATCATAATTCCATCCAAAACCATTACTCTCATCAAACTCGTGTGAGTATTTAGATGCATACACAAGGAGTTTCTTTGGAACACATCCCCTCAGCACACACCTGTGTTAGGGGAAAAAACAAGCATAAGAAAATATTACAAAAATCAAGCAGATGCAGAGATAGTGCAAAGGCAGAAAAACACACACCAAAGAAACAAGACAAGGCACCCTCTAATTCCACGCGGTACACACCAACCAAAACACAGTAAGAGAAACAGCATAAACAAAGCATGACAATTTATAACCATTTCTTTCCAGTTACTAGTTCTTATTGAGGACGAGATTAATCCTCCAAAAGATTTTGATCCAAAAAGCAGGATAAGACGATTCATTTTAGTTTCGATAATTTTTTTTTTAAAAAAACAAAGCCGATCCCAGTTTCAGTAGTTTAGCAAATATTGGATGCCAACCGCAAAATTATTTTCGCGTCCGGACTTCGACACCCAGGCAAAAATAGAGAAAAAAACATCATTAACATATACAAAGTATCCAAACACATAATAGAACTATAATAAAAACTTACGTCCCGCCGACACCTCCAGCAATCTCGGACGATATCGTGGCGAAAGGAAGTTCGCAGATGGCCACAGAGGCGCCGAAGCTGGCTGCGAACCGCGAGGCACGGACCCCGCCGCTGCCAGCGCCGATGGTGAAGAGGTCGAAGTCATAGCGGCGAGGCAACTCAGTGCCATTACCTGACTCGGCGCGAGTGACAAAGTGACGGCTGCGCTGTGGGCGGTGACTAAGGGGAAGGTAGTTACGCTGAGAGAGGGAACGGGAGGGCTTAGGCACCAGGGACGTTAGGGTTTTAGCGAACGGAACGGAAAACTGAATTCTTCTACAAAGATTTTGAAAAGTTGGAGAAGAAAGCTTAGGATTCGTAAGCGGAGATGCCATTTCCAGGCTTCTCTTTTCGAGTCGTCCGTGCTGGTGCCTGAGGATCGAGTATGTTTCCTATGGCGCGCCTAAGGCTGCGTTGTTGGATATCCGAAGGCGGAATCTGACTGGGTTCGGTTCGGTCGTCCTTGTGTTTCGGATTTTGGGTCTATTTAACGTATTCGGGTAACGAACTCGAACTGTTCTTGGACTTGGACCTCGGTTATTTTTTGTTTGTGCACTGTGTGCCCCGGCTGGGGAGGTTCGTGGGTCAGATTGACAATACAGAATCAAACCTGGGCCTGAGCAAGCAATGTCTGGTACGGAGCTCAAAGTTTTGGTACTGCGAAAAATTGACATGAACCAAAGTTGGATTAGAAACAAAGCTTTAGGAGAGCTTTCCACCTAAATAAGGTAATATATGGCTCAATCTCAATTAGTTTGAATTTGATGTGACTATTAGATACCGGAGTAGAGACAACTGCGCCAAAAATAATGCAACATTCACAATGAGATTCAGTACAAGCTTTGAAGAGGCTTTGATACAAACAATCTAAGCATATTTTTCGAATCCCACTACTGGTAGAGGGCTTTCCTCTTACTAAAGCAAAGTTATCTTTTACCATTGACATCATGCAAGGCGGGTCTAACGTAGAGTAACCTGGGAACCAAGCAAATAAATATCACTTTAAACTAAAAGAAACAAATACCACCTGCCAACAATAGCAACGAAGGAATTTATTCAATAACCGAGATAAGAAGACAAGTTCCTGCCTTCTCAAGAATTGGTATTTAAATCTGGTAAATTACATCTGTAAAAATAGAACTTCTGGTAGAATACACGGAATGAGTTATGTACAGAGGAAAACACCTTCCCTAATAAACACTTATCTTCTGGGTTAAATTAACTTGGCCCCCCAAAGAATACAGCATGACAATTTTGGTAAAAAAATGAGCTAGGATCTACAAGTGACTGTCAAAAAAATCACACCGACAATGTAGTTTCTATGAGTAAGAAAGAAAGAAACCCGTTTCTGATTGTGTGCTATTCTGTTATTCGTGTATGTTGCACTGTTGCAAGTATGGATGATCATACTTCAAATGCTTGCTCCAATAACCTCTGTACTCGCTGATTCCTATTTCCAACCACGGTTTCCTAACTCCATCATAGTGTATAACAGCAGCATGCTCGATTTCTTCCTGGCCAAGACCTGTGTTGTAACCTAGACCAGGTAAATGCCACTTCTTATCTAAAACCACTGTCTGATTATAGAAAACTGCCCACCCTAAGGGCAAAGTCCCAGCCTTCCACAATGGCCTCTTGAGGCCCTGCAGGATACAGTGTAAAAAGGGCATTAGGAAAAACATGTCTCCTAGAGAACATCAATGGACAAATAGAACTATCATGACGTCCACTCAAAATCAATTCATTCAGATAAGAACAATTTCTGTTGCAGGACAATTCTAATATCTAAGGGTACGTATCATAAATTGAATTAAAAATATATATATATATATATATGCCTTTGTTTCTTTTAGTTATGGGAAGGACACATCTATCATCACAGATAATGGTTGGACCACGTATCCCAAAAATGAAAAATTAAAGTACCCGGCTCTCTGTTGTATGTTAAAATCAAAGAATTACTTATCAAATTGATAAAAGGACACCTTCAAATATGTCCTGGTAAACAAAAGCATAAGCATCATTAGATAAGCTAATGCAACTATTAAGAAAAAGGATAAGACATAACATACCAATTGCAGATATTTATCATAGAGATCCGTTAAATTTTTTGTTCTCCACTGTCGCAGATCAAACAAATTCATTCCAAATGCCCATGTGCGTGCCTTTGGATCAAACCTCGCTGCCACAAATGGATCTGAAAAGTTCAGAAACATATGCATCTGATGATAGGAAGCTCCAATTTTATGACAAGTCCCAACAGCAGCATTTACTTTCCCTTTCATGCGAGTACTCCAAAGTTTGGTTAAATCTCTTCGCACTATGACATCATGATCAAAAAGCACTATCTTATTAAGTTCAGGGAAGATGTCAGGAAGATGAAAACGAAGGTGGTTAAGTGCAGAAGTGTATCTTGGGTCTTGAGACCACTCTGCTGTCAATTTTGCTTTTTTAACGGAGTTCAACCATTCAAAATCGTCCATGCTCTGGATCTGGATCACAGCTTTGCCCGGAGGGTTCGACAAGAACCACATGGAAATTGCAGGGAGGTTCAGAGAATCAGTCACAACATGAAAAACAATCTTCTCTGGTTCCTGTTAAACACTCGCTGTTGTTAACTTTCAGGACATCTTAGATAATATTTGGTAAGGAACTGGGTTAGATCTAACTGATGCAACTAATCTGTCAGGAGTTAAATGGTAATATTGATATCTATGAAAAATAAGCTTAAATAAGACATAAATATACACATCTATATGTAGCTATCATAATCAAATAGATTCAGGAATCAGGGGAGTACATCAAAGGAAAATTAGATATGAATATGGGGGAGTACATCAAAGGAAAATCAGATACCCAGTTGGCAATGCGGGGATTTCAATGACATCCACTTTTAGGTGATTTCTCTTATATGTGATTTTCTTGTCAGATTTTGCACAGATTCTTACCATAGGAAAGATTCAGAAGACTTTGGATTAAGTCCTGCCTATCAAATATCAGGGCAAAGTTTTCAATCAAAAAATGAATCCAGATCTGATTCCATGCAGAGCAACAACTTACAACCTGCATACCAATAGCATTTCACTTTTCCTCTTACTTTGTTATTTTATTTAAAGCTTCCAATACTTGCAGCCCACAGACTTGTTACAACAGAAAGTAAGCTTCTGCTGTCTAGAATTTATGCATGAGGGAGAGGCAAGGCAATGAGAGAACAACTATCCATAAGAAAAATTACCCGCACAACAATTTGTGACAAAAAAAAAATAATAACTTTCTTATAGATGTTTTTATGTGTCCCTATCCAGCATAAAGCAAACTAAGAGCCAACAACAAAAAATGATGATAAAAGTTGATGGATGTAAAAAGCACCAAGAAGATACCAGTGCAAAAGAGACAGCGGAGTTCACAACTGCAGCAGAGGCCAAAACATTGTCAGAAAAGATGGCATAATGAAAAAGGTCAGCATCATGAACCCTGTGTTGGTTTGGAAGCAGCCTTTTCTCGGGTTGAAGGGAAAAATATTCAGATGTCAGTCGCATGGAAAGACAGTGGAGGCCTTTGGGTGTTGTCCGTCCAGCAAGTTGAACAAGAAATGACTCTTCATTCCTATGTGTTCGAACTTGCTCTTCAGCATTTTGAGTCATAGCACGAAGTTTAGAAGCCATAGCAAGACAGTCAGGGTATATAGAACCAGCTTTGGATAAAGATGCTGCCATCGCCCTCATTTTCTGCAAACAACTGCAGATTATAACTGTCATCAGATCTTAAAATTACTGACCAACTCAAATAAGAGATCAACAGAAAATGTATTCACTTCCACCCCTTAAATCTATCCTATTCAATCAAACATATGAAATCTTTGTATCCTACGTGCAACTTTACATGAAGCTAAGTATTTTGAAACAATATTTTGTTATGACAAGTAACATTCAGTTTTGGCTTACCGCCTTGACAAATCAGAATCCCTGGTGGCTTCACCTAATGCTCGTTCTACCTCCTTAATTCGTGTCTTCAACTCTTTTACCAAGTGAGAATTGCTACCTGGTGGTGCAAAATTCAAATATACTTTGGCTCTGATAATCTGATCTTTCATCTGCCTAACCTTCTCATCAACTGCTCTCTGTGGCAGGATTTGCACTTGGCGATCATGTTTAGTTGGTCTCTGAATTGGTTTCCTCTACAATAAAAAAAAAAAACAATTATTTGCCATGAATGCACAATACAAATGTATTAGCAGATTTTCTGGTTTTAACCACAAAATAAGACAACTGCTCAGAGTGAGAAATGTACCAAGTCCATGTTATAAATTTCTATGAGGATGCGATGTCACATCATTCAACACATACAATCTCATTGCTCTTTAATCAATTTGTATTCACTTACTCCACCAAAAAAGAAAGTGATATTCCAAGGTCCATACAACGTGACTAGGAGAATTGTGTTCAATTTGCAGAATACAATCAGCAAGATGCACTTTGTTGCTCAAATTCTTGCCCACATTTACAACGAAAATATGAAAATTGGGAATTTTATTTTGTGATTGCAACCTTAATCATAAATACATGCACAACCCTAAGTTCTAAATTCCCTACCCCTCTTATTCCACGTTTCCATATTGCACATGTTCTACTTATACCATTTTGCGAATGCCATTGTTCTAAGCAAGTCTGCAAACAATTGTTGATCATGAGCATCTATACCAGACTTCTCCTATGATATCCCATGCTTGTTAACATAAACACATCAAGCTTACCAGATGAATTTTGCAGTATCATTTACCGGCAATTTGTTCAATCCTGTCCTTTAAAAGCAAAACTCCCTACTTTGCAATTTTATGTAAGATTCTATAATGACTCCAAAAGCCACCCCCACCCCCCGGACCCAAAAAAAAAAAAAAGCAATAGAGAACTTCTATTTTGCTTGAATTGATCTTATTTCCTCTACTTTACCAGCAAACATATTAATTCAACTCATTAAACAAGGGCTGAACCCCCTGGTAAGATTCCAAAGAAATAAGAGAGTGACACCCATGGTCTCTGCATCTTTGAAACACTAAACAAAGCATTGCATATTATATGAACTTGGTTCAGACAGAATTCTCAATAAAACCTGCACAATCTGACTCGAGTTTGCTTGCAACGTCTCGTGGGGAAACTGTTCCTCCATTTTCCTTGCATGCACTGTTTCTGAAACTGAACATAAACATGTGGAAATAGGGTTAGCTAAAAACAGGAACAGAAACTTGAAACAGCATCAGGATACTGACCATTTCCTTGTATGAAGTTAGCCGTGTCTGTGCTATTCTGAGACTGCTCAGAATTACGTCTCCCATTGGAACTATAGCTAACTATAGAATTAAAATCCTTATCTTCGAAAACAACTAGATTTGGTTTTCGCAAGTCTTCACCAGTTTCCTATGTAACATGAAAATACAGTTAAACTTCCTCCGTTCACACTGAATACTACTTAACATCGACAATAAAAGAGAAGAGAAAGAGAGCCATTAATCTTGAACTACCTGCCCAGTTGCCTTAAGTTTTACATCATGTGATGCAAATTTCTGCGCCGAACAAACAAGGATGTCATCAGATACCAGTAGGGAAAGAAAATAAAAAAGAAACAGTAAAAGAACATGCCTAAAGAAAATTAAAGGTATGGACAGTTTTCACATTAAGCAGAGGCGGAGCCCGGCCTCCAAACTCCATCCAATTAACTTTACTTGTAGTCCAAAAAATTATCATATTTATTTTTAGTAAGATAAAATATTCATATGCACCTAAATTTATTTTTAGAAGCTACAAAAAAGTGATGTTTGAAAATTTTGTGTGATCCAAAATATGTAATATGATCATGTATTTATACTATTTTTAACTCTAGTTTTCGACTGGCCCCCCAATAGAAAAATTCTATCATAGTTTTAAAAAAGCCCCCTAGTAAAAAATCCTAGGTCCGCAACTGGCATTAAGAATGATTAAATTGTTTTCCTACTATTTTAACAGCTTTCAGCAATGAAGCAGAGCAACTCAATGCAAGACAAACCAAAAGTGGAGAGGAAAAAAGTAAAATAAGAAAAATATGATCAAGAAAGAGCACTTCGTAGTTCATACTATAGTCGACAAATCCTCAACAAACTCTCTCCGACCTACAGAAAAAACCAAAACAGGATCAATCAATACAAGCGCAAAGGGATAACAAAATCGATACAGATGATAGCGAAAACGAAGATCGAGACTCTTTCTCAAGATCACTGAGAAATCTGAATCCGATCGCTAAAATACGCGTTCAAGCAGTAAAGCGAAGAATCAACCGATCCTGGTTCAAGTTGGAAGATGCGAAGATTACCGATAGAAGATAAGCCTTGAAGTCGATTGGAGACGAGAAGAAGAGGCGCGAGAACCGATAGAGACAGCATCGAGAGGATCAAAATCCTCCACCATCGACGCATTTGGTTCATCAACGAAAAGTCCCGAGTCTCCACAGCTTACCTCTCTCAGTCGCTATCGAGAAAGCACATTTCTCAGATCCAAAACACTCCGATTCGATGCTTCAGCCACAAGGTATAGACTAGGGTTTCTTGTCGTTTTCCCTCCTGTGAAGAAGCTCCGAGATTAAGTACCGTATTAGTTTTTCCCTAACAGCCGAACCGGAGTGGCATCTTTCAGGTGATTCTCCCCCTTGGAGAGTCTGAGGGAGGAACAGGTTTCGTCTTCTTTTTGTTTGCCCCTTTTCTGATGATTACTTTATTTTTTTGATTTTAATGCTCTCCCGATCGCTGCGGCGGTCTCGTCGCTTGATGATAATTGATAAGGAAAGTTTTTCCCCTGTTTTTTCTAGCATAATTTTTTTACAGTACGGATATGAACATTTAAAATCCATATATAATACATTAAAGCGCGAAAGACTCATCCAGTTGTGACACCTGGCCCTTTTTTGGGGGGATTATGTCTGTTTGGGTGCTTATAGTTTAAGGGTCATTTTAAGTTGGTGTTTTTTCTTTTGAAACATACAGCTGCGCCATGCAGCGGGTAATGACAAGTGTCTTCCTTTTCTGGGTTTATTTAGTTTGAGATGCTTCCATATCTTTTCCATGCCCGCTTTCCCCACTGTCTCTTTCAGCGGCGTAATTATAGCCCTGTCAAAAAACTTTCAGCTTGGGGATCGTTTTCTCCATTTTTTTTTTTTTTATATTTTCTGGGCACAATCTACTACTCCATCTATCTCAAAATTTTTGCTCCATTTAATTTTTTATGGTATTTTGATTTGAATTAATTTATATAAGAGTATTATTATATATGAAAGTAGGTAGTTTAGCCAAATTATCTTTTCATAATTTGAAAAAATGTAACAAAAATTGACAGAGTGTCACCTGTTACTTCAAATGAGCCACACCATGACACATGCTAATTGCCCTACCAATTCAAAATACCCATGTCCCCAACTTCTTTGCGTGGAAAGGTAAAGCATTTTCACACCCACGATTTCCTACCCATCGAATTGCTGTTATATATAAGCAGTTAACCTAATCACACGATCACTTCCTAAACGATTCATAACGTATGGATACGACCTACTAACACACTTATCCACAATCACTGTCAGTTACTGGTGTCAGTTACAATGGTTAGTATATATAGCACAAGGCCTTTAATTTTTCTCCTTTCATAATAACCACCTTACTATCGTCCATGCACCTCTAGAATTTGACCAGCAGCTATCTCAATCGCCCGACAGTGATTCACCGCACCCAAGTCACCTCTTCCTAGCACACCAATCCCACACCACCATCTTGCAAAAAGCATTGTTTCTACCATCTACCCTTCGGCTATCCATTAGGATACTCTTACCAGCAGTGATCTCGGTTATCCGACAGGCATTCAATGCACCAAGCGCAAATCTTCCTCCCACACCAGTCCTTCTACACACACATCCTACAAAAACCATTGGTTTTATCAATTTACAATAACTCTTCATTTGTTTGACATAAAAAATGTATGTGACTCATTTATGCAATTTGCAGATAACTTACCATTTTCCAAGCAACACGTGACAATCAAGCAAGAAGGAAAAGCAAAAACTTAATCATGTATCAATTTTCAACCTTTCACTGTTATCAAGCTTTCAAAGTATATAACTCACAATGTTGTATTATTTCGCACATAAGAAAACATATCAGAAGCAGGAAAACTTACCAGGAACAACACACAGGTTCAGATTTAATATATTTAAACCCTGTTACAGTGATTTTCCCTTTAACCCTTGATGCTTCCCAGTAATTTCATATGCCACTATTCATGCACCCATTTATGTTGCTTGTTATCATCCTATATGCAGAATGTTTATCAAGATCAAGTACGTCAACTACAGGCAGAGGTTGATGAGCTAAAAAGGAGGTTGTTGTTGCCCTCATGAGGATGCACAGGAAACTGACCTTTCAGAGGCTAGATGTGGTTCTAATGACCTTTGATGCTAAGTGCCATAAACTCATTTATGTTTTCCCTTTAAGACTACGCATTATTAAGTTTTCTGTTTTGTGTTTCATTCTTTTCAGACTATGGTTTCTTATTTTTCCATGCTTATGTCTACGTTGCTTTGTTAGTAATATCACTTATTTCCTACGTTTTTCGGCTATTGTTTCTTTCAAAACTTTCGACCACATTGCATTTCTCCTCCACCTTAACCTCTTTTAATTAGGATTGTCATTATATTTTACTAGGTTTCACTTAAACCTAAGTCCCATGCATGTTACTATGCACAAAAACTTAATTATGAATGCCAAACAATACATTCAATCACTCATGTTATCCAGAAACAAGTTATCTCATATAGGGTTTCTTTTTTATTACCTTCGTCATTACATTTGCTCTTTCTTTAAGCTCATGTCCTTCAATCTTCTTTCTTCCCCAACCAGTGACTTGCATGCAATGATACAGTGGATAAAACCTATGTCAGGGCCGATTTACATATTATTTAGAGATGCCATTAGAATTTACATCAACCTCTGCTGTCTGATTTTCGTTTACCATTCTATCCGCCACTTTTCCAGCAATTACCTGTACACCGTTCCTTGTTGACAAAAGAAAGATGGTCAAAGAAAATGTCAGTTCGTTGGTGTGGCACATGTATAAAGGACAACGGATCCAACAGATGGAAAAGTTCAGAATGATTTACCTTATCCAGTGAGGCTTCACTGCTCATGACGGCGCGTCATAGACATGCACTGCTCAAGCAACGGAGCAAGGGCCGCCAGCAAGGGTCGCTAGCGCCTCTTCACTCCTACTACTCCCGAAATAAGGTTACCTCCCTAACCAACCACACAAAGGTCATTGCGGCCAGCAAATCAGTTAGGGTTTTCAAACAACTTCCTAGCTTTTGAAAAATGTTTGTGAATCTATGAAAATAGGTTTCAATTTTGAAAAAATGTTGTCTGGATCTACAAAAAACCTTTCTATTCTCCTATTTTTTTTTTTTTTAAAAACCAAACCTTACTCTATTAGCGTTAAGAAGTGAAAATACGATAAGTTTTCAAATGGGGGTAAGGTGAAAAAGGACGGAATAGATCAAAAGTAGTGGAGGTAGGGGAAGAAAAAAAATTTCTGGAGAAGTGGTGGTGGAAGAAAAACGATTTTTGAATAAGCGGCGGTGCCTATGCCGGGAAACACATAACCACTGCAGTTCTTGCGGCGGTAAACTTAAAATCTCCGGCGGATAAATGCCGTAATACCCTTCACCTATTGGGTTTATCTTCAAACCCAGAAAAATTTGGAGAGAGACCATAGGGTAAGACAGAGAAGATAGAGAAAGACAGACTACCTCGAATAACCTTCTTCAGATTTTTTTCACTATTTATGTCTTGTAGCCCTAACAAAATTATCTTTTTACTCCCTTATTTCCTCTCCGTGTTTTACTTACAACCTTAATCTCTCAGGGGTTCTCCAATATAACCTCATTCTTTACAACACTCACATTTTATCCCTTTTGTTTGTTACCAAAACAAAAGAGTCACCCTCATTCCTGGGTTCCTTTTGGCCCATATTTACTCTAAATTTGGGTTTCATTTAATTTATGAGGCCCAACATTTCATTTCGTGTCTTTTATTCCCATCTTCCTGGAGTCCATCTCCTATGGGCCAACTTTCTATCAATTAAATTTGGCCCATATTCATTTATGCAAAAAGAATAACTAGCATCAATATTTTCTCCAATTAAATATGAAGTAATCGTATTCAAATATGTTTATTTATATCAATTTTATGCTATACATTATAAGAATTTTACAATTGAGTTTGTATAGAAAAATATTTCTCTTACCTACTTACACAATTAACAAAAACACATTACTTTTTAAGGAATAAAGCAAAATATTACTTACACTTTCTATACTTTGCACTCACTTTCCTTAAAAAATAATGTTTACTCTGTTACTTATCCTTATAAAACACTATAGCATTTACGTATCATTTTAAAAAATAATCCATTCTTCAAACCATTGCGACTTAATTAAAAATATCATTGTCTTTAATTGCTTTCTTTAAAACATTGTTAACTGGTTGGAAAATTTAAACTTCTTCCATGCCCTTCCTCTGAACCAATACCAATTCCTTATTTTCATGATAACTTAGTTAACATACCGGGCACAAACAATTATCCTACATTATTTGAAACTTCTGATAAAGTCATTTCCCTCCTTTATGCTTTTTACACTATTAATTCTCATATTCCTGTTACATAGATGTTTCTGATATTGTCAACAACCATCAATTTACTGACGTTGTGCAACAAGTTGAGGCAGATGAGCATCAGCGTACGCTTCCTCATCTATTCCACTACACTTATTTGTCAGTTTCCTTTACATATTATCTAAACTTTCAATCCAACTTAGGGACATGTTCTCAATATTAAGATATCGAACCTCCTCATTGTGTTTGCCCCCACTGTTGACGTAGAGTTCCCGAAGATAAAATATCTTTCAAATATATGATTTCCCGTATTTCCCAATTGATGTCTCATTTTACTGATGTTATCTGACTAAATACTAAATGCGTTTTTTGTATGAGGATGACAACAGATGTTTCTATATGAACTACTGTCACGTCCGTTAAACGAGTTATGAAACTAGTTTTGTTATTTTCGCTACAATAGCTTGCTGTTGTGTCACTGGTGTTTCTATTGATATGGATGTATCTGTAATTTGGGAAATCTGAGGCATAACGAAATATTTGAGTTTTGTTTATTGGGTTAATCGCAATGACAGGTTTGAGGGGATCATTACATTTCAGATGAGGCTACCATTATTGAAAGTTACAAATTGGTCCCTACTGTGAAGCACGGTACTACTTCTAGCTAATATTAAAATTTGAAATAAATTATTAATAGTTATAATAATTTTTTTGTATCTCTAATATTAAAACTTAAATGCAGTTGAGTAAAAATTAATAGGATTAATGGGGTAAATTATTTGACCGGTCAACTGAGGGTGAAAGAGGGGTATGCAATAGGGTTTGAAGATTGTTAAAATTATGAGGTAATGTCATTAGGTAAAATTGGGTGGATCAACTCACACCCTTCTCACTTCTAGCCTCTCCCTCACTCATTTCATCACCACCCCTGTTGTCCCCTCCGCAGTTTTGCTTATTGTCCAATCATACCATTCCCATGTCTGACAGCCAACCCATAACCTTGGATCCGGTGACCCACAGTTGAATCCAACAAATGACGGTGACAAAGCCTATTGACAGAAGACCTATATGGTGGATTTCGTGGCTTCTCCACATAGGGGTAAGCATGGGTAGGTAACTTGAAACTAAACCCGAATCACCCCTATTCGGTTGGGTTAGGTTGGATAAAAATGAATCATGGTTCGCGAGCCGGTTCCACATATAGGAGAACTGACAGTTTTTAGGTTGATTCTGGTTCTATATGGAACCAGCCCGAGATATATATATATATATAGAATGGTCATTTTATGTTTTTATATTAAACCCTTAAACTAATGTCCTAAATTGAAATAACATGAAAGTTATGGGATTATTTACGAAATTTCTCCATATTCATTTAAATCATTCTCCTTTCTGTACCAACTACTTTTGCGTCATTTTACTTTTGATCTCTCTACTTCAGACTACCCTCTACAATACAATTCTCATATTTTTTTTCATTTATGAGCCATACGAAACTAGAAATTCATTACATCAACATAGTTTAAGTTTTGATATTGAAAAAATAGTCTTAACGACTCAGTTTTTCATGTTGAATGTCATGCCAATGTTGGAATTATACTGAAGGAAAGTAAATTGGTTGAGATGGAAGATACTCTACAAGTAACTCTTTTGAACCATTTTTGTAATAACAACATTTTAAACTTTTAAACTCTTTTAAATGTGTCTAAGTACATATATTTAAATATTAATTTAATTGTATATTATGTTGAATATTTCATAAATTGGTTATGGATGTAATTTTATTGAATTTTGGTGTTGTTATAAGTATATGGTATAAACTAAAAAACCTAAAAACCAGAATAAAAAAAACCCGGAACCATGGTTCTAGTTTTATTCAGTTCTCGATTTTTAGGTTTAATAGAAAATTTTTTGAACCGGGGCCATTTCGGGATGGTTCGGTTCTACCGTAAAACCGAACTAACCCGAACCATGCTCACCCTATCTTTACCCAAGACGGTGTAGTGGCATTCATGTTTCTTCCAGATAAGCCTTTTTTCATCAATCACTCTAGGTTTTTAGATCGCAGTAGTTAGGCGCAACATGCCCAGCTTGCTTGTGAAAATCCAATAGTGAGCTACCAAATCCTAGGGGTGTGCACCGAACCCAGCCAATGCACAAAACAACATAAATTGATCCACACCAAACCGAATGATATGCACTTTTATGCAATTTCGATTGTGGTCCGAATTTAAAAATTTTAAAAACGAATATCATATGGTGCAGTTATGATTTTTGAATGTCATAACGAGTGAAAAAACCATACGGCCCGATAAGAGATACCCAATCCAATATAAATTATATACTTAATTCTTTCTCCCTTTTGGTTATATTTGTTATCCTTTAATACTAATTTATTAAACCCAAAATTAAAGTTTGATGAGGTACGGATAATGGATACTGTTTTGTAAATAAAGGCCCAATCCAACACATAGCATATTGTAATGTTTGTTTGTTTTGCTGCCCTAGCCCTACTGTTCATTGCTATGCAAAACTGTTAAACCAAGACAAAGAGCGAAAGTGAAGGAAATACAAAGTGGAGAAAAAGAATCTCAGACTTTGTTTGGGTTTGTCCGTTTGGGATGTTATTCACTACTCTTTGATTCTTTTCTATGGACCATGCATGGCTTTTTTTTCTCTCAATCTTGGCTTTGTCGAATAGGTATTCTTATATTTTTCAATGTTTGTAATCTAAGGTTCTTTCTTATTTATATATTTAAGATGCAAATCACTTCTCATTCTTCTTTCTCGTTCATTTCTCACTATTTTCACGAAGAGTTATCTCTTTTTCCCTTTGTTTCTCTCCTGCTCCAGCTATTCAATAATAAAAATATAATTTTCCTTTTCTTTTCATCTTTTATTGTAATCTTTCTATTTTATATGTGAGTTAGTTTATAGGTTAGATTGTATTTTTATTTTTGTTGTCAATGTTATGTGCATGTATTAATTTTTTTGGATTTAGTGTGATGAATTTTGTGACATGAAAAAAACCACAAGTGAACCATATTTATATGTTGTGTTTTTTACGGATTTATATACAAAGTGATGTGGTTATAGATTTTAAATTGTAAAACCATTTATTAAGAGGTGTGGTTATGAGTTTAACCGTAAATCGCATAAAACCGCACCATAAACATCTATACCAGATTCGAGGGCCCAACTCACCAATGGTGTTGCAAATGCTGGTAGAACAAGAGTGGATGATGGCTAAGAGAGGGAACCATGCAGTTTTGAGCAGTTTCATGGAGGACCAGAAACAATAAATCAAGAAATAGTAGCTGGTATTGGCTAAAAACGGAGATTGAGGAGACAGTGGCATGGAGGTGTAAATAACCCCAATTCTATACTCTTTTTAGTTTCCCTGGCTTGTACCCTCTATTGACTAGCCCAAAAATGTTGACCCATTAATTTCATTAACTTTACTGAACTGCTCCTTAGTGTTAAATAACATTTGGGTTAATTGCAATTTGTCCCCTGATATTTAGGTGAAATTACACTCTACCCCATATTGTTTAAAAAATATATACTTTATTTTCTTCCTTTTTTATATAGTTCAACAATAATTTCTAAAATCTTAAGGCCAGTTCGTATGGGTTTAATGTGAGGCCGTTAACAAGTTTTTTCTATTGCCCACGTGGTTCATACGGTTGAACCTCAGAAATGTTTCAAAATGTTACCAAAATTACCATCATACCAGTTATCATCTTTTTACTCTCCAGCTGGTGATTAGCTCGTGTGTGCGTCTGTCACGAATAAGTTCAACTGCACTGTGAGAGGAAGGCAAGTGGTATTGTGGTTCTAGCCCTGTAGGACACACTGTGGAAGGGTTTGTTGTTCTAGGTTTCTATCAGTTTTGGGTCAAGCTCGGTGTCATCGGTGTTCAACATTGCATCAGAGGTCCAATATGCTCATAAGACAAGTACATTGACAATTCGTTCGTTGGTGTCCAAAGGTCCAATCCGTCATCATTTTGGCTCAAATCCACTGAAGCAGGTCCCTTTCTACCCTATTTTCAAGCTGATTGGCACCCTCCACCCATTGCTCGTACGATAAGTATATTGACAATTCATCAATTGGTGTCCGATCATTGGCAAATGCGTAAATGTAATAAGGAAAATCAATATAAAAAATTAAAATCAAGGAAAAAGGAATTAGTAAGGAAAAATAAAAAATTAAAATCAACTTCTCTACATGACTAGGCCTATGTGGGAGGAAGCCAATAAAGGAAATTGATATAAAAAATCCAGTTCACTACTAACTTCAACCAAAGACAATGGAATATAGTTGCCCACATTGCATTCTTTACTCTGGTCAAATATGTGTAATAACATGGAATATGAGGTGCATTATTGGAACAAAAAAGTGGGCCCACTGGCTGGTCTATAAAAAAAGATGAAAAACACATTAATAGCAGAATTTATCCTAACTGCTCATTAATTTAAACTGTATGGTGGAGGGAACCAGATGGTGGCCGGCGGGGGGAATCGGGCAATTCTGAGCAGCTTTGTGGAGGACCAGAGACAATAAATTAAGCAATAGTGGCTGGTCTTGGCTAAAAAGTAAGACTAGGGAGATAGTGGCATGGAGGTTTAAATAATCATAACTCCTGACTCCTTTTAGTTTCCCTAGCCTGTACCCTCTATTGACTAACCCAAAAATGTTGACTCATTAATTTCATTAATGGTAACCAAACTGCCCTTTAGTGTTAAATAATATTTAAGTTAATTACAATTTATCCCTTGAGATTTATGTGAAATTACATTTTACCCCTTATATTTAAAAAATATACACTTTGTCTTCTGCCCTGTTTATATAGTCCAACAACAACTTCTAAAATATTAATTTAAACTGTACAGTAATCATCTTTAAGTACTTTTAATATGAACAGTAATTTTTTAACAATTAGTTAACATTTAGTAAATATTTTTTAAAAAATTGCAATAAATATTGAAAGAAAAAAATGATAACTTAAATTATTCATTAACATGTAAATTAAAATACTGGAATATGGCTACTGCAATGTCTAAATTAAGATTTTAAAAGTTCCTATTAGATTGTATTAAAAACACATAGGCGGAATGTATATTTCTGAAATAGGATGAAGTAAAGTGTAATTTTATTTAAATTTCAGGGGATAAATTGTAATTAATCCATAAATGCAGCTACAATTATCTCGTTCTTGAAAAGCTTATTACTCTTACTAGTTCAGCTTATTACTCATACTAAGATTGCCACTTAATTTCCATAAAAAAAAAAAAGATTGCCACTTAGTTGGTGCTTAATCATGTCCTTACGTCATTTACTTTCTGAAAGAGATATTTCATGCTTAATTATATTAATAGTACTAGCATCGATATAATTTATTATTGTGTTTACTACACTTACCTCCCAACATTCAATTGAAATTATACTTCTTTCTTGTTTTACCATACGTGTATATATAGGCCTAAATAGGCAAGTAGTTCACGTTATCATTAACTCTGTTCATCTCAAATTTGTTACAATATTTACAACTAGTTGAGTAACTAGTGCGTTGCGCGAG
This sequence comes from Aquilaria sinensis, assembly GCA_005392925.1. NCBI lineage: Eukaryota > Viridiplantae > Streptophyta > Magnoliopsida > Malvales > Thymelaeaceae > Aquilaria > Aquilaria sinensis. The sequence goes on along the minus strand of SMDT01002585.1, from coordinate 747,234 downwards.
AATTATTCATTAAATTGAAATTGAGTTTATATGTTAGAATGTAAGTTATGTTTTCATTGTTTGTATATGTAGTCTACTATATAATACAAAACTTATCTAAACTCTTACTTTCTATTAAGAGTATTATTCGATATGAGACATTACTTCTCATAGAACCTTTAATTATAATGAAATAGATCTTAGCTGCTAAGACTACAAATTTTCATAATTTCATCTACATAATCTTGTAGTGCTTTAACCATTATATATATTCAAATATATAATATAAAATTATATGTGGTAAGTTATTAATCAAAGTAAGACATATATTGTAAACCAAAAATTGGTTTTAGAAACCTATATGAAATCATTTCTTATAGTGTCAATTTCAGGAATTTAAAGATTTAAATAAATCTTATTCGAGTTTGAAGTTCATAAACTTGGTTGACCTATATACAAAAAATAAGTTAGTTAAAAAGTTTACATTATAGTAAAATGAGAAGTAAAACTAAATGTGGATTAGAGAATGTACAATATGTTAGAAACCTTGAAAAGTTTTGATAACCAAAGAAGTGAAAACTCCTGCGACACAAGATGATTCATTTTCTTCCTTTTTTAGCCAAATAAATTTTGGAGAACTCTTATCATAATATAAGCAGAATTTTATTCCCGCTGTAAAAAAAAATAAAAATTAGCAAAAAAATATACACAAATAGTCTAAGGGAAAACATTGAATATCATGGTGTAAAAAATACCTCAAATCTTATAATTTTATGATTAAGGTATAAATTAAATCACCTTTAACAATCTATTACTCTATTATATCAACCTTCACAACAACTCCCATAACATTTGTCATGCAAAAAGGAATTAAAATAATGATATATAGATAGTACATGCAGCATCCGATTGTATTTTAGAAAACTTTTAAGAAAACCTATAAGGAGTTCTTCTTAGTCCACATATGTACTAAGTTGGTCTAAATCAACAAACTCAAGTTTATGCATGGGAAAAACATGAAGTTCATGATTCACATAATAGATTTGTGTATTATGAGTAAAGTGGATCATAAATGGGTCTGTATATACGATATAGCAAGGTGTATTATGCATAGGAAAACTTTCTTCACGAAGCTTTGCTTTAAACTTGTATGCCAAAAAAATTTTTATAGACTCATGAATTTTCACACTTTGCATATATAAACCAAAGACATAATAGCCAATAATAGATGATGAACATATATTTATAGTAAGGAGAAAAGAATAAATTGTAAAATTCAGCAGAATAAAAGGAAAAAAAATACATTCTCATCCACAAGAACAAAATCGGTACTAATAAATTGGTCATTTTTTGAAAATTTAAAACATCTTATAAACAACATACCCTTACTTGAATAGTCTAGTTAGTCCTCTTAAAAGATAATTCCTCTAATGCAATATGTTCTGTCGGAAGATTATAAAAATAAGAAAATATTCATAAAAGAACATATTTGTCCATTGTATAAATTCAAATATTATAAAATAAAAAAATTATCATTCTTTTTAAATAACTAATTCATTTTTTACATTGGGAAAAATCTAAAAATATAAATTAGTGAAGAAATTAAGAAAGATAGCAAGAGATGATAGGAACAATGAAAGAAATGAATGATAGTATTGAGTGTGTGCTGAAAGCAAGTACGAGAATATATATATATATAAGTTGCTTGGACAATTTTATTGAAACCAAATAAATTTTTAATGAAAGCATTCTAATAGACTTAAGTATTAATTATTATAAATAAAATTTGAAATTAATGCCATAAATACACTATAAAGCTAATGCTGAAGGAAGTAGTATTTGGGAAGTTGGATAAACAATATTAATACCATTGAAACCAAATAAAATTTTAATTAGAGCATTTTAATGAAAATTAAAGCTACTAAATGATAATGAAGAGATGAAATCAATTTAAAAAAATTGATAAAGGGACGATATTATTAATGATTCATTAAAAAGGGAAAAAAAGGTAATGGTGTTTTATTATGTTAAGAGGATAGACATTTAAATTTAATTACTAAAATATATAAAAAGTATAATTTTAAAGGCTCTATACAATGACATAAAAAGCTCACTAAAAATTATATTTCAAAATCTAAATTTTAGAGTCATGACTATATGAGGATATGAGTTATTAAACAATACAAATGCAGTATGCAGTTAATGATAAAAGAAGCAGTCTTGAGAAAATGGGTGAATTTGAGAGTGAAGACTATACAAGTACCTAAGTATTAATTATTGTAAATGAATTCTAAAATTAATGCTACAAATATACTATAAAATCAATGCTAATTGAAGTAGTATTGGGAAGTGGATGAGTTTATATATATATATATATATTCAATTACTAAAGTGTATAAAAAATAGAGTTTCAACGACTTTATACTATAATAGAAAGAAATCACAAAAAATTACAATTTAAAATCTAAATGTTGGAGTCATGATTATATAAGGACCTAAGTTATTAAACCATACAAAGACATTGTGCAATTAATAGCAAAGTAAGTAGTCTTGAGAAATGGGTGAATTTTGGAGTGAGAGTTATACAAGGACCTAAGAATTAATTATTACCAATAAATTTTAAAATTAATGTTGCAAATGTACTATGAAAATTCCTATAGTTGATTTATTTTCTCTTTTTTTTTTCCCAAAAAAAATTTAGGAGAACTCTAACCATGGTCTAAGTAGAATTTTATTCCTGCCATTTGGAAAAGATGGGAATTAGTAGAAAAATATACACAAATGGTCAAAGGGAAGACATTAAATATCATTATGTAGAAAATACCTCAAATCCTATAATTTGATGGTTAGGGTGTCAATTGAATCACCTTTAACAATTTTTTGCTCATTGAACCAACTTTTACAACAACTCTTACAACATCTAGCAAGGAAAAACAAATGGAAATTATGACGTATAGATAATACATACAGCATCCGATTATATTTTGAAAAAATTTTAGAGAAACTTATAAGGAGTTCTTCTTAGTCAACGTGTGTGCTAAGTTGATAAAAAACAACAAACTCAAATTTTTGCATGGAAAAATCATGAGGCTTATGGTTCACATCATAGATTTGTGTAGTATGAGTAATGTGGATCATAAATGGGTGTGTATCTACGATCTCATAAGTCTTTTTCTTTGGGAGAACAGTGAAATTCTTGAAGTATATATGCTTCCTTCACAAAGCTTTTCTTTAAACTTGTATGCCAAAATTTTTTTTATAGGCCTATGAATTACCATGCCTTTTATTTGGAAACAAAAAAAATGATAGCCAATAATAGATTATGAATGTATATTTATAGTAGAGAGGAAAAAATAAATTACAAAAATCAGTATAATAGAGAAAAAGAAGAATATCTTATCATTCGCAAGAACAAAATTGATACTAATAAATTGGTCACCTTTTCGAGAATTAAAAACATCACATAAATAACACACCCTTACTTGAATAGTCTAATCAGTTCTTTCAGAATGCAGCTTCTCCGATATAATGTGTTATGTCGGGAGACTATAAAAATAAAAAAAGATTTATAAAAAAACATATTCATTGATTGTAGGAATTCAAAGATAAAGAAATTAAAAAAAAAAGAAAATTTATTAGGCGATTATCTCATCTTTAGCATTGGTAAAAATCTGAAAATATAAATTAGTGAAGAAACAAAGATAAGCAGCAAGAGAAGATAGAAAGAAATGAAAGGAAAGATTGATAATATTGAATGTGTGTTGAAAGCAAATGTTAGAACCTATACATATATATAGGAGGGAATAAGTGAATAAGTGAATTTTGGAGTGAGAGCTATATAAAGACTTTAAGTGTTAGTTATTGGAAATAAATTCTTAAATTAATACAACAAATGTACTATGAAGTTAATGCTAAACAATATGTTCTTAGGGAAGTTTGATGGATAATATTAATACCATTAAAGTAAATAAAATTGTAATGAGAACACTCAAATAAAAACTAAAGCTACTAAATTGCTAAGAGGGATGAGGAAGTTGGATGGACAATATTAATATCATTAAAGCAACTAAAATTGTAATGAAAACACTTTAATAGAAATTAAAACTGTCATTTTTAGTATCCAAGCATATTGGTCTAATATTTTTTCTATTCCTAAATGAGTGCTTCTTTATTTGGAGAAATGTTGTAGAGCTTTTCTTTAGACAGGTTCGACTACTGGTAGAAAATTTCCTGTAGCTTGGACTAAGGTGTGTGTTCCTAAAAGCCAAGGTGGTTTAGGCATTTTCAGTTTGATAGGCTGGAATATTGCTTCAGATGGGAAAAAACTTTGGAGGCTGATGAATGATAAGGAAAGTCTTTGGGTCCAATGGACCTATGCTTATTATGTGCGTGGCTCTGATATCTGGGAGAGTGTGGTTTCAGGTGATGTTTCTGTCTGTTGGAAGCATATTTTGAAGGTAAGAGAACATTTCTCTTATTATGTTCATAATCAAGTGTGGGATTTGTGTTAAGAATGGTAAGTTTGTTATAAAACTTGCTTATTTACATGTGGTGGAAAATTTTGATAGAGTGAACTGGGAAACAATGGTTTGGAGATCTATCCCAAAGTTTTCTTTTGTTTGTTGGCGGCTATACTAATAGACTGCCTACTTTTGATAGATTAAGTAAGTACATGGATGTGAGATCCTCTTTATGACCTCTTTGTCTTCGAGTTGATGAATCCAGGGATTATCTCTTTTTCAAATGTTCTTTTTCCCTTTCTCTTTGGTGTGAAGTAACGTGCAAACTTAGAATGAGGGATGCTCCCAGCAAATGGAACAAGTTTTGTGACTGGTTTGTTCGTGTGGTGAAAGGTAAGTCAATAAAGTCTGCAATGTGCAGAGCCTATATAGCTGCTTTGGTTTATGTTATTTGATAGGAACGAAATAAAAGAATTTACCACCATAGGTGTAGATCAACGGTGGACCTTTTGAGGATTATGGATTTTGATATCTCTATTAGATTTGGATATTCGTTTGATAATATTCTCTAGATTGTATTACTTGATTTTACTGTAAAGCACAGGTTTAGACTCTTTGTTTTTATTATCCTTTTTTAGGTCAGGCTTTGCCTTTTTCTTCTTGTAGGCCCCTGTCCTTCTTTTGTAAGTGTCATTAGGATTTTCTTGATGAAATGAAAATGAGCACTCTCCGAGGTGTTTTCTTAAAAAAAAAAGAAGAAGAAATTAACGCTACTAAATTGTTGAGAGAGATGAAATTTATTTAAAACAATTGATTAGAGACAATAATATTAATGACTCATTAAGAAGGAAGCAAAAACTAATTGTGTTTTAATATACTAAGAGGATAGAAATTTAAATTCAATCACTAAAATGTATAAAAAATAGAATTTTAAGGGAAGTTGGATGGATAATATTAATACCATTAAAGCAAATAAAATTGTAATGAAAACACTCCAATAGAAATTAAAGCTACTAAATTGCTAAGAGAGATGAGGAAGTTAGATGGACAATATTAATACCATTAAAGCAAATAAAATTGTAATGAAAACACTCTAATAGAAATTAAAGCTACTAAATTGCTAAGAGAGATGAAATTTATTTAAAAAAATTAACAATGGGCAATAATATTAATGACTCATTAAGAAGAAAATAAAAGCTAATGGTATTTTAATACACTAATAGGATAGAAATTTAAAATCAATCACTAAAATGTATAAATAATAAAATTTTAAAGCCTCTCTACTATAGTACAAAGAGCAAACCAAGAATTACAATTCAAAATATAAATTTTGAAATTATGACTATATGGGGCCTAAGGTATTAAACAATACAAACACACTATGCAACTAATAGTAAAATAAGTAGAGGAATGAGTGAATTTTGGAGTGACTATATATATATATATATATATATATATATATAATTAATCTATAAATTTTTTTATTTAAACATTTTAGTATATAAATGAAAAATATTTATTTTATTCAATGTTTCAGTTGCTAACATTTATTAGACAATAAAATTGATTAACTAATTATGCCAAGATATTTTAAGAATCCTTTAACTACATTCTATTATTTGGATTTTTATTGTATTGATATTCTCATGAATCTTTGTTGAGTTATGATTTGGTCTTCATCTTCTATTTTTACTTTCTTATCTCAAACATAATCCTACCTATTAAAGTATACTAATAAATTTATAGTTAATCATTCACTCACATAACCTAATAATTTAATGAATGACATAATTAAACTCTTTATCTTTGTGGTTTTTTTTTCTAGAGTTATTGTTGCAGTTAGAATGTTATGGTAGTAATGGTATTACAATTGCAGTTAGAGTTATTGTTGCAGTTAGCACGTGTTTTTGTTGACAGAGCAGTGAAATTTTAGTGGTCCTCCAATTTGTTTTCCTAATTGCCCCAAAATTGAATCTTATTTCTTCCCGTTTGACCAAAAAATGAGGGCACGTGCTGAAGGCTGCTCCACCCACCACCACCATCTTTATTGTACCGTAGCTTTGTTCTTCACTTTCAGAAACTCCGACCACCATGTTGCAGCGTCCTCTCTCCATCGCCGAAAGCAGGATGAAAATCTAAATCAATTGCCGGACCGCTCACCGGAAACGGGATAGAAATCTAATCAACTGTCGGATCGTTTGTCGGAAATGGAACGGAAATCCTCTCCCCATTTTGCTGCGACATCCATCGGCTGGAATTGCCTCCATATTCCTCATCTCCCTTCTTTATCTCGTCCGCTCCGATCCTCCTCACACAGCGCCTATAATCCTCCCTCCGCCCGAAGTCGCCTCCAATCCCGCGATGATCCCCTCTCTCTTCCGATCTCATCTCAATTCTTTCGGGACTTTGTCATCGTTGCCACCTTTAGAAGTCCGAATGGTCGGACCGCTCGAACGATCTCATTGGACTCTACCACTTTAGATCTTTACTCTTTCAAATTTTGACTTCTAGATCTACTTTTATCTCATTAGAATGACACCTAAATGGCCCTAAATACTATAAATTAATTGGTAACATCTTCCTTGGCATTAATTTGAGAACTAATATGCCATTTTCAAAAATTTTGGTGTAAAATATCTTAATATGATTACTATGATATTTGAGTATTGATTATCTTTCTTCTTCATATATACCAACACATAGCCATCAATCATTCGGGTTTAATATATTTAGTTCCTTAAGTTTTAAATCCTAATTTTTGTATCTAGTTAAGGCTTTAAATTGTAGTCATGTACACACAAAATAATAAATTCAACAAATAAATGCCTTAGAAATGGAAGAATTAAAGGCTTTAAAAATTGGGTGCAAGTTAAGTTGAAGAATAATCAATAAATTTCAGCTTTTTTCTTAATTAGATCTTAACTAAATCACTAATATCATTGTTATTCTTAATTTTTCAATTTTTTTCCTTAATTAGTATTCAATAAATTGCATTAATTCATTTTCTAAATTTTCTATATTATTGTGAATATATATCCACTTTGTGTTTCAAAGACTCCAAGCTACATTAGTATTTGTTTCTTTCTAGATAATTTGATTCCTATTTCTTTATATTCTTCATCAAAACAAGACTCATATTTTTTGGCTTAGTTAATAGATCAAAATATTTTTTTCTCATTCCTATTTTACTTTTATAATTTGGGGATGCAACTTCATATACTCATGCAAATTAACATTGGTGGCATGAATCTTGCAATTATTATAGTAGAAGCTTATAATTTAATCTTGGTCTACCATTTTCTCACATTTACTTTTATATTTTAACAATGTACTCTATATATATTAATGCTTTTAAAATAGCTAAAATTACTATTTATTCACATGGTTAAATTTTCCTATATTATATTCTATAAATTGTATTTTCCTATTTGAAAAAGATCACTTACTTTTTTCATAAATAGCTTAGAAAAAAATGAGAGTTTTGTGTTCCAATGAGTGGAATAATGAAAATCTTCCCCGCCAATTCTACTCTCCCTTCAATGAGTACATGGTTTTGATTCCAACAAAATTTGCTTACAAGGGATATTTAGCCAATTGTAGCTATACAATGAAGCCAACAAAGATGATTTTAATAACAACGGAGTGATTTACTGTCTCAATTTCATAGAAATAATGTCTCAAACTGTTGTCTCTTACAGTAACGAATTCCTCTCTTTTTCTCAACTTTATTTTTCTTTTTTGGGTTTTATTGCTCAATATCAATATAAGGTAATTATCATCATCATCATCATCATTATTGTCATTATCATTATTATTATCATCATCATTTCATTATTATTAGCGTCAACATAATTTTATTATTATCATTTTGTTATGAAGGCTATATATGTTCACCATGAACATAGTAATAGGCTCTGCCTTATTATATTTACTCTTTATCAACATGCACTCCAATATCTTCTCTTAACCTCATGCCATTACATCGCTAATTTCTTTCTCTTACAAATATTTTCTTTCAACAGCCATCTTAAATAAAATAAAAGTGTTATAACTAATAAAAAATGAGCTTATAAATTAATAATGTAAAAAATTAAATAATTATGAACTATTTTTATATCATTTAAATTTACTAGAAGATGGGCATTGAATATCTTAAATTAAAATTTAAAAAATTTTATGTAAGTAACTAATAGATATTAAAAAAAGTGTTGGAGTAAACTGAGGTAAACAAAAGGGGGATAAACATATTAGGCCAAATAAGGCAAACTTTAAGTCAAGTTAAAGTAGCCTCTTAATGCAGGCCACTAGTGGGCGACATCCTAAGTACGTGCATACAAAATTCCCCCATGCCATCTGCGCCTTCTATGTCTCACAACCCTTGCCATCCATTGCTTTTAAAAACCTAGCGCTCCTTCACAACATCTCTCAAAATTTGAGACCGATTTCAATCCTCCTGCGTGGACAACTACAAAGTGCCACCTTTCTCTACTCACCAACAGAAATGTAGGCATGCAGACCTCACACAAATAGGGAGGAATGAGAGAGGTGGAGAAAGCTTCGAGAGTGTTACCATGCATGTGGATGATGCAGAGTCGGCGGGGAGGAACTTGGTAAGGGACAGTGAAGGTAGGTATGGGAATCTCGCTAGGGTCTGGTCATGGGGCAAGTGTTCAAGAGATTTAGTTGTGTTTTTTAGAGCGATGATGAGGGTTGTGAAATAAAGTAGGCGTAGATCGATATATAGGACGGATTTAAATATAAATAAAGTTTACTGAATTAGGTGTTAATCTATTTGGTAACTTTTAGGGAGTAAATTGAAAACGTTAAGTAACTATCAAAATAATTACTAAACTTTTAAAATACAGTTTTCTGTACTTGAAGGCATATTATTATTATTATTATTATTAACTAGAAGAGAAATATGCATGTTTTCACACGAAAACAGAAGAGGAATGAATATCTGAATATAAATTCACAAAAGTATTATTTTTCTCAAAGAATGAAGATTTGATTCTTATTGGTGAAACCAAAGCTAACAACCTATAAATAATGTCTTATCTTCTCTATTTAATTTATCATTATCAAAACTGAACTACATGTGTATAGATTCACTATTTCATGCATATTTACTCAATTAATGCTGAGATGATATGATTGGCATAAAAGATGGTAGATAAAAGTATTTAAAGTACCTATAATTATTCTATTTAAAACATAGTTTTACAAATATGATGTGATAAATGACAACAATTAAAGTGAAATTTTATATTTTTTGTTAGGTCAACTGAAGAGTTAAATTATAGAACAATTATGGATAAACAATATAGTTTGAGCATAGATTTTTGTGTAATACCTTGTAAATTCAATAACCACATTATATTTCAGCTAGTTCAGATCAAATCAGTTTAAGGGAAGTTTTCCCCAAACTTCTCTTTTCTTGGTAGTTGAAAATAGATAAAATAACACTACTCATGCAAGGAATATGGGTAAATTCCATAAAAAGTCCTAAACCTTTAACTTTCATTTGAAGTTGGTCCTCAACCTCTATTTCATTGCATATTAGTCCCCAGTCTGTATAATTCATTACATATTAGTCTATAACTTTAACAAATACTGAATTGACACAAAAATATAATTTACAGAGAGGATAAACTGATAGTAATTTAAATGACCTATTTTTAACTATTAAAAAATTATGACACAAATTAAATTTATGAGAAAACAGTTATAAAATAATTTAAATTCTAATTATAAAATAATTTAAATTCTAACTTTTCCATATCCATCTAATATTAATTTTTATATTATAATGTAAACTATTTAGAAACTATTTAGCAAAAGGGGCAAAAACTTCACTCAGCTTTTTGCTAGAGGCAGATCTCCAACTATTGTCTGTTTTGCAGTTAAATTGGTTACCAACGTTACCTTTTGAGCAGATATTGGTCATTACTGTTATTTTTATCGAGCTATATGATAATTTAGAATATTTTGATAATGTGGCAATATACACAGTGTATACGTGACAAATTTATGTACAAAAAAAGATAAAATACCTAACTTAACCCATAAACTTTTATCCAACACTACAAATCCCCCCTAAACTCAATTTTTTCTCCCTTCCACCATCATCTTCCTCCTCCTCTTCTCTCTCCAATAAAATCAAACTAGCAACTGAAAAACCATGGCTTCGACAGGGACCATTGCCACAAAAATTTGGGCTCTGGGCGAAAAGGAAGAAGTTGCCTTTGACAGATAAAGCCGCTGCGAAAATCTGAACTAGATATATTTTTGAACCAGATGCTTTAAACCTGGGCAAACCTTTTTTTTTTTTTTTTTACAATTAAAGCAATCCCTGGAGGAGGCCAAAATCGCCAAACAATTGTAGGCCTTCTCTTGAGCCGCGATTGAGCTCGAAATTGGCAACTGAACCAGATCGACAGGCTACAATTAGAATTGATACTCGCCATCGCTGAGAAGCCACTGCTACTCAAGGAGGAGCGCTGGGATCCTCCATAATTGAAGACAACAAGACTTCAATCCCAAAATTCAGAGCTGAAACCCTAATCCTAGTATTAACCGCCGAATCGATACAAAGTCCTGCCCTACCTTTTCAGTGCATAAACCACATCCATCGCCATCACCGTCTTCCTCCAGGCGTGCTTGGTCTAGGTCACGATGTCACAAATCACATTATCCAGGAAGATTTTTTAGCAATCTACGAGTATCTTCAACGATTTTGTGATGCAAGCTATTCTGAGAATTTGGAGAGATAAACGAGCTCGAGTTCAGGGCTACCAAGAACCGAGAGCTCTCGAGACTAACCAACAAAGTAAGAGAGGTAGAGAGACTAACCAACAAAGTAAGAGAGGTAGAGAGAGATATAGAAAGAGGAATTAGATGTATTTAATTCTGGTTCCTTCGAGCAGTACACGTTTTCTTTTATACTTGTTCCTAACAGAGGGGTAGGGACGAAGAACGAAAGCCAGGGTCTAACGACCTTAACCGTTTAACCGTTTCTCCCACCTATATGTGCATGTTCTAATTACGTTTATTAAGCTCATAAAGAGAACGACGCCGTATAGGGATGGTCTCGTATCATTGCCATTCTCTTCAAGGGATGCTTGCCCTCAAGCATCAGTAAACTCTGGGAAACGCTGACGCAGATCAAACAGGTACTCCCATGTAGCTTCTTCCGGTCCTGAGTTGGTCCAATGTACTAGGACCTTGGTGGCTGCCTGTCGTCCCCGTTGCACCATCTTCCGCTCCAGGATTTTGAGGGGTTGCTTTGGCAATTCATCGTCCCATGTAGGTAGCTGAGCTTGGACACGTTGGTCGCCAATCTTCTTTTTGAGAAGGGAGACATGGAAAACATTATGTACCTTGACTCCATCTGGTAACTGTAGTTTGTAGGCTACCCTTCCTACTCGTTCCAGCACCAGGAAGGGACCATAATATCTGGCTTCCAGCTTGTGGCTTGCAGTCGTCCTCAGAGAAGTTTGTCTGTATTTATGTAACTTTAGGTATACCCAATCTCCTGATTGAAATTCCCTTTCTGATCTGTGTTTATCCGCCAGTGTTTTCATTCTCTGTTGTGCCTTCCTCAGTCTCTCCTTTAGTAGTATGATCATCTGTTCTCGGGTTCTCAAATTCCTATCCACTGCTTCTACATTAGAGTCACCGGAGATATATGGTAAGTGGACTGGTGGGGGTTGTCCATAAACGATTTCAAAAGGGGTCATCCCTGTAGCTGAATGATAGTTGGTGTTGTACCACCATTCAGCCAAGGGAAGCCACTTGACCCATTCCTTTGGTTTGTCTCCTGTCATACAACGAAGGTAGGCTTCCAAGCACCTGTTAACAACTTCTGTTTGACCATCCGTCTGGGGGTGGTAGCTTGTGGACATTTTGAGCTCAACCTTAAGTTGTCTCATGAACTCCTGCCAGAACTGACTCATAAACACTGTGTCTCTATCACTAATGATGTCCTGTGGCATGCCATGTAGCTTGTATATGTGTTTCATGTAAGCTCTTGCTACTGTGGATGCTGAATAAGGATGAACTAAGTCCAGAAAATGGGCATACTTACTGAGTCTGTCGACAATGACCAATATGACTTCCTTCCCTTCTGATTTTGGCAATGTATCGATGAAGTCCATTGATATGCTGCTCCAAACTTTAGGGGGAATAGGGAGAGGTTGTAGAGGCCCCGGATATGGTGCATTGTCATACTTGAATCTTTGACAAATATCACATTGGCGTATGAAATTTCAAATGTCTCTGCTAATGTTTTTCCAGTAACAAAAAGTAGTTATCCTCCTTCTTGTTGCCTCCATCCCTGAGTGTCCTCTGCTGGCACTGTGATGAATTGATTCAATAATCTTGTTCCTTAGAGAGTTGTCCTCCCTTACCACTAGCACCCCATTTTTTTTCAACCCTTGGGCATCGATGGTATATTTGGGATGCACCTGTGAGTCCTTCAACTTTTCTTGCACTATCTTTTGTAACTTGACATCCATTTCGACACTTTTTTGTATTTCCTCTACCAACGGTGTGGTAAAAGTCATCATCTGTAGCTGTTGGCAGGTGACTCGTGATAGGGCATCAGCAACAATGTTCTCTCTCCCCTTCTTGTATTGTATTTCATACTCATATGGTAATAGTTTGATGATGAACTTCTGCTGCAGCGGAGTCAGTATTCTTTGTTCCATCAAGTGTTTCAGACTCTGATGGTCAGTTCGAATGATGAATTTCCTTCCTATCAGATATGGTCGCCATTTTTCAACTGCAAAGACTAAAGCAAGGAATTCCTTCTCATAGGTCGAAAGTACCTGATGCCTCTGAGACAACATCTTGCTTATAAAAGCTAGTGGACGCCCTTGCTGTTGTAGAACAGCTCCAATTCCTTCTTTGCTTGCATCTATCTCAACCTCGAATTGCTTACTAAAGTCTGGTAGTGCCAATACAGGTGCTCTGGTCATTGCTTCTTTGAGTCGGATGAAGGCTGTCTCAGCTTCCATACTCCATCTGAATCCTTCTTTCTTGAGTTGCATGGTTAATGGTTTGCTGATGACCCCATAATTTCTGATGAACCGTCTGTAGTATCCCGTCAGCCCTAGAAACCCTCTCAGCTGTTTCACATTCTTGGGGTTTGGCCAGTTTCGCATGGCTTCTACCTTTTGAGGATCGGTCGACACTCCCTCCTGACTGATAATGTGCCCCAAGTACTCTACTTGGGTAACCCCAAAGCTGCATTTAGTCTTCTTCACCAGTAGCTCGTTACTTCGAAGTAACTTTAATGTCATTTCCACGTGTTCCAAGTGTGTGTTCCAGTCGGAGCTATATATTAAGATATCATCGAAGAACACCAATATAAACTTCCTCAAGTATTGCTGAAAGACTGAATTCATAAGTGATTGAAAGGTCGAGGGTGCATTGGTTAAGCCAAATGGCATTACCAGAAACTCATAGTGACCTTGATGTGTTCGGAAGGCTGTTTTATGTACATCCTCCTGACACATTCTGATCTGGTGGTACCCTGACCTCAAATCTAACTTTGTGAAGTAGGCAGCCCCATGAAGCTCGTCTAATAATTCCTCTATCACTGGTATTGGGAATTTATCCTTGACTGTAGCTTTATTCAGCTCTCTGTAGTCCACACAAAGCCTCCACGTTCCATCTTTCTTCTTAACCAAGACTATTGGTGAAGAGAAAGGGCTTTGACTCGATTTAATAACTCTAGCTTGCAGCATTTCTTTTACCAACTGCTCTATGGCGTCCTTTTGGATTGTGGGATACCTGTAGGGTCGAATATTGATGGGTGCTGTTCCTTGCACTAGGGTGATGTGATGGTCGTGTCCTCTTTGGGGAGGCAATGCAGTAGGTTCCTGGAATCTGTCTTGGAATTTTTCTAGTAGTTTTCCCATGTCTTCCTGCTGGTTTGGTGTCATTAATTCAGCCTTCCAGCAGCTGATACTAGACCCCATGAGCTGTATTGCAAAAGCTTGTCCTTCCTTTTGTTTACAGACTTTATGGAGGAGTTTGGTTGCTTGCCTTGAATCTTTCTGTACTTGAATCTGAGTAGCTCCCCTCAGTACCATCTTCTGCCCTTTGTATTTGAATGACATCCTTAGTTGCTCAAAGTTCCACTTAATATCCCCCAAACTTCGAAGCCACTGTACCCCTAGAATCATTTCACAACCTCCTAGAGGAATCAGCAATACATCAAAGTCAAATTCGACCCCTTGGATTTTCCATTTCAGGTTCCTACATCTGCCAACTGTGGATATTAGTTGGCCATTTGCCACTGATACTCCCATAGGACCAATCTCTTCAATGATGCACCCTAATTTCTTGGCTACCAATTCATCCAAAAAGACATGAGTGCTGCCCGAGTCTACTAACATGTTTACTCTTTTGTTCCCTACATATCCCCCTATCTTCATAGTGTTGTAGTTGGGAATTCCCATGAGAGCATGTAAGGAAATGCAGGGGTTCCCCTCTTGTTGCCAGTCCACTTCGGATTCTCATTCACTTTCTTCAGAATCCCTATCCTCAGCTCTTACTACCTCAATCCTGTTGAACTGAGGTTTCTTGCATTTATGCCCTGGGGCAAACTTCTCATCACACCAGTAACACTCGTTCCGTGCTCTCTTATCACTTAATTCTTTTTCTGTTAATCTTCGTGTGCTCTTGGTGTTAGTGCTGGAGCCATTGTTTACTGCTTGGTATCTAGGAGTAGGTAGTATCCCCTTCCCCATGTTGCTTCTTTTATAAGTTGCTACAACAACTTCTTGTAGTTTAGAAAAATACTGAGCTTCGTGTAAAGAACATGGTCTTAGTGCTCTTACTGATGCTTCTAACTCCTTATGTAATCCACCCAAGAATTGCCCAATCAAGTGATCTTCGGGTAGGGGACTTACTTGTGCCAACAGCATGTCAAATTGATTCTGATATTCTTGCACTGATCCGATCTGCTTCAAGTTCTTTAATTCTGCAGAAGGATCCTTGTGAGCTTCCCCAAATCTTTCCACCATGGCTGTACAGTATGACCTCCATGAGAGTCTCGTTCGGCTTGGCCAATCGCGCACAAATTTCTTATGCCAGTGTAATGCCGGCCCTTCCAAATGTATTGAAGCTAATTGTATCTTCTTCTCTTCTGCAACTTCATCGATATCGAACAGCTGGTTGCAGCGAAATATCCACCCTTCTACATCCGATCCATTGAAGTGGGGAAAGTCCACCTTGCTGATTCTGGCTATTCCGTACCCATACCCTGAGTATTGGTTAGTTGATCTCAAATTTGATTGAGTGGCTTCACTGGTGTCTTCCTTCAAACAGATCGTGTTCTTGATCTCCTCGAACATTCTTGATAACCGATCATCCAATTTCTGCTCCAGGTTTTGTACCTTCTCCGCCAGTTTGTCTTCCAACGCCTTCTTCAGTTCTTGGAAACGGGTGCCTTCCGCCATAGATGCCTCAGGTTCGATGCTCTGATACCAATTGATGCAAGCTATTCTGAGAATTTGGAGAGATAAACGAGCTCGAGTTCAGGGCTACCAAGAACCGAGAGCTCTCGAGACTAACCAACAGAGTAAGAGAGGTAGAGAGAGATATAGAAAGAGGAATTAGATGTATTTAATTCTGGTTCCTTCGAGCAGTACACGTTTTCTTTTATACTTGTTCCTAACAGAGGGGTAGGGACGAAGAACGAAAGCCAGGGTCTAACGACCTTAACCGTTTAACCATTTCTCCCGCCTATATGTGCATGTTCTAATTACGTTTATTAAGCTCATAAAGAGAACGACGCCGTATAGGGATGGTCTCGTATCATTTTGAGCATGCCGCTTTATGCCCTCACGACTGGCAAGACTGCTAAATGACGGCTTTGTGATCCCCTGGATGTTCTGCCCTTTCCTGAACCCTTCCCAACCTTTCCTCTTCCTTACATTTTCGGGGATTCAGACGAGCTTCCACGGAAAGTTCAAAGTTGATTTGTTTTTTTTTTTTTTAAAGTGATATTATTGTTAGTTTAGGGACCTATGTGCATTAATAGATATAGTTTAGGTATAAATTTTGTAATTTATCCATAAGGATGGTAATTACGTGTCTTTTCTATTTCTATTATACAACAAATATAACGAAATATTCTAAAATTAATAGAATATTCTCTCCGTTAGTTCTATAAGTGGCTAATTCACCCACTTTCAAAACTGTAGGGGTCAACATCATAATTGACGAAAACTTTAATAGTTTTTTCAATTATAGAGACGCTTTAGTGACTGATGTTTCTTGGGGCAAAAAGTTAAGTGGGTGATTTGCTCATTTTGTCTCACTGTTTTTTTATAAATTTAATATGTGTCATAATTTGACTCTATAAACTATTAATTTTTTCTCTATAAATCAAGTTTTTATACTAATTCAGTAGAGTAAATTGTACATGTGGCTTTTAACATTTTATTATTGTACCATTTTAGACTCTATCCTACATTTTTTGTATAGAACATCCTCAATTTCCTAAATGTTTACCATTTTGGACATTTTATGGATGGAAACTATTAATATGGATGGAAAACACAACCATGACATGCTAGCACATGCGATTTACCTCGATGACACAATAATCAACTGTTGGCAATGATGTGGAAAAGAAGAAAAGTAATAAAAAAGGAAACATATGAAAAAATAAAAATAATAACAAAAGAAAATAAAATTAAAAAAAAACCCAGTTGTTGGCTATTCCGTCCTCCACCCAGACCTCTCTTTCCTCCTCCTGCCCCTGCCACCTTTGGGCTCTGCCTCAGCTCTAATCCTCTTTGTCAATCCCCTCTGTCTTCATCTCTTGCAAGATCTAGTCTCTATCTACTAGGGCTGGAAGGCTGCTCCACTTCCCGTTATGAGTTCGTCCTCCCTCACACCACAAGTACTAATTATAATTAATAACATTACGGTATGGGTGTGCATCCAACCTGATCAACTTGTAAAACTAGTTGCTCCAAACCAAACCGAATTGACAGCGATGTTGGTTTTTTATGGGTTAGGGTCGGGGCGGGTAGTGAAAAAGTTATCTCGATCATTTATGCGGGGTAGGGGCGGGTTTTAATTGTAAAGTCCGTATAAACTTGATCTAATTCATTTCTTTCCCCAATTTATAAATTCTAATCCCTAATAGCATGATGACAGTCCTCAAAACTCACTCTTTTATCTCCTGCAACGCAATTTATTTTTTACTTATTTATAACTATTTTGAATTGAGATTTTTTTTTTGTAGAAATTCACATAAGTTTTTAGTTGTTTTATACACATCTAGTTTCCATTGTTGAGTATTAACATTGGCCAATATGACATACATATAGGTTAGGGAGGAAAGAGAGAGAAAATGAGATAGAATAACTAGATTATTCAATTACTTATGCAGGTTACTACAAGTTGTTTTTGTTTATAATATATAAATTTTTTGTTGTGAGTGTGAGCTTTTACGGTTGAATTTTTTTGTTTGCTTATTGATATCAAAGTTATTTGAGTTTTGAGATCATTATTTGAAACCAAAGTAAGTTTAAACCATAATTTTTTTTGTAGGTTTTTATTTTGTATTATTGTTATACAATTGATTTGTCTTTTTTAGGATTTTAGGCACATGAAATTTTATTTGAATTGAGACATTTTTTATATAAATTAAAACTTGAAGTATAATTGTATGTTTTTTTTTCTTAGTTATAATTGTTTTGGATAAAAAAAAGTTACATTACATGAAAATATAAAAACCTGGTCATACCAAATTGATCCGAACCGGTTTTTATGCAATTTGGGTTGCAACTGAGTTTAAGGGCATGCAAGTAGAGTTGGGTAGTTAATTGGGGAACCTGGCCAGTTATGCAAGTAGGGTCGGGGTTGAGTTGAAACCCAATCATACCTAACCCACAAGCACCCTTACATGGCGGATCATCCATCAATTCTGCGGCAAGACGACATGGTGGCGATGCCGGTTTTTTCCCGGGTAGGCCACATGGTGACATTGGCGCTAGTGAACATTCCTGATTGAAGCAAAACTACTGGGTCAACTCAATGGAAATTATGCATGAGTAATCGGATGAGGGTTTGGACGACGATAAGTTAGAAATGGTCCCACTGCATAAGTATGTAATTCGAAGTAAGAAATTTGGTGGTGCTTTTGTATTTGAGGGAGTGGATCGAACCCTTAAGGGCAAGACATGAAGCAGGTCAAGGATGTAGTGTGGAGACAAACAAGCTCCAACTGTTAATTATGAATTTGCATTTACTTCATTAAATTGGTGGTTAATTATAATTGCCGGAGGCAGTGGGGGAGGGAGGAGGAATGATAGGTCTAGGTGGAGGACAAAGTGGCCGGAAGTTTTTTTTTCTTTCCTTTTTTTTTTTATTATTTTTCTTCATTTCCACATAATTGCTAGTAATTGATTATTGTATCATTGTGGCAAATCACGCACACTGGGTGCCACAATGGCATTGTTAGTCCACATTAAGGGTTTCCGTTCATAAAAGATCCAAATGGTACTGCCTCCATTTCATAAATGTTGGTTATTTTATCTTCTTTTTTTTTTTACTAAATTTTGACTTAAATATATTCATTTTAATTGTATTGTAAAAAAAATTTAAAAAAATATATTTATAAACTAGAGTCTTTAAGGTACTATTTTCATATAAAAAATTTATATTTGTATAAGAAATTTTGAAAGAAAAAAATCATGAATTAATTGTTGTAAATAGCAAAGATGACAAGCTTTGTAAGACGGATGTAATATATTTTTAGGAGGTTAGGGACGTCATATACAAAAAATGTTGGATAGGGTCTAAAACAGTACAATAATAAAGGGTTAGGGGCCACGGATATAATTTACTCTAATTCAGTATTGACTAAAGCTGTCTAGGACTGATATTCAAAGAAGTCGGGACCAATATGCAATATCATGGAGAATGAGGATCAATTTGTAATAGAAGTTAAAGATTTGGGGCTTTTAGTGTAATTTAGTTGATATCACTCAATTGAATTCTACGAATATAAAATTAAAAAGGAATAAAAAAATCCATTCAAAAAACCTTTTCCCCTCCAAAATTAACCGGCACTTCATCCAGAGTCCAGACCCACTTCCCACTCGGCTGTAACTCCATGCATATCGCCAAACTAAAAAACTTTTAACTTTCATCTTTCATCCTTTCACCATCTCTTCCGAACCCGCACGTCGTTTCGTTTCCTTCAGATTCAAACCTAATAATCTGATTTCCTCGATGAACTTGTGCTGCTGCTGCTGATCTCAACTTGGAGTTTTGAATTCCTAATTCCTCGTGTAAAGTTAATGAATCGCGACGGCGTCCCCTCCCAGACGGAGGTCCAGGCGACTGCGAAAAAGAAGGCCACCGTTTCTCGAAGCTGGATTTCGATCGACCGAAGTGGGCAGAGCTCGATTCTCGATGTGGACAAGTACGCTGTAATGCGCCGCGTGCAGATTCACGCAAGGGATTTTCGAATTCTGGATCCCTTGCTGTATTACCCCTCGACGATTCTTGGCCGAGAAAGAGTCATTGTTCTTAACTTGGAGGTGGTGTCCTCCTTTTTTTTTTTTTCTCTTTAATTTCCACGGTTAAGATTGGTTAATTTTAGCACGCTGGCAGATCCATTTCTCATTCTCTTCAATGGTATGGGTTTCAGCATATTAAAGCGATAATCACTGCAAATGAGGTGAGCTCTCTCTCTCTCTCTCTCTCTCTCTCTCTGCTTCGGAATTAGGAGTGGGTGATCAAGTTGGTTTTGATTTTGAAGTAATTCTGCGTTCTTTTATGGCAGATATTGGTTAGAGACCCACTGGATGATAATGTAATCCCGGTAGTTGAAGAGCTACAAAGGCGATTGCCTCAATTCAGTATCACAGTGCAGGGTCAGGGAGACGAAGAAGAGCGCCCAGAATGGCAGAATGATGATGCGGAAGGTGATAAGTTTAATAATTCAGTGAACTTCTTCTATTATTGTCCGTTGATTACAAGACATCAATGGTTGCGAGCATGTACTGTTGTTGTCGAGGCTTTAATTTGTCTATTCATTGCTTTTGTCTTCTCTAGAGTCTCCATTCGAATTCAGGGCGTTAGAAGTTGTGTTGGAGGCAGTATGTAGCTTTCTCGACGCACGTACAAGGGAATTGGAGACAGATACGTATCCTGCTTTAGATGAGTTGACTTCAAATGTAGGAGTTAAACCTTTGCTGGATGAATTTTTCCTGTCAAACTTTGGCTTAAAAACCACCAGTAGGATGGGTGTTAAGTTGGCTGTAAGAAGTGAACTTGTTCTTGTTTTGGCATTTAATCTCGATGATTAAAAGTCAGTAACCTCTTTTTTTGGTGGTTCTGCAAGAAATAATTTAATCTTTGTACCCAAAATTCTACTGCATCCAGGCTAAAGAAATTTCAATAACTTTGTACTGCCTAAAGCTTATAAGACAGTCGGATGCATAACGTTTTAAGGTTACATGCAGATTAGCAGCCTTAATTTGGATCGAGTACGTAAATTAAAAGGTGCTATGACAAGGTTGATCAATAGAGTTCAAAAGGTATGTTGGTATCTCTCTTTCATCTGTACTGTATACCTAATGTTGCCTGCTGATAAATTATGTTTTCTAATGACCAAGTCACCTTAATTAAGAATAGTTTTTTTCTAGCGTTTTTAATCAGCCGACAGCCCTGGTTCTTTTACCACTAAAAGAAACTTCATTTGAGGGCTTTCTACAGCAAATAGTTTAGCCCTACAGCACTTCGGCTATGATGAGCTTCATCAGCCACATGAGCTTTAATGATTTCATATGATTTTTTAGCAACATGCATAAACTTCTTACCAGAATGTTCCATTCATCATTAACGTTTGAGTCAGTTTCATATGGATCGCTGTTATTTCATTTTCTCACATCACGAGCATTCTACAGCTGAATAAAATCAATTTGCCCTGTTTTTGTCTCCTAGACATTGTAAAATGTTGGCATGAAACTATCGCTTTTCTAACACAGTGCTTTTACATGTGATGAACAATTTTTCATTCTAGTTTTAAAGCCTGCATTAGTTAAACCAAATATAGGTTTTTCTCATTTTGAGAACATTGGTTTGAGGTTTAAGAAGAAAAGAAGAAATTTAGAACATTCACTGCAAGAGATAGAACAGATTAGATAATTGTGAGTGTTCAGTCATTTTTTTATTTTATTTTTTTTCCTAAACGTATGAGAGGTAAAAATAGGATGAAGTGCTGTACGTGTGGAATCATTAAAAATTAGTAATGTAATTGATAAAATGAAACATTAGTGACCCACAGGAAATTGGTGTAAACATATGTGACCAGTGGTGCCCTTCATCCCGTGAACTTTCAATATCCTTGGAAGTCGTCTGTGGAAAGTGCATACACTTAAAAGGCACAACGGAAGAATCTTTTGCATGTGTTTGTGGTGGCTGGGTGGGGGAGGGGAGGGGTGGATGGTTCAGTCCCTACAGTTTTTGACATCTTATCCTAAAACTTTGCCGTGCCTAGGTAAGGGATGAGCTTGAACAACTTCTAGATGATGATGATGATATGGCAGACCTTTACCTATCAAGAAAGTTGGCCGATACATCTTCACCCCATAGTGGTTCTTGTATTCCAAACTGGGCTCTTCGCTCTCCTACTTCGGGCTCAAAAGTTTCAAGGTCAAGCAAGACAAGTGTTATAACAGTTCAAGAGGAGAATGATGTTGAGGAGCTAGAAATGTTGCTCGAGGTTATATTTGTATTCTATTTGCTCTGGCTTCTGTTTTGCTTCTCTAAAAGCTGAGGTAGCATCTGGGATGCCTGGCTGTCATGGATTTTGAAATCTGAAGCCTTGTATACCAAATTTCGCAGGCTTACTTTACGGAAATTGAAGGCACTTTGAACAAATTAACAACAGTGTGCCCTCTATCATTGGAGTAGATGCTGAATTCTTTTGAATTTAATGATGAATCACTCTTACATGCTAGTATATTTTTCTTCCAGGTGAGAGAATATATTGACGACACAGAGGACTATATTAATATCCAGGTGAGCGGTTGGAAGCGTTGTACTTATTGTAGTATTTACTAAGATGGAGAAAGATGCATTGCAATGGTCCAGAATGGATCCCAATCTCCAAATTGATAACATTTTTTTTTTGTAAAGACAATAAGTACTTTTGGTAGATGCAGTGCCTTGTATAATTCGAATGCAGCATAAAACCTGTTCATTGACAATTTAATTCACGTCTGTTGGCAGCTTGATAACCATCGAAACCAGCTAATTCAGGTACTTCTATAAGATCAACCTAATTTGTTTATCTTCTGGTATCCTTAACCTGTATTGCGTCTGCTGGCCGAGTTCCTGAATTCCTACAATATATCTGTTTCCTTGCCTCAAGGTTGCAACATTTCAAATAGCAACCTAAATATATAGTTGGACTTTTGCAATGTGGCAGCTGGAGCTATTCCTAAGCTCTGGGACTGTGTGTCTCTCTATTTATTCTCTGGTGGCGGCAATTTTTGGAATGAATATTCCCTATACATGGAAGGAAGACCATGGCTACATGTTTAAATGGGTGAGTTTATTACTTCATCTCAATGTGTCACAGGTTCAACTAGAAGCCAAACTTTGTCATAAGACATTTCCATCTTTCTTAAGAGCATTGACCATATTGATTTCTTGTGTTTCTTCAAATTAGGTGGTCATCTTTACTGGGTTACTCTGTGCTTCGCTTTTCACTGTGATAATTTCTTATGCACGGCACAAAGGTGTTGTTGGGTCATAATATGCATAGAGAAATCTCTCCTGTTAGAAAGGTTAAGCTTGGCAAGTCAGGCTCTAATGGCTTCCGCTCCTGGGTGCATGACTCATCCTGTACATAGGTTCTCAGCTCGGCCTGGGCATGGCCGGCATCAAGTGAAATGAGACATCGTTTAAAGCAGAACATGAAAATTCGTTTACTGTGATTTTATGTTGGCATACTTGTGTAAATAGAGAGAGTAATGCCTTGTTTGGAGTTAGCGTTAGCAATTAGCATCAGACTTCTAAAAAAGTTATCTGAGGTAGCTTTTAGTTTTTAGCTTTAACAGTTTAATTTTTATTGTTAATAAATTATCTAAAACTTTAACGTTAATATAAAAAATTCTTCCCAAATAAGTCCCAAGTAAAAGAAAACTGCTTGAGATTTTGTGAGGATTGGATAATATGGCTTAGGACTTAGGAGGTAGCCCCTGACAGTCTGGAGTGGGTCTGTCCCATGATTGGGAATTTGGAGGAAGTACCACTAAGATTTGTTGTCCACCGACAATTGAGTGTTTACTACTTTGCCTGAAATTCATTTACTCGTTGGGACTGAAAATCAATCGTAGTCCTACATCTTAATGTCAAGTTTCGTGTATTTGTTGTCTAAATTAGGTGTTAGGGTCATACAAACTCCATTGGGATTTTGAGTTTTCCCTGTTTGATACTTTTGGTGCTACTTAGTTAGATTAGTCACATTTATAGATGACACATCTCAACAAAAGAAAATCTAAAGATTGTAACATAAGCACGGAGAAGTGTAGAATTGTCACTAATATTTGCTTGATAAAGCAAGTTTATTAATATTTTGTTGTTGTAAATATGTGACTAACATTTCTTGTTGGGAGCAATTTTGTCACTTTTTGTTAAAATATGTGACTAACAAATGGGGTTCTATTGATGCAAGAGGAGCTAAAATTGGAGGCAATGCGGTTCTGGAATAAAGGATCAACTGCAATTGTGGTATAAGGTTGTTAAGCGTTGATGGGGAAGGTGAAAATAAAAATGCTCATTTGCGTGTTATGAAATATTGTAGTAACTAGGGGTTAATGAAAAAACTTTCAAAAATTAGTTTAAGAGTTGTATCATAAAATATTCTCAAAATAAATGAAATATTTGTATAATTTAAAGGCTAGTGGTAAAATTACTCCCAACAGATAATATCAATGACCAATTGCAACAAAAAAATAATAGTGCACCGCATCGAGCAAATGCTAGTGGCAATTTTCCACCTTCTCCTGTAAGCAACCTATAGTGCTCTTCTGTGCTACGTATTATTTCCCATCATTCGTAAGTAGTAACCCTAGATCTTGCATTTCAAACAACTAAGTGCAATGTTTTTTTTTTTTTTCTGAATAACAACTAAGTTCAATGTTAAATAAGAGAAAACCAAATTATAAATGAATTCAAATTCATAAGCTTCCTCACATACACATACCTAAACATTTTTTTTTCTGGAATAGTAAATATCATTAAATGAAAGAATAGTACATGGTTACGATTGGCTCAAAGATGAGAGAAAACATAAAAATAACAACCAGACTATAAGCTAACATTGTATGACAGCTTATTTCAAGAAAATAAAAAAAGAACATTATATGATAGCTTTACACCACTCAAAGTTCTCAAACTCAACGTGACTGGAACAGATACACACATCAAATACCTAAACAAATAAACAATTACAATAATATCACCCACACTACACGTACAACTTGCGGTTAATTACCTAAACAAAAGATGAACAGGAAAGTTCAAGAAAACAAATGGAGAAATACGAGTTTTTAGTCAGCTTTAAACCTTTTGTTAAGGATGTAGAACACAAAATTTTTAATGGGATCTATTTCTTAATTTATGAATATTCTGAAAATTCATGTGGTTGATAGACCTTGTTAAGGAAAGCCTCAATCAATTGTCACAATACACTACTAAAAAAACCATTTTTTCCAACGGTCAATTTTCCAATGGCTTTGGCCATTGGAAACTATGAAAAAAAATTAACACTTGTAAAAAAAAATCTCCAACGGCTTGACTATTGGAAGTGTTGAAAAAGTTCTAACGGACACTTTTCCAACGACTTAAACCATTGAAAAACATTTTTTTCCAACTGCCTAGGCTGTTGAAATTTTTTTTTATTTTTTCAATTGCCTAAACCGTTAGAAATATTTTTATTTTTCCAACTGCCTAGGCCGTTGGAAATTATGTAAGTTAAAATGTGCAATATTTCCAACAGCTTTGGCCGTTGGAAAATAATTTTATCATAATATATGTGATAATATGTATTTATCATAATATATTAGTATAATATAAAATTTATTATAATATATATATTATATGTTAAAATGTATCATAAATGTATAATATATCATATATATATATATATATATAATATCATATCTATAAATATTATTATCAATATTTATCCTAATATGTATATATATTATATTATAAATATATTTATTATAATATGTATGTATGTATGTACCGTATGTATATCATATATGACATACATACATACATACATACATACATACATATTATAATAAATATTATATATCATAATATAAATGTATTATCAATATTATAAATATTTATTATAATATGTATGCATGTATGTATGTATATATGTATGTATGTGTGTATATATATAATTTTCTACAACAAAAAAAAAATCTATTGGGCCAAAAAAGCCCAAGCCCAACCCCCTAACCCTAACAATAAATACTACTCACTTACCCTCCATCTCCCTAAACCCCTCCTCCCTCTTCGTCTTGTCTCCTTTTCTCTGTCTCATCCTCTCTGTCTCGTCTCCACAGGTTCTCACCGCTTCGTCTCCCTCTCCGTCTCCTCTCCTCTATGTCTCTGCCTCTCAGGCTCTCACCGTTTTGTCTCCCTCTCCATCTCCTCTCACCCTCTCCTCGCTCTGCCGTTCACGTCATCTCTGCCCTCCATCGCCGTCTCTGCCCTTCGTCTCCTCTCTGTGCTCCGCCTCGTCTCTGCCCTCTTCTCTGTGCTTCGTCTCCTCTCTGGCCTCCGTCTCCTCGCTCTGCCATTCATCATCGCTGCTTGCCGTCCAATCGGCATTTGCTTGACTGTTCGTTGCCGTCTGCTCGTCGTTCGCTCGGCCTCTGCTCGTCGTCCGCTTGCCCTCTGCTCGTCGTCTGCTTGCCCTTTGCTCGTCATTCTCCTCTCGGGTCGCGTTCTCCGCCCAGATCCACACTAGATCCGCGCTCGCCGTCCACCAGTCGCCTTGGCTCTGCCGCGCGCTATCCGTCCGCTTTGGTGATTTCACTCGCTCCGCCACCACTACACTGTGTTTGCAGATCTGTTTGTTGTATTCGTTTTTAAATTTTCTGGATCTAATTGTATTTATTTTGTGGGTTTGTTGTATTTGTTGTATCTATTTCTGGATCTATTTGTTGTATTTTCTGGATTTACTTTTATTTATTTTTGTGATTTTGTTATTATTAGCGCATTTTTTATAATTTTTTGATTTTTGCCTCTTGCTTCTGAATGTTATTTTGTAAATATAAGATATAATTTTTTAAATTTTTTGTAAATGTGTTAGGGATATATAAATTATTTATATATTAATAATATATCATTTATGTAATAATAATAATAATATTGGAATATACAACATTCAAATATTATTATTATTAGAACAAAAAGTATTGGAATAAATAATATGAAAAAAAAACTATTTCCAATGACTTAAGCGGTTGGAAATATGGCAAAATTTTCCAACTGCCCACGTAGTTAGGCCGTTGGAATACAAAAAAAAAATAATAAATACAGCTGACAGTTGGAAATTTTTCCAACTGCCAAAGTTCCAACGGCTAGCCGTTGGAAACTTCAAATTTCCAACTGCCGACCGTTAGAAATGGCAGTTGGAAAAATGCAATTTCTTAGTAGTGATAATACACCTTAAATTTAATCCAGTCGACAAATGTCCATGCATTATAATTTTAAGATTGGAGATTCAAACCTCAATTTACAAGTGCATAAAAACATTTATTGAAATAAAAATATAAAAACATTTATTAAGAACCAAGATAACATAGACTTGAGCCTATACCCCGTTTAGGAGTAGATAAATGAATCCACTCCTAATTGTAGATGTGCTTGTATGCAATAGATCTATGTTAAAAAAAATGAAGTTGCAATAGTCCCAGATGACAGCCGTTGGAAGGGCATTTATGGTCTTCTAATTGCTTGTCAACTTTCCAACGGTTGACAGTTGGAAGTTCCAACTGCCAAAGTTCCAACGGCTAGCCGTTGGAAACTTCAAATTTCCAACTGCCGACCGTTAGAAATGGCAGTTGGAAAAATGCAATTTTTTAGTAGTGATAATACACCTTAAATTTAATCCAGTCGACAAATGTCCATGCATTATAATTTTAAGATTGGAGATTCAAACCTCAATTTACAAGTGCATAAAAACATTTATTGAGATAAAAATATAAAAACGTTTATTAAGAACCATGTTAACTAAATTAAAAAAAATTATAGATTATTTTTTTTCTTTTCTTTTCTTTCTTTTTTTTTTCTCACTCCTTTTTTTTTCTTTTTATTTCTTTTCTTTCTTTTTTTTTTCTTTTCTTCTTTCCGTTTTTTTCTTTTTCTCTTTTAATTAGGATTTTCTTGTTTCTTTTTTATGAAACGTAATAATTATTATTTACTTTTTTATTTTATATTACTTCAAACTGAACCAAAAGGAAAAAAAACGAACCAAAGAAACCAATAATATATAATTTTTCTAAAAACAATCTTGAGTTGTATCTATTTTATTTTTCCAGATTTGATCTGGTATTTGTGCATTTATCTGTCGTAAAATATATATACTAAGTTTATAATATTTAAAGATATGCATATAATATATATTGATATTTAAATTTATTATATTTTGTTTTTTTTTTTTTTATAATTGATAACATAGACTTGAATTTTCATATATTTCTTTTAAAAAAAAAGGTTTTGTTTTCATTATTTTTATTCTTTTTTTTTACTGCCTATACCCCGTTTAGGAGTAGATAAATGAATCCACTCATAATTAAAACTAGCATAAGTTAAGTAATGGAAAATTAAAGGAAAATAAAGTGGGGTTTTTTTGACCATCCACTTAAAAAATTGCAGAAATTAAATAACATATGCAAATAAAAAGCACATAAAGGAAGATTAAAGGTCTAATTGTAGATGTGCTTGTATGCAATAGATCTATGTTAAAAAAAAATGAAGTTGCAATAGTCCCAGATGACACACAACCATATGCTTGTTAATTTACACTATAATGATTTGGGGAAGGGCATTTATGGTCTTCTAATGATTTTACCATAAAGGGCATTTATGGTCTTCTAATTTTGTCAACTTTACCACTTCAGTTCTAAACGGAAGGAGAAAGATGACCGGGCGAGGGAGAGAGGAGGAGAGAAGGAGGACGGCGAGGGCGGAGGGAAACGACGGGGGAAAAGCAACGGGACGGAGGTGAAGGCGGACGGCGTGGGACGGCGACAGCACGGCGGCGGGCCAGAGATTATGGCGACGGAGGAGGAAGAAAAATGGTGAACGGAGAGAGAGAGCAAACGGGAATAGTGGGAACTACTCAAGTTGCCAATAAAGTCTTCTAGCATTTATTTCATAAGCTTTGTTAGTCGTATAACTATTAAAACTGCCATGTGCTTGATGGAATTGCCAGATGACACTTAACGTCATTTTAAATTACAATGGGCTGCAAAGAAAGATAATCCAGAGTAAACAACGTGGTGCCAATCTGATTCTCTCGAGAGAGAAAGACAAAACACGCCTCTGATATGCACCCCCAAATCTTTTATTCTTCGATCTCACCTTCTTCCAGTTCACCATCCATCACTGCTTTCAGGCAACAATTTTCATGCTCCTTGAATTGCAGTCACATGTCTCCTATCTGACTATTGTTCATGTAATCCACGTGGCTTGATTGATAGCCTTTCTCAACTATTTCTTCTTTCACCCTAGGGTTTAATCACAAATTGCTTTGTTACAAAGCTAAAGAGTGCCTCTTTGAGACTATCTATGCTAGTTATGTGAAGTTCCAGTTGCCACAATTCTTGTTCAATCTTTAATGGGTGGGATTTGGTGTTTTGAGTGATTGAAGCTCCTTGGTTTGTGCAACAGTACTTGTTTGAATAGTATAATTAAGTTCGCTCAACTTTCAATCTCTCGCAACCACCTTTTTTCAGCCACTGCCTGACCCTTAATCTTGGTCATTGCTTGACCCTTAATTTTTCAGCCATCGCTTGACCCTCAATCTCTACCATAATGAGAAAGGATAAAATATTAGTCAGTCCTAAAACTCATTGACTTGTCAAAATAGTCCTGAAACTATGAAATCATTAGCTCTGTTAGTCCTAATTTGGATGTTTTGCTAGGTGGTACACAAAAACGTTAAGGTGCACATAACAGACATTTAAATGGTGACTTGTTAACTCTTTTTAGTTGTTTAGTAACTTTGGGGATTCAATTGTTCAAAAAAAAATAAGAGTGATTAAAACACTCATTTCCCCCATTTTTTTTAATCTTTTTCACCATTTGTCACCATAACCCTTAATTTTCCTCCTATCGCCCCTGCTGTCTACCATCACCGAGAGGAAAGGAGGGAGGCCCAATATTTCAATTGACCATTTGACGAAGACCATCAGACGACGATCGTCGCCAACCATCGGCACTCGTGCTTGTCCTTTTCCACAATCCATTTTCGATCCTCCATTGACCTAGCTGCTGGCCTAGGCTTTATCTTCGATTCGGCATCTCTGGTCACTGACGTTGCCTGGGAATGGTGGCCTTTGGTGAGGTGAGACATTGGCAATGGCCTGGAATGGCCGGTTGCACTAGAGTAACGGGAGGAAAGCTCGGCAGTGTTCCAAGGGTGGCAACGGTCAAAGGGAAGAGGTTAGGGTTTTAGGGGGCAGGGAGTGAGGAATTAGGGACCAAAGATGTAGTTTTCCTTTTTTGTTCTTTGCTAGGAGCTTAGGGTTTCATAATTGCGAGTTAGGTCCCCGAACTACGTGTGTAATTGTAAACTCACCCTCAAAATAGAAAAGATGGTTATAAGTTAGTATTTAATGGTCATTATGTACCACCTCAGCTTTTCCATCGACCATGTAGCAAGACATCCAAATTAGGAGTAACAGAGCTAACAATTTCATAGTTATAAGACTGTTTTGTCAAGTTAATTAGTTTTAGGACTATGTTGGCAAAATGTAAAAATGTAAAGGCTAACTAAAATGTTATCCCCAAATGAGAACTAGAAAACGGGTGCTGGTGAAAACAGATTCAAGGAGAGGAGGAGGTTGCCATGGGATCTTTAGTCTACCTGTTGACATTAACCCGTAGTAACTGACGAATCGAGTTCCATTTTCCATTGAGAATTCTTCACCTCCCTCATGTGATACTCATTGACTTGCTTTTCCTGGCTCTCAACTGAATCATTCTTCAATTGCAGGTTGTTAGGTGAATCCTCATGTAATTGCTAGGTGGTTATTTGTGGTCAAGAATTAGGGCAAGTCCCGTGCTTAGAAGTTGTCCGCTACGAATTAGAGGCTGAGAAAACAACATCACAAAGTGCTCGAAGAACTCTAGGAGCCAAATTTTTTGTCCCCACATTGCATTTCACTTCTTACAAGTGGTTAAAAAAAAACCCCCTTTTATGTGTTGTAAGTTAAATGGCAACAAGTGCCGTTTGGCTTTTTCTTTTAGACACTTGGCAGTTTCAATAGTTATAGGATTAATAGAGCTCGGGAATAAACACTAAAAGACTCCATTGGCAACTCAAGTAATTTTAGGACTAAAGTGGCAAAGTTGACAAAATTAGATGACCAAAAAAGCCTTCTCCCCTAATAATTTTAAAGGACACCAACTTTAGGTCTTTTAATCTACACCAAGGATTTAGAATATAAACAAAAAAAAACTTAGTCTTATGTGAATTATGTTGTGGATGGATACTAGATCCATAATGTTACTTTCCATCTTTGATTGTTAGAAGGGATGATTTATTTGCTCAAATATTTCTGTATAGATATTTTCACAAAAAATGGTATTTTGATTTATACAACCCTCATCCCACCTTATGCTACACATGGAGTAGTGGCCCAAACCTTTGCTCCTCTAGCCATCAAAATATCTTTATTAATGATGGGGCATGGCACCAAATGTTGGGTCTGGGTGCTGCAGCTTAGGTATGGATGAGAATCAATGCCCATCCTCCGATTCGTCAGGGAATTCTCCTTTGCCACTGCAAATCAACTGTTAAGGTCAATCTTCGTGCCATCTTTGGAGTTTTATCTCTAGCATTTGATAATTATCTTCCCTTTGTTACGTTGCTACACAACTGCTCACAAGTTCAACAACTCTTGTCAGGAAGACTTGCTCCATATCGATCTCTTTGTCTAGTTGTTCATCAAACCTTGCGCCTTTTGAAATCGTTTCAACAATACTCAATGGTGTTAGTATCTAGATATAGGGTTATGATTGCTCATTAGCTGACAACTTCTTTTCTCCCTTAATTATATTTCGTTTGTATGTTGATTTTGATTATAAAAAAAATATATTTGAAAAGCCAAAACTTTTACTACCTTTGGATTTACTATTAGGGAAAATTACAAAAGTTTTATTTGATTTGATCTAACCTACATTTTTCTCTCTTAATTTCCTATACCTACACTCTACCCTTATTTCTTTTAGTTCTGGAACTTTAATTTAAACTGCATAATAGTTATCTTTCAATAATTTTGATCTTTAAAAAAAAATTTAATGGTTAAAAAGTATTTTAAGATATCAATTTTTCATTTAAATGTGATGGACCAAGTCCAGAGCCAGTCTACAAAATACATGCCTACACTATATGGGCTATCCTCTATGAAAAAGATAATTATTAGATGATCAAAATGTTAAATACTATTACTGCTAGGTATATTGAACCCCAAAATTTTAATGTGTATCATATAGTATATCACGCACTATATTGTTACCATTTTCACAACAAAATAAATGTTAGAATATTATTTTGAGATGACATAAATTCAATAATTTTTTTCACATTTTATATGTATTCTAATTTTTCTCATCATAATTTGTCAAATATAAATAAATTATATATAATGGAAGATATTTTTTTAATACAAAAAATATAAAAAATGTTATATATATAGAGCAAAAAAATAATACTAAGAATAAAACTAATTTATTGATATAAGAGAGAGAGAAAACAATACTTTAACAATAACAATGCATTTTCTAACACTACATTGGGTTTCTAGGTGGTTCAAAGTAACTATTAAATTTTTATGTTAACTAAGAAAAATAACCAAAAGAATGAAAATAAATATTTATTTTATGATATGTGCATTAATTATATTTTAATGTTTTATATATTTATGATATTTTGATGTAAAATGAAAAAAAATATCTCACACACATTCATAAAAAATAAAATACTATGGTACATGCCTCACGATATTTACAGCATACAGTGGTTTTTAGATAAAATGTACACAAAAAGTGAGCAGTATACGAAATACTACGGTATACAGAACAATAAAATGATAAAGTGCAAAAATATTTGTACTACTTATTTAATTCCATGTATGTTATCAAATTTTTGAACTTGAAATCAAAAATCACCTAAATTTCCCATACGAGATATGAGGCATTACAATTTCCCTCACTTATAAGCCCAACGTCCTTGTTAAGCCACAAACAGATCTAGAATCGCGAACCCAATATGTGATAGATATGAACGGTACATAGAGCAAACAACACAAAATCAAAAAAATGACTCATACCATCACTAAACTGGGTTAGCTTCGATATTATTTCCGCCACATCCCAAAACTCACATTAGGAGTTTAGGGACAATGACATGCTGCACCATTAAAAAAATAAAATTCTCTCGAACATGTAAGGCAACAAATTTCTATCTGTTCTGTGTACGGTTCATATCTATCATCTACTAGACTCATGATTCTGGGACGTTGGGCATATAAATGGAGGAGATTGTAACATCTCATATCTCGTAAGGGAAGTTTGTGTAATTTTTTATTTGTATATATAACTACAAGTTCTAAACTCTGATCATATAGTGCTTATCATTTTTACAAAATGATAGCTCAAGTGGTGTGAGTAGATACTCTGTGGACTGATTCTAAACTTGGGTCATCACAAATGCCATCAAAGCTAACCCGATTCTATGATGGTATAGGCTGTATTTCTGATTCTGTGTGGGTTGAGACCCAATTCTGTTTTGTTTGCTCCTTATACGGTTTATATCCATCACCTATTCGACTCACGATTTTGGATCTATTTGTGGCACAATATCATATAAGTGAAGAAGATTGTAACATCTCATATCCTACATGGAAAATCTAAGTGATTTTTTATGTGTATATATAATTACAAGTTCCAGAGCCTGATAATTTAATGCATATCTTTTTCACAAATGATAGCTCATGTGATGTAAACAGGTGTTCAATAGACCAGTTTTAGACCTAAGTCACCATATTAAATACATACAAAACAAAATTTTTAAATATCAATTAGACGCAAAAAGTATCAAATAACTTGAAGTTACTAGAAGATAGTTCCCATATAAGTTTGCATTTGGGTAGAGGATTTTTTGGTGAAATTTCATTTCAAATTGGTATTTTAAAATTCTAGGATGAAAATTCTTTGTTTGAATATGTTTGAGAAAGAAATTTTACAATTACAAGAAACTTAAAAGTATAATTTTAAGCATTGAAATTCCAGATTAAAATCTCACCTAAATAGGTCGGTTTCTAAAATTTCAAGCAAAGATGAAAGATACGACTAGCATCCGCCCATCTATTTTTCTCCATTGCCCCTTTTTCGCCTCAGTTTGTAGTGGCTGGCTTTATGCTTGCACGGCTAACATCTCGCCATGTTTTGTCTTCCACCACTCATTCCCTCTTTTCTCTTCTCCGCCTCGGTTTTCGATTGTTGGCTTCATGTCTATCGAGCACTTGGTAGAATGGAAATGTTTTGTAGCACGCCCTACACTAGCTCACAATATCGCTTTGATTCAACAAGTAGCTTCAAGGAAGACTGGTTTCGTGAAGTATTGGTGGAGGAGCAGTGGGCAAGCGAGGGATAGAAAAAGGAAATTCAAAACAGAAGAAGTTTGGTATGTATTCAATTAAAATATGATTTGATTTAAGAGGAATAAAATAATTTAGAATTCAAAGTTTTATAGTTTTTGCCTAAACACTGAATTCTTAAATACAGAAATTTGGAAATGCTTGGTTTTAAAATCATAGAATTTTGAAATTTCAAGAATTTTTAAATTATCTCATCCAAACGTACTAATGTTTGAGCTATGAGATAAAGTGTAGGCTTTTAAAAATAATAAAACAAAAAATAAAAATATTAAACTTACAACTAAATTTTTGGGTTGGGAGCGAATATGCTATTATAGTTTTTTTTTTTTGCTCAATTTCTCACTAACGTTTAAAAATGGGCCGGATATATCATTGAAGTTTCAAATTAAGAGTGGACATGCCACTGGCCATTAAAAATCTAACAGAAAATGTTAAAAAACTAACAAAAAAATGTTAAAAATAATAAGTTTTGAAATTTTAGGGTAATAATGTAAGTTTTAACAAACTTTAAAGACTTTTTACAATTAAACCCCCTCTTAAGAATGCCAATGAGGAGATTAAACATTAGAGATAGAGAGAAGGCGGTGAAGGGGTTGGGGTACTGGTAACAGAGACAACAACATGGCTGAAGTGTTGATGGCAGAGAACAGATTCTCTTAAAAGTTCTGATATTTTTTTAAAGATGCATAATAACCCAAGATTTCTAAACTTGCTATTTTTATCATTTTTTGTTATTTTTTTTAACCGGCAATGGCATACTCGGCCTAGTGGGAGATTGGAATAAAAAAAAATTATAGTGGCATATCTGCTCCCAACCCAAAACATTAGTGGCAAATTTGATGGTTTTGCCTAAAACAAAATATAAGTTGCGCCAAACTAGAACAGGATTGTTGTAGTTCTCAGTTGCTATTATAACATGTCTGCTCTAAGGATTCATGCTCTGCAAGCACACTTAGATTACGTAAATCCATGAGAAATGGTCACGTATTGAAGAACTGACAGCAGATTTGAGCTCTGCAAATTTAACTTACAATTTAGGATAACAATGCATGCATTTGGGATTCTCGATGGGACTACTAGGAACTCACCACTTGTCCAAAGATGGTGACCAACTCATGGAAGATGGAACTAGTACAGTGGCTCCTGTTTTGACCCAACTATAGCAGCAGGTTTTGATCGTGCTTTGGACGGTGAAATGGGTCGGGAACGGTCGACATCTTGCACCCAGCTCCTGATCTGAGATGCTTTGCCAGCTCCGCAACAGTCAAATGCCTTCATCTTTAGTATGCTCAGATTTTGGAAGTATATATGATTGTTTAGGAGCATGTTTCTGGGAAATATATTAGCCCTTTTTGATTGCTCTTAATTTGGTTTAGTTGGACAGGACAGGATAGGATACTGAAAGAATTCATACTAACAGATTGGATGGGATTTGTGTGGTCTAATTAATGCTTAAAATGCTTTAGTCCTCTTTAAGTTTCATATAAATGTGGTTGTGAGTCTTGACATGATCTTTTAAGGTTTAAATCCTCATCATCAGATTCTCGGTCCTGCATTGCCTGAATTTCATGACTTGGATTACTAGAAAGTGCAAGTACCAAGTGTTAAACAAATCCTGTATTTGATTCATTATTTTGAATTCAGTTAACATACACACACACACACACACACACACACACATATATATATAACGACAGATTGACTTACAGTCACTTAGCCTTACATGCCAGTTCAATGGGTTCGGTAAAAGTTGCCTGCAGATTAAGTGACCTTTTTTCTGTGTTTTTGCACAAGAATATTAGAGGAAAGGTTCAGTTAGCTAAAGTAATTGGGTGAAATTCGTTATTTGAATAAAAACTGAAGGGCCTTGGAACTTAACAGTTTCTGCTAACACAAGGAACCATATGATCCATGAAAATGTAGGTGCCTCCAGTCCAGAATTAATCAGGCACCCTTACTAGTTAAGTCAGGTTTTTAACTATTTTGTTGCGAATGGGACATTGTGCCCTTGAGAAGTTTCTGTTTTTGCCTTTTGACCATGTAAGGCTATTAAATCCTTCCTGCCTGTTGCTAGTTGATTTTGAGTTGAATGCTTTAACAAAGTTTTAGTTATCAGATCGTAGGAATCATTGTGCTCTGTTTATTGCTGTTGATGTCATTTTCATTAGCCACATTCAGCAATCGTTTCTTAGTTGCTTTATAGTGGTTTAGTCTCAGGAAATCATATTTTATAGAGACATGCATATGCTTCCTTAGCTTTATCTTATGCTTCATCCTTAATTGGTTCTAATTGCATGTGTGTGCATATAAGATTTTATTGTTTGCATATGCTTGAAATATCATTTTCTTCCTTAATACAAACATAAATAAATGAGTTGGTCCTGCATAAGCTTGGCTAAAGACATGCACCATCCCTGAAAAATTTAACATTAGTCATTTTGACCCCACGTACATAAAAGACTTATATCAAACAAACTTTTGGATTTGGCGAAGTGGTTTGCACAAGGTTTGGAGGGAAAGGAAGGGCCTGGTTCGAGTCTTGAAAGCCTCACCTCGTCTCCATTTTTTTTATTTTTATTGTTTGGGTCCATTTCAATTTTTCTTCCTCTTTTTCCCCACTTTTTTTTTTCTACTTACCTTGCACCTCTTCATTTTTATTTTTTTTCCATTTCTTTTATATTTAATTTTTTTCAGGTTTATTTTTTCATTTTCTCATCTTTTTCCAGTTTCCTTTTTTTTTCATTTTTTTTCATTATTTCCAGTTCTATCTGATGCGTTGTTTCCAATTTTATTCCTTGTTCTTAGTTTTTAATTTTCTATATTTTATTTTTAGTTCTTTTTTTATTTTCTTATTTTATTGGTAGTTTTTTTTATAAATTTTTGCTTGTTCCTTTTATATAAATTAATTTTTTTTCTTTTATTAGCAGTTGTTTGTTCTTGTATCTATAATTGTTTATTCTTTTACTAGCAGCTATTCATTTTTTTATCAATTTTTACTTATTCTTTAGATAAACTAGTTGTTTGTTCTTTTATTGGTAGTTATTTGTTTTTAACACTAATTTTTGTTCTTTTATCAATTCATGCTTATTTTTAGATAAACTAGTTGTTTATTATTTTATCATTAGTTATTTGTTCTTTTGTTAGTTGTTATTTTTTTTACTAGCAGTTATTTGTTTTTTAATTATCTATCTCTTTTTTTATTTATATTTATATTTTTATTTTATTGGTAGCTTTTTTTTTATCAGTTTTTACTTGTTCTTTTGGATAAATTAATTTTATTCTTTTATTAGTAGATGTTTGTGTTTTTATCAGTAATTTTTTATTCTTTCACTAGTAGTTATTCATTGTTTTATCAATTTGTGCTTATTTTTTAGATGAACTAGTTGTTTATTTTTTTATTTGTAGTTATTTATT
The DNA here is from genome assembly GCA_005392925.1 of Aquilaria sinensis. Lineage (NCBI taxonomy): Eukaryota > Viridiplantae > Streptophyta > Magnoliopsida > Malvales > Thymelaeaceae > Aquilaria > Aquilaria sinensis. Next base: position 709,421 of record SMDT01002585.1, on the reverse strand, counting down.
TTTTTTATCAATAATTATTTGTTTATCAAGTTTATCTAAATGAAAAAAATATGAATAAAAAGAAGAACAAACACCTACTAATAAAAAAGCAAAGAACTACTAATAAAAGAACAAATATCAAGTTTATCCAAAGGAACAACTATGAACTGATACAAAAACAAACACATACTAATAAAAGAACAAATATTAAGTTCATATAAAGGAACAACACATGAACTAATAAAAGAAAATATATATACTAACAAAATAAAAAATAGCTAAAAATAAAAAAAAATAACTAGTAACAAGAGAATAAAAAATTTAGTGTCTCTAAAAGAAAAAAAATTATTACTAATAAAAAATATAAATAACTACCAACAAGTTCATTTAAAGAAACAAACATAAACAAACAAAATAGCAAACAAATATTGAAAAAATAAAATTGCAAGGTGAAATAAAAATACAGTTGTTTATAAGTTTTAGAAAAAGGAAAAGTAAAAAAAATTGGAAATAGAAAAAAAGAAAATTTAAAAATGGAAAAGAAAAATAAATAAAACTAGAAAAGAAAAACAAAAATGGAAATTTAAAAAATAAAAAAAATTGAAGAACAGAAAAACGTAAAGAGAAAAGAAAAAAAGAACATAGAATAAAAAAGTGGAAAAGTGAAAAAGTTTGAAACGAAAAAATAAAATAAAATAAAAACAAAATAGGAAAAAGAAAATACAAAAAAAGCGAAGATGAAAGGGAAAGAAACAAACTGGAAAAAGAAAAGCAAAAAACAAATGGAACGATACCAAAAAAAAAAAAACAAAGAAGCATAACGGGGGGAAAAAAACCTTTAGTAAGGAAAGAAACAAGCCAGAAAAAGCAGAGCTGGAAAAAAAAAATTGGAACGATACCATGAAAAAGAAAAAGAAGATAACAAACATAATTGGAAAGTAAAGGGAAGGGAACTGCAACTGCATCAATGATGAGAGGTGCATGTCATGTCATGTCATGTCATGTTGCAAGCAATACGCACACGAAGTCAGGAAAAGGTCACGAATTATTAACATCCGGAAAAAGAAAGAAATAAATAAATAAAAAGGCAAAGGTGCTGCCTGCAAAAGGAATGAATTTCTTACCAAAGGCATTTCACTGTGCGGAGCAGAGCAATGGTCCTCTCCTCGGTCTGGTCCGGTGCCTGCTTTTCTCCGATCCCGATGCATTGGCCTGCTTTAGCCTTTAGTTGCCTGAAAAGTAGAGGCGTTGTCGCTACCAGTTCACAGGTTTTCTATCGTACCGCATGTTCTATCGTACCGGTTTTCTGTTCGAATTTCGTTTTGATTCTTTTTTTTTTTTTTTAATTTCTATCGTACCGCATGTTCTATCGTACCGGTTTTCTGTTCGAATTTCGTTTTGATTCTTTTTTTTTTTTTTTAATTTTGTCGTTCGTGATAATATGAGTTAATTATATGCTTGAAACCTAATATTTAATTATTGTTTCTATTCTAATTCTAATTTTTACTCTCTATTTTCCATATTTTTTATACTACTTTTTTTTTAGTAGTCCCAAATTCTTTACATAATTTCTTCTTTTAATAAGTTTTAGTAAGTAAAATGACAATTACACCCATACTAAATCTGTTCATTTTTCTTTTTTCTTTTCTTTTATTTTTCCTCTCGTCCCTACACAAAAAGATCAGGAGCCCAAAAAATTAAACAAACAATTGGAGATTAGATCTCCAAAACATGAAAAAGACAACCATACTAGGATTTGCAACTAGAAATTTTTGGAAAACAAAAAAAGGAACAAAAACCAACATTTTGTGTCTGGGTGGGAAAAGGGGCACTAAGTGGGGGTTATAAATCGATGGATCAAGAGGAGATTGGTGAGATTGATGGATCAAGGTTATAAATCGAGACGGATCGAGCCGGTGATGCGATGGATCTCAGCGGAGTGGAGGTGGAGGTTACGAATTGCTGAGGACGGAGATGATGAAATGAAATTGAAGGAAAGATGAGGTGAATCTCTTGGGTTTTTGTGTTTTCTTCATTGTTTGGTTTATTGACCATTGTGGGTGTCATTTATCCAAATGGGAGAGGTGTTCAAAGCGATAGGCAAAAAACAAATTTGAACTTGGAGTTAAAGGCAATGGGTGTGAAGAGGGGCGGGCAGGAATGAAGGTAAAGTGTGTAGGTAGAAGAGGATGTGACAAACGTAAAAGGGTAGGCAGGCGAGAATCAGCGAAGAAGTGAGGGGAGAAGCCTGGGACGGAGGCGATGAAACAAACTTTTTTTAAGGAAGTTGATAGATGTGAATTTTTGTGGTCAAACATATTGACTTTTTGTCAACTTTGACCATCATTTTCTACTTCACCACTCAACATTTTTGACCAATTCTTGCTTTGATTCTTCATTTTGTAGGTTGGAAAAGTGATTATAGCATTGGAATGGCACTGGGACAAGCGGAACGAAAAACGGGCATATGAAAGTCAAAGCGGATTTATAATTGTGAGACCTAGGCACCACAGTTCAAAAGTTTCTGCCTAAAAATCACACTTTGGTGGCCTAGGCATCAGTTAAGGCCTAAGCCTCATGCACCATCTAGCCTAGAGGCCTAGGTGTCAAAACACCCCTTCCCTGAGGTCTAGGCTCCAAGAACCTTCGAACCTAGAGGCCTATACGCCAGAAGGCGCCTTTGCACTTAGGAAGAATGTCCCCCCCCCCCTTCCTAAATTTTGAATCTAAGTTTCTTATTGACCAAGGGCTTCTATTCAAATGGGTTGGTGGGGGTGAAAAAGGATATCTCAAAGAGTAGAAAAACCTGGAACCTAGCAAAAAAACTCATTGTTCATCTTTTCATCTTAGAACTAGTTTTTCCATAACCACCATTGTTAGTATTCTTGGTTTTTCTTGGTCACCATTGGAGCTAGCTTGGAGATTGCTCGAAGTGCTCAAAAGGGCTTGAAGCAAGCCCTCAGAGACAAGCTTTTCTAGTCATCTTGGGTTTATTCTTTCATATTCATTGTAGTTTCTCATTGATGATATAATGTTTATTTTCATGATTATGTTTTATTTAGTTATAGAGTAGCCTTCTTTAGCACTTTCTATAGATGTAGTTACTTAGATTGATTATGTAGGATGAATTCATAGTTATGTGATGTTAGTTTTCTACTAAATGTATGTTTATTATTCTCTTGAGCTTATTGTTGTGTTAGTTAGTTGATTGCCACAATTAGTTGCACCATAAATTGCCTCTAAACTCTTGGAAAAGATTAGAAGCTATTATACCTAGAAGAAGAATTTAATGACTATGGGATTGTTGAGAAATTAGTCTAAGTTATTAGGTAAAGGTAAATTGAGCTCTAATGCCTTTTTCTAAACTTGTAATCGAATGGAAATCCTTATGAAGTTTAGGTTAAAGAGATTAATTCTTTCACTTGAAAAAGTAAGAATTCAATTGAACAACTTTACCAACATGCATTGGAAACTAACTCACTAACTTGAATTCACCACTTAATCAAAACAAGTAGTGAACCCATAGGAAATGTGCTTTAGTGATTTGTCACAAACCCTATATTATCATTGTATTTCTAGCATATTAGTTTAATGGCATCCCAATTAGGCTAGCTTACCTTAGACTCATTAATTTACTTGTTTAGCCTTTTTTTTTTATATTGTTGGTTTAGCTAAAGTAGTTTTAAAGTAGTTGTACTTGACAAGTGAATTAATCAATATTCGCGGGAACGATACTCACTCACCTCATCTACATGTGCAACATGCACTTGTGGGTTAAGGATTAAAATTCAACTACATAAGTGAGGATTGAATGGCAGAGGGGGAAAGAGAAATGAGAATTAGGGGTAAAATTGGAAAAAATACATGTTTTTATCATTTTTAATCTCCGGCCAAATACAAATGGAGTAAAGAAAGTGAGATGGAGGGAGTATTTTATTTGTAACGTGTTTATAACTTCATTAAAACATTCCATTTTGACTATTTCTTGATGAAATTCATTATTTTTGGATGAAAAACTCTATATCAATATAGGATTATAGGGGAAAAAAACTAGTTTTAATTCCTGAAAACTTTTTTTCTTTCCACTTAACAATTTGACCACTATGTTCAACCGTTTGTTATTTCAGCATCATTATCATTTATCCCTCCAAACCCAACAGCATAACCTATTATTTTCTTGCTAATTGGGATTCAAAGAAAGTCCTTGATCTATTAAGTTACTCAATCCATTCATTTTTTCTCTTAATTTTGCCCTCCATAACCACGTAAGCCTCATTCAAAATTAATTAATCCCTTCATCACTCAATCCCCAATTATGCCTTGCACTTGATTCTTCTCAGCTGGCACTAATATTTTTTTCACTGACCACTTCAGCCCTTTCCTCTGTCTTTGGAATAGTTATCCTCTTTCTATCTTTTGTCTCATTGTCCTTTATCTTACACCTCACCTTGCTTTCCCACTGCTCCATCTGCCTCCATTACTTCACCTTTCTATCCCACCTCTACTTCTTCATTGTCTTCCTCTTTGCTCTCATAGGTCGCCCCCTCCAAGAATGGCTTTAACCATTGCGATGACGTTTTTAACCCAAATAATTTTTATGGATTTATTCAAGAATTTTACATCTAGGTTTTTGTTTTTCTTCATTTTGGATATGACCCAGATGCGCGAATCCATCAAGAAGTTGTCTCCGACTCAGTTGGTGAATTGGTTGACATAGTCGTGTAATGCCTGTTCAGAGCCGACATCATTAAGCTTATTGATGGAAGAAGCAACCTCGGAAAGATCCTTGATAGTGGCATGGAGAGAGAGTTTTAGGATGGCCTTTGGGTTGGGTTTGAGTTGAGATTTAAAGGATGATACGACAATGAACCAAGAATCCAAATAGGTAACGATGTGGCAGACTTGTTTCATTGCCTCGAATAAATTGGATGAGATGAGTGGCTCAGCAAATTCTTCTTCATTAGACTCATTACCATGGTGATGAGAGGTCTTAGAATTGGGTTTTGGTGGGGAGAGAGCTCGTTGGGATCAAATATTTAGATTTAGGTTTCTGGTCTTCTGGGTGCAATAGATGAGAAAGATCTAAGAAATAGAATGTGCTGATTGGTTCTCATAGTAAGAGAGAGGGAAGGGGTAGTGAGAGAGGTGATGGCACCATACAATGTGGTGCTAATGGAGGAGGTTCGGTGGTGGTCATAAAGGGTGGAAGTGAAGATGATGGTTTAATTATTAGATGAAAAAATTTTAAGGTTTTTTTGACAAAGGCAAAAGTTTTAAACGACTAAAACTAACTTTTTCCTTTACAATCTTATGATGATGTGACATTTTCTATTCAAGATAACCAGTTCCATTCAAAGAAAGGTTAAAATAAATTATTTTATTGAGGTTGGAGACATGCTATAAATAAATTGGAAGTTAGGGTTAGAATAAGAACAATAATTAAAAGGTTGGGTTCAAGTGTGTAATTAACCTCATATTCATTGATACAAAATCCACCTATGGATAAGTAAAAGAGATAAATCCCATGTTACTACCAACAGGGAAAAAATTGTATGCAATGGTGTAGCAAAAAAATTGGGATTGAGGTGCAAAATAGGTTGTAAATTTCTTATTTGTTGTTTGATAGTTTTCAATCATTTTTTTTACCTTTATTAACTCCTTTTTCATCCTTGGCCACTAGCTCTAACGATAATTTGAATAAAACTTTTACCACATACAAATTAACTATATAAACGTTTATCTACGTAGAAACAAATACCAATAGGTAAATTTGTAAAGAAATTAGTAAAGTGTATATAGAATTTTTTTTAAATTTTTTTGAAATATAAAAAAAGAGTCAATTTGTAATTCTTAGCATAATTTGGTGATCATCAAGAACACAAAAATAAGTTTGAGATGAATTTACAACAGTAAATGAAGGTTATGAACTTTTGACACTATTTACTTAGTAACAATATGTGGTAATTCTACGCGTCTTTAGAATAGTAATAAAATTTATGATAAATACCTTTTACAATGTTTGCAATATAGAAAAATAATTGTAACCACTTAAAACTTTTTGTTTGCTAGTTTGAAAGATAATATATAATGGTGTAGTAATATCATAATAACGTAACAATAAATTATGACATGAAAGCTCTTTAAACCTATAAGTGAAGGATACAAATTTTTGTGCAAAAGGTTAATCATATATGTTTTTTTTTGTTAATCAATAAATAAATTTAATATTTGAGTAGTAAAACTAATCCACCAATTATGGGGATTTTTAAGTTCTAAAAAATTGGTTTGAGGGCGTTTTGTTTTATATAAAAGTTGAGCGGAAAACTGAAACAAAATTTAGAAATTATGAGTTTTCCTATAATTCTACTTTTACTTATTATATACTATTATATTATAAGTGAATTATTCCAATATTGTTAGTAGGGCTGAGCATGGTTCGATTTGGTGCGGGTTAGTAGCGGAACCGCACCAAACCGAAAATACTTCGGTTCTGCAAAATAGCGAACCAACCCGAGAACCGAGAACCGACTAGAACCAGAACCATGGTTCTGGGTTTTCGGTTCTGGGTCCTCGGGTCTGACGGTTCCACACCAGATTTCTTCCAACTCAACAGATCAACATATATAGCAAGGATGAGTAAGACTCTGATACAACAAATCAACATATACAGCAAAAACTTTACAATCTTTCTCATTGTCTCATATTTTTCATCTATCTCTTGAAGAATTTGGCACTCTACTTGAAACCCTAACCCTTTCTCTGTTTCGAACTTTGAAGAATAGCTGAAGAGAGACGAATCACGGAATCGGTAGCTGAGAAATGGAAATGGAGTGACAGATCAGACGATATTGAATTAAAAAATGGTAATACCCAATGTGGACCATTCATTTTTGTTTAAAAGGATATTCAAACCCCTATACTTTCTAAACTTTCATATTTACCCTTACATTTTACATAATATATAATATACATGTAAACTAACGTATAATTAAGCTCGATTCGGTTCCCCTTCGGTTTGGTTCCACATGGAACCGAAACCAACAAAAAAACCAATGGTTTTTTGATAGATGGAACCAACCCACGAACCATGAACAATTTTTACCCAACCCAACCCTACCCACCCCTATTGGGTTGGGTAAACCCATGGTTCTACCCGACCCGTGCTCACCCATAATTGTTAGAAACAACATTGAAAAATAAAATAAAGTAATTTTATAATATTGGTAGTTTTTTCATAAATATATCTTTACCAATGCACTCTACAATTTATTTTATTCAAACTTAATTGGAGATGATATAATTACGTATGACAGAGAGAACAAAGTCGCAAGGGGTTTGAATTTGATCCAGCAAATTTCCAGAAGAACGTGGGTACACGTGGCGCGATGCTATTGGATTATTTGAAACGGCTGCATAGGATGCTGTTTGGTCTTGTTCTTGGGCTCGGCAACCGTTTTGCCGGTCCCACAGTTGCGGCGGCCTTTTTGAGGAGGGAGGGAGGGAGCGGCGAAATTTCGTTTCGTTTCGTTTCGTTTCGTTTTGTTTTTTTCCGGTGGATAAGCGTAACCAGCACGGAGTCAACTTTGACTCTTATTCCTAAACCTATTCACCGTATTTTATTTTAGTCCTAAATCTATTAAAAATATTTTATATTAATTTTAATTTGATAAAATTTTTTAAATTAAATTATTTACCTAATAATAAAATTTTAAATTATAATTTAAACTATTTACTAATTATTTTATAATAAATTTAATTTATATAATAATTTTTTTACAGTTAATGAAAAATTTAAATTATTTTTTTTCTCTCTTTATAAATTGAACTTATTTCATTTAGAAATAAAAAACTACTAATTTAAATTATCTATTTACTATAAAAAAATAATTAAATTATTTAAATTTATTGGAAGAAAATTTCTGAATATTTAAATTAGAATTTTAAAAATTTCTATCAGACAATTATTTTGGATTAATGAATTTTATCTGATGATGGATCAAAATGAAACAATTTTAATAAGTTTAAGACCACAATAAAACATTCAATAAGTTAAGGATTAAAAAAATAATGACCAAGGATTAAAGACCATTTATATAATTTATTTCTTCAAGAAGTGCACCTTAGAAACCATCAAATACAAGCTTCATCGAATAAGCACCCAAATAAAAATTATTAAATGGCGAACGCTATTTTTTTTATAATACCATCTCAATTGGGGTTTTTGTTTTTCTGTTTTTTTTTTGTTTTGTTTCTTTTTCCAGTTGGTTCAGATACTTTTTTTTTTTTAACTTAAATTTTCACTCTGAGATTTTTGAAGGGAGGACCAGAATAGCTAGAAAAATAAATGATCCTGATCAAATTTATATACATAATAGCTCTAAAAATCATTGTAAAACTACAAAGATCTACTTAAACCACACTGCAAAACTCCTAGTTTGTAAACATAATGTGGAAGTGTTGGCCCATAGAAGGAATTAATAAAGATGTCAAGAGTGTTTTTTAGACTCAATCATTATAAAGCACGAAACTATACGGACTCAACTATCCTACGTTTAATTTAATCTATCTTACTCTACTTACTAACAAAAAATTTCTTTTAAATACTGTATAAAATTTTGACCGATCTCGTAGCATAATATGTAACTAGGTTTGTGAGCCCACCAGCGGGGAAAAGTTTCATTCAAAAAGCTTTTTTTAATACTTTTTACAGGTGAATGGTCAAATTTCTCATCCACTCCCTAAATATGCTTTTTTTTTTTTTTATTTATCATCTAGTCATTAAACCCCTCCATGTGATTATCTGATCGTTTTTAGCACAACTAGGGGTGAAATGAGGTCTGAGTTTTTTTGAGTAGCTTGAGTTGAGACTTTTTAAGATGGGCCCATTTGAGTTTGAGTCGAAAAATGGGTTTGAACTCTTTTAAGGCCTAGCTCGAGCCTGAAGAAACTTGGCCATATGAACTCATAGGTCTAAACGGTCTAACCTTTTTCTCTTTTCACATCTATTCCCTTAGTCCTAATCCTTTTGGCTTCTGCAACTCTTCGTTCTACTTCTCAGATTTAGCACCAGACTCAACCATTTTTCTCAAATTATTTCTCCATTTTTGGTTTCCAATTGATCGAACTAGGTAGGTAATGACGATGGCGCTTGGAGTCAATGGAGCCTTGGCCCTTTTTCTTCTTCCATGCATTGAACTAGCATGTTCAAATTTTCAAGTGGGAACGGAGCTTTGGCATTTGGGTGAATCAGGTCAATTAATCTAAAATAGTTGACCAAATTATTTTGCATTTTTGCAGTCCCACCACCGACCTAGAGAAGGTTCATTTGAGCTTATATTTTGCCATCTTCAACGAGTCCCAGTGATCGCTCCTCTCACTTGGCTTCTTCAACAAAAGCCTTAGCCAATTCAATCTTATTGCACTGGGGTTGGCTGAAGGATGAAGTTCGGGCATCTTCCTAAGCCCAGAAAATGATGCGGTAGTGATACAAGACTGCTTGGCTCCACACTCGCCAAATTGAGGAAAATGATGGTTCATTTATGAAATTCACAAAATTAGGGTAGAGAAGGATAGGATTAAAAAGTTTGGGATAGCTTCTATAATTTTCCCTTCTCTTTTTATCTATGTAAAAAATTACAGATTTAATCCTCATCTTTCATCTAAGTTATAGTTATGATACTAAAGATTTATATGTGCCATTCGAGTCATACGAGCTTTTGAGCTTGAGCTCAGGTAGTACTGAACAACAAAGGGGCTGAGCTTGAGCTTGATGGGCTTAGGCTCGGGTCGGCCTATTTTCACCCCTTAGCCACAATTGTGAAACAAACCATTGACCTGACCATCAAATGGAGGAGCTTGAGGATTAAAAAGATAAAAAATAACATACATAGGGACTTGAGGAGGCATTTGACCATCCACTTGGAGAAAGTAAGAGTAAATTACTTTTATGGCCTCTAACCTTTTACTATTGTACCATTTTAGGCCTTAAACTCAATTTCTTGCATAAAAAACCGCTAACCTCATTTAAATGTATCATTTTGAACCTTTCAATAACTTTGGATGTTAAGTTGGATAAAAAAAAAAATTAAAAATTAATTTTAACTTCTGAAAATTTTTCATTTACCTTATAAACCTTTGAACTTTTTTATATAACAATTCAATAACATCTTAATGTCCACCACACTCTTACCTCTCTCCAACCACCGCCCACCATCTCCTCTACCTCGTCTTCCTTTCTTTCTTAACCCTCGCCCCTCCTCCCAACCTTCCAACCCCGTCTCTCTCCCCTCCTCCATCGTCCTCCCCACCTCCACTATGCACGGGCAAGCAATGGCAACATCGCAATAAATTGGAAAAAAAATGTTTTAGACATCCTTTTTAAACGAACATAAAAACATCGCAATAAAAGCAAAACTGAAAAGGAATCTATTTTTGTTTTGTAAAAAAAAAAAACATTGAATTCGGATTTGGACTGAGCCAAGAAGACTATTACTACTGTTCCGTTCCCGATTTCTCCTTTGCCCATTTGCTTTTGTTTTGCTACTTCTACAATTGTTCCCATTTTGTGAAAAAAGATTATGATGTTCTGATGAAGAGCATAATCCTAGAAAAAACAACAGTACGATGCCCAAAACCATGAACAGCTCGGCCGAAGTTCCCATGACTCTCATCAAGCCCAAGCGCCAGTGCCGTTGTTGCCATTGTTGGGGCTTTCGGATCTGCTTGGGGCTTTCAGATTGGATTGCTCCCGCCGGTGCCATGGTTTCTCCCCTAAGAATCAATGAAACGGTGCACGATCAAAGGGTACGAAATCCCGGTGAAGACGCGGCCACCGCGAGGGAGCCGGACCCACGATAATGAAGACGGCGATTGCGGGGCAGCTGGCCCGGGTATGTGTTGATCAACACATGATATTGGAGAGGATGAAACGGCGATCGTGAGGGAGCCGGACCCACGATGTCTCGCTGTCAGACGATAATGGAGACGAGGAAGGAGAGCCAAAGAACAACAAAGAGGGTCTTGTGGGAGGAGAGGAAAGCCAGTAGCCATCGGCTGACGTCAAGGCGATGGCGTTTCGGTGGCGGGCGGCTGCCTGGGGAGGTCTTGAAATGGGCTGGTTGTGGCGATTTGATCAAGTTTTGATATGAAGATGGTTAAGCATGGAAATGAAAATTTGTATAAAGGAAAGGTTTTTCTTGGGGATATTATTTTGGTTGCCAAGTTAGTGATCGGAAGCAGGTGTTTTTGGTGTGTTAATGGAGTAAAGTACATTGTAAGGTAAGATTGAAGGTTAGGACAAGATTGCTAGATTGTTAGATGAAAAGATTTCAAGGTTTTTAAGGCAAATACAAAGTCTTTGAGGGTTAAAACAAGTTATTCACTTTTTTTTTTTCCATCCAACTTAACGCATCAACTCAACAGAAAGTCCAAATTGAAACACTTAAATGAGATAAGAGACTTTCTATGCAGGAAATCAAAATTAGGTCTAAAATAGTATAATAATAAAAGATTAGAGCCACAGATGCAATTTACTCAAAAAAGTAAAAAGACAAACTAAACGGACATAGCTGGTTTTACATTTGTAACTAAACCAAGGATTTGATCATTAGATGAAAGAGTTTGGGGACCAAAAAAGGCATAAATAACATACTTAGGGATCGGAAGAGGCACTATTCATAAAAAAAAATAACTTCACACACAATTTGGAATTAAGGTTTATAAAAACAGTAAAATTTGAAAAACAATATTAGGGGTTTTTAAATTTTAAGGTATATATAAATTTTAATTGTCGGTTACTGGTAATTTTTATTCCCTAAATTGGCAATAAAGATTCATAAATACTTTAACATTTAAAAAAAACTATAGAAGAGTTTTTAAAATTTTAAGTTATGTAGAAATCTTAATTCTTAATTCCTATTCTATTTCCTAAGTTAGTTATTTTTTTTTTCTATTTGGTCCCAAAATTCTTCCATTTAATGATCAGGTCTTTGGTTCCGGTTGCAACAGTGAACCAAATTAGAGATGCTATCATCATCTGGAGAAGTTTGGAGGCAAAAAAAGGCAAAAACAACATACCTATTAATGGAAGAGATATTTTACCATTAACTGATAAAAAAAAAACAAAAAACAAAACAGCTTCGTTTTTGAGTTACTAACACCTTACGCTATTTAATATTCCATCCGTCCCATATTGTTTGAAATAGTTGACTTTTGGCCATAGTTTGACTTAAATTTATTTATATTATTAGTTATTAGAAAAAAATTTTAAAAAATATATTTGAAAACTATAGATTTTTATTTATCATTTATATAATATTTTTAATTTATATATTAAAAATTGAAAATAAAAAATCATAGATTAATTGCTAAAAAATGAGTGTTTCAAAGAATATGGGACAGATGGAGTATATAGTAATAATTATAGGCTTCATTTGGTAAGTATTAGATGTTAGAAAAGTTATACTATAGTAACTTTTAGCATTATAGGTTAAGAAAAATTATAATAGCTATTGATAATTTTTTCTAGCTTATAAGACTATTGAATGTGAGACTCAAGTAGCATAGGTTAAGAAAAATTATAATAGCTATTGATAATTTATTCTAGCTTATAAGACTATTGAATGTGAGACTCAAGTAGCACATTCAAAAAATTTCCACCTACCAAATTGCAGTTATAGTACATTACTGTGCAAAATAACATATATACCAGGAGTAAACAGTTAAACACTTTGTGTAAACATCACAAAAAAGGGGTGGTCTATAAGAAAAAAAGAAAGAAAGAAAGAGTTTGGGGAGAGAGAATAAAGCAGGTCTTTTATTGGACCCAACCTTCAAATATGCGACACAGATCGTTGTTTCATTTCACATTTCGTTGCTGCCTTCTTTAAATCGCTTTCCTTGCATCTCCATGTCCCTCCAACTATAAATTTGTTTTGATGCACGGAGACAAGAAGTTAGAGGAGTAAATTACTTATCTTTAAGTTACCAAAAAAAAAAAAAAAAAAGGCAGCTTTTGAGTTTTAGAGGGAAAATTTTGAGAAAAGTCTCCTCGGTTACGCCTCCAATAAGCTCACAATATGGAAGAAGAATCTAGGTTTCCAGTCTTTACTTGCCGCTAGTCCAAGGAGGTCTGTTGGTTTTGGTGCCTTTCCCTGTCTTTAGTCTGCTTGGATAGAAGGATCGGCCATACCATCTCCCTGTGATAGCTGTTTGTTGTATGATCTTTGTTGGTATCGCCCTCATTCGCCGAAGTTTAAATGACAGCTGAGTTTCGTCTTCCGGGTCATTTTTTCAAATTAAGAAAGAAGAAGGAGGAGGAAGAAAATTTGAGCCTTCTTCGAGCTGGATTCTCTGAATGATGATGGAACATAGCCACCTTTCTGCATACGTTCTGGCATTTTGTTATGGAATTTCGACCCCAGAAGTCCTTCTTTGCGTCTAATATATTGCTGTGGACTGTTGTTCATCTTCTGTAAGATGTTTGTCTTCTCCCTTGGTTCCAGGTGATCTGAGACTCAGAAATTAAGGTTTTCGGGTTAAGTAACTGAAAAATGGAGGAAATAGAAAGGGCTAATAAGGCAGCTGTTGAGAGCTGCCACAGAGTTTTAAACCTCCTCTCTCAGCCTCAAAACCAGATCACCGACAGGAACTTGACTGCACAAACTGGGGAGGCAATTTCCAAGTTCAAACGAGTGGTTTCTCTTCTAAATGGCAAATTGAGTCACCCAAGAGTGAGAAAGTTCAGGAAGTTGCAAACCCCTGTATTTCAAAGGATCCTCTTAGATAATCCACACCAGAAGTTAAAAGATTTTCCTACCAAGAACCTGCAGCAGCTTAATCAGTCTAGTAACCATGAAAGTCCCCTTCAAGATTTGAGGTTACTTGCTAAGAATGCCCTCCCTTTGGCTGGCACATCTTCGGAACCAAGCTCAAATGGTAGAGACCCTCTTCAGCTTTCACAAAGGGCGTCTCAGTTTAATGTCCTCCAGCAACAGCAGCTGCCACAGAGATTGCAGCAGCTAAATCAGCAGGAACAGCTGAATCAGCAGCAGCAGCAATACAAGATGAAACAACAAGCTGAAATGGTGTTTCCAACGGGTAATAGCGGAATCAGCATAAATTTCGAAAATTCCAGCTGCTTACCTACATTGTCATCCGATAGGTCTTTCATTTCTTCATTGAGTTTAGATGGTAGAGGGGCTAACTTGGATGGGAATAGCTTTCGTTTGATTGGGGCTCCCTGTTCCTCAGATCAGAGTTGGCAACTAAGGAAGAAGTGCCATGGAAGTGGAGAAGACTGGAGCATCAAATGCGGTAGCAGCGCTAGATGCCACTGTTCAAGGAAGAGGTTGGAATTTCCCCACTTGCCTGTATAAATTTAAATGGTTTGCCAACATGACCTCTAGGTGAGATGGCAAGGCCCCTGGCCTTCCATCACATGCCCTGGTTTTAAATCTCCCTGTCCCAGTGTCCCGTCTCCAATTCATGCAAAGAGAAATAGTTGTACATTATTTCCCGTTGGTTCTTTCCTTCCATGAAAGAACTTCCCTAGCATTTCCGTCGTTGGTTTTTGGCAGGAAACATCACATTAAGAGGTCAATCAAGGTGGCTGCCATCAGTAACAGGCTTGCTGATATTCCTCCAGATGATTGTTCATGGAGGAAGTATGGACAGAAACCAATAAAGGGTTCTCCTCACCCAAGGTAAACCTAGTTTTAGCACTATGTGTTTGCAGTCACGGTTCAAATCTGTCTAAATGTGGTCATTGGCACAGGTACCAGCGAGGTAGTTGTGTTTTCATGTCCTGCATCCGGTGCTTCTTTAGATATCTGAATTGTAGGTAGTGGAAGAAGTAAAATTAGATATGTTAGAAGAACAAGTGCATTGTATGCTGTATAGGCATTGTCTTATGCTAGACAAGCGAGGGGGTGGGTTATTTGAGACCTTTTGCAGCACAGCAAGAATAAAAATATGCTTATTAAGACAAAAGAAACGTCAGCAATTAGAATCCTAATATAAATCTGTTGATCAAAATGTTGCAGCAAAAGAAGCCGTCAGCAATTAGAATCCTAACATAGATCTGCCATCAACAGATCTAGTAGTCCCTAAATAAAAATAAAGTCAAGAACAGATGTGATACAAGTTTATGATCGCGAGTTGTTTACTCTTGACATCTTGAATGAAGCATCCTGATTTGGTGTTGTAGTCAATAATCTTTAGTTTCATGATCAAGCTAGATGTACACTGTACAGCCTCCTTTGAGTCCTTTCCATGTATAATATTAAGGGATGCATTCTATGATCTGCTGTTTATGTATGCAATCAATATGAGTCTCCTAAGTAATGTGAACTCCAGCTTAAAAGTAACTAATATAATCATGGAAGTTCCTACTAAGGAACATTTTCTGTGAACTGTGTAGGGGTTACTATAAATGTAGCAGCATTAGAGGCTGTCCTGCGAGGAAGCATGTGGAGAGGTGTGTAGACGAGCCATCAATGCTTATTGTGACCTATGAAGGTGAACATAACCATCCAAGGTTGTTGTCACAGTCTGTGACTACATAGACCTTTTCCCCATTTTTTAGTAAACAGATAGATTAAGGCCCCGCTCGTCATTCATTTCATCCACTTAGTTCGGTGAGCTTGACTTGACTTGCTCCTGCTGTACATAATTTGTATTCCATATCATAGACACCGGAGGCAGTTTTTTATGGTTACAGAGCATTGGCTTTCCAAGGGTTTGAAATATTTGGGCAGAGCAGTTGAGTCTGGTGCAGCACATGAAGAATGTAGGACCGGGGATTTCAAAGTGTGTTAGTGGTTGGTGAAAGGAAATGGCTCGGTGTCTAACAGCCTGCCGTTTCATTGAGAACCAACGAGCTGTAGATTCTCCTGCCGCTCTAGATAAATGGTGTCTTGAGTTTGCCTTCTTAAACTTCTATAGATTGTTCAGCTGTCTGTCTTCACATGAGACACTGCTACTTAAATGTTTCCGTTGTCCCCTCTGATGTGCTATTGCTGCTACAAGCTAAGATAACAATGGTCTTAACTCATATGGGTTATTATCATAGTCGCATTTTTCTTTTTCTTTTTCTTTTTTTTGTATATATGATGAAACGCCAACGGAGGCATGAGGACATTGAGCAGTTGAGTCTTGAACCACCAAGTAAAAAAAAATCAAAAAATGAAATAAGAATTTTTTTCCTAACCTTGTACTATGATATTATACCGCAAAAGTATGTAACGGTACGTGAAATATTGCGATTCATCTCGTAATGATTGGTAAAATGTGAAATATGTGTACCATATATCACATACCTACAGTATGTCAGTCATCTCTTCCTGTAGGATTGTAGGATTTACTTGAAGGAGGTTGTAACTAGGATACATCTCTTTACAGGGAAAAAGTTAAAAAACTAAAAAGAATACTGCAAAGATTATAGGAAAAAACTGCATATGTGAAAAGATTTGATCAGTACAGCCCACACATGATCAGGAATTTGATACCCTACAATACACTCTTGTTTTCGTCGTTAGCCGAGGAATGCCCTCCGGCAGCAGTCGCACTCAGACAAATCAGTTGCAGGAAGAACACCATCCCTAAATTGCACCCATGAATTTGTTACATTCTTCGCCGCCCTCTTCATATTCGCTCCACTCTTGGACTCTTACCAACCATCAAGCAAGAGCTACTGCACTAATAGAGCATTTAAACATATTAATAACGAACATCTACGTTTCTTAAAATTACATGAATAAATCGATTTGTTCAAGTACTCGTACTTTTTAACTTAATATTCATTCATTTCTTTCCTTTAAAAGAAAAAAAAAATCATTCATTTCTTAAACAAATAAATGTAATTACAATCACATATATCATAGACTGACAATGATAAAATGTACTCATCCTTATATCATAACTAATGAATATTATTAGATATCAATAAAATCAAAATGATACACTATAAGTATTAATACCTGTAATGTCAACATTTTCAAAAACAATGATAAGCTGTTCGCATGTCTGCAGATTAGGGTTTCTGTTGACGAATCATATATCAAGATCATCATCTGGGTCCTCATCAGAATCCGGCAGCTCATCATCTGAATCACGGTAATATATAATCTCACCCTTGCCAGAGTCCTCACTGATGTTTGATCTCCCTGCATCAAGGTCCTCATTTTTGCTCTCCTGAACAGATCTTCGGCCATCATAGATCTGGATGGGCTTTCCATTACCTGCAGAAAGAAAATCAGACAATATTAATGACCTGAATTCTGTTAGTCTGTCAGGAACTGTGATATGGGCATCTCCCTAATAATAACAACAACAATTACTTTCACTCTTTTCTACCTTGGTGCTCAAATGGCAGAACAACATTCGCTCTGTCAATTCGTTCCTTCTGGGAGAGCTGTAGGTTGAATTGGACCTGTTAAACAAAGTTCACTCATTTGTAAAATGCAACAAAATGAGTTGTTCAAGGGAAGGAGAAAAGACAAGTAGCGTGTTGAGACCTTTGGCAGAAGGCCTTGACTGATTACACCTTCAGATGAGGCAGATGTAAAACTTATACCAGACTGCTCAATATGAAATTCCTCGCACTACATTAAGGTTTTCAAATAACGTGATCTGAGTTGCTTCATTGCAATGAATAAGATGTCTTCAAGTAGGGACAGATAGAAAAGTTCTGGATGTTATTGGATCAGGGAAAGGGAACGACATAAGTTACCATAACTCGAACACGTCCATTTCTCCGCTTCCACCGGAGGTGAAGCTTTCCATTCTTTACGTTCTGCTCAGATGAAAAAGCGTTTTGCATTTTACGTAACTGTCCAGTTGCCAATTGATGCAACGGCTCTGAAGTTGACACCATAGAAGACAAATACTCTAAAGCAGCTACTTCTCTGACTTCAAGGAGATCCGTATGTACTAACCAAAAGATACTAGAAACTTGATCTGCAGCCATAACAGACCAAAATCTTGATTAAAGTGCCATAACACACTACCATTGAGGTACACCAAAATTACCATAGTTCATGGATCAGAGGGATTCATATAAAATGAATCCAGAAAAAAAAAATTGCATGCATACCATTGCTACGAAAACTGTTTAGAAGACCTGCAAATGATGACATTGACACGTGTCTCACCAATTCATCTGCCTGGTAAAATTAATATAGGAAAAAAAATGATCAGAAGGAGAAAACACAAGACAAACCAAGTCAAAGCATGGACAATCAACAAAAAAAAAAAACTTAAATCAATATTCAGTAACAAAATGGGGCATATCCGACAAGATCTTTTAACTTCTCCTTCACATGAAACAAGTCCTAAGGAATTACGTTTGTCCCAAGGAAGCTGACATATACAGTGACTGACCATACATCAGCTTGCACAATGAAGAAATATATGGCACATAAGGAGCAGGCCTGTCCTATTCCGAGTTGGTGGCTCTTCACCTATCCCTGGCTCTTGTTTGCTCGATGTTAACAACCCCATCCCAAGATAAATGAAAAACTGGAAAAATCTGCTAAACTTTTAATTAACTACATTTCAGACTAGCACACCAGTTTCATTCAGAATAATCATGTTCTGTTCCCCAAAAAGAGAGCCTTATTGTATGGTTTTGGAGTCATTTTTGCAAGAGAAACTGAAACAGCATGAAATCAATCAGCTTTGTTTTCAGCCAAGGAAAAGATGACATTGGCCTTATCATCTAAGAGTAGAACTCAGCAAGAGCCTTAAATTGTGAAAAGACTGCCTGATTGCTTCTAGCATCCCACATTTTAGTTGACTGTCTTTTTACATGGTAAGTAGTTAGAGAAACAGGCATTAACATTATTTTTATCGGCCAAGTAAAATCCACAGATCACATTTTTCTGCTCCATATTGTAACTGATAGGTCTCAAAGATTACAGCACATCAAACCCTCAGCCTTAGCCTAAATATTAGCCACGAACCTATCAGCCAACAAAATACTTCCAGAGCCATATGCAATGCTCTGCATTCGTGTTAAGAATCTACTGATATTGTAACAGTCAAATTTTAGATAAACACTATGAGAGAAATGTATATGTAAATCAGCTGCATTTAAAATTACATAAATTAAAAAATGGCATGATTACCGAGTCAATGGCCACAGAAAAACGACATTTTCCTTGTTCAACAAACCCTGCAAATACAAACATGGAATCATTATAAGCAGCCATTGTAGCCTTTTCGACAGAATACTATACCCCAAAAAGTGGTGCCTTTTACAGCGGAAAATTAAAATACAAATATAGGATTACCTCTCCCCAGCCCAATTACTGAGGAGTACAACTTATCTACATCCTTCACATCCTTGAAAATATTAACATTCCTCAACGCTTCAGGGGAAAGCGCCACGAAATTTCCATTTTCTGCCAATTGATCTTTCCAACCAAGAGGATCCGTGTAGCAATCTAAAATTTGAATCCTGAACGAACAAATAGCATTCAGAAAATCTCGAACAGGAAAAAATAGCATCTGGTGCTACAAGAGAAAAATAGTCACCATTTAGAAGACATTTCGATGTCGATTCCTCTTCTCTTCAACAGACTCACATAATACCCCGGACTGTGAGAAAGAGCAACCAAAACTAGACCTCTGCTTGACATTAACCAAAAAAGTATAAGCTAACTCTCCAATTTAATGAAGAGATGAATTGAGTCGCTTTGAATTCAGAATCAGGATACGAACCGTGACTGCGCTTTTCCTGATAGAATGAAGGAAGCGAGCTGGGAGAGGACGTGGGTGAAGACATCGAAGCCAAAAGGAGAGTCGATGGAGTCCTTGATGGTGAGAGCAGCTGCCTGCTCTCCTTCCAGGCATCCATCTCTCAGAGCTCTGCAAATCGTTTCCGCCATTTTTACTGCCTTTGGAGCTCTGGATTTTGAATGTCAAAACCCTAGCCAAGATTTTTCAATTCCATGTATTTTTCTTATCGGAATGTGATTTTTAGTCGTAAAATTGTCATATGCTTTTATTTGTGCCTAAAATTGTTTATTTTTCAAGTGAGTTATGCAACACCTGCACTAACTATTAGTTTTAAATTTATTGAAAAATAGTTATCGAATATAAAAATAATTTACAAATGGAAACATTAATACTTTAAATAGTCTATTAACTATGAAAAAGATAGCTATTCAATACACTTTGTGTCCAATGTTTTACTCATACTTTTATAATATTTATGAAACTCTCACAATGCCTTGAACAGTCCATTTATCTGAAGGAAATAATACTTTACAAAATAACAAATTTGTTTGAGGGGAACAAAACTTTACAGAACAACGCATTTATCTAAAGAAAATAATATATTCAAGAATAACATGCTTGTCTGAAGGGAATAATACTTTACAAAACAACACATTTATTTGAATGAAAGAACACTTATTTTTTAATCGAATAATATTATTTACAAATAATATTTTTTATGAAATGAACAACATATTATAGAACATTACATTTATATGAATAAAATAAAACATTTTACTGAATGAGATTGTATAATTTACGAACAGTAAATCTTACAAAATGACTTGGATTTATAGAACAACACACTTATATGAATAGAACAACACTTCTTATTAAACGGAACAATATAATTTACAAATAATACATCTTATGAAATGAATATTATATTATAGAGAGAGTAGCATATTTATATAAATAGAACAACACTTTTTATTGAGCAAAACAATACAATAATCATTCGAAAAAAATTTGTATAATTTTACCGTCATGTTTTAATATATACTTTTACTTCTTTAAGCTTTTGACATTTTTTGATATCAGTGTTTGAATTAAAATTGTTAGTTGTTATTTTCTATAAATGCAATATAATTTTTCTTTTTTCTATTAATATTAAAAAATATAAGAAATGAACGTGTAATTAATGTTGTAGGTAAGAGGAAAAAGCATAATTGACTGAACACAAAATTATGAAAAATGGTCATGGACTTGGATGAGTCTATCTGCGGCGCAACCGCGCAAGGAGTGTCATTCCAACAACAAAAGGGGATTTTTTCAACCTTGGAGTTATTATAGTGCTATGGTAGGAAATATGCAATGACATGCTTTTTCTAGCAGTTCATGACTTCGGAGAGGTTTATGTCCATGTAATACTGTTAATGGATGTCATAGAGGCAGCCGGTGATGTCTATGCATCAAGTGCAACCAACGATGATGGCCATCAAGAACGAAGCTCCATTGAATCACCAAAAAATGAGGAGAGAAGAGGGGACGTATGAAGAATTCGGATTTAGCAATTTGTGAGAGAAGAAAGCTTAAGAGAGAGCTTTCATAGATGATGGTGAGATTGCAAGAGACAGAGATGGAGATGATGGATGACGAGGCCCCAATTGTAGAGCGGTAGAAAGCAGGCGAAAGTGGAAGCAGATAAGAATAATGACAAATTTGTCAATATTTAGAGGCTATTTGGTTGACATTAACCAATATAGGTTAACACATTTTCTTTGATTGGAGAACTTTCTGCACATGAAACTAGGGTAAAAGTTTCATTCTCGCCTCTAAACATGGCACTAATTACAATAAAGCCAATATTGGCATGGACGATAAAAATGGGCAACATTTTGGGCATTTATAAATAAGGCCCACATGACCTTTTCCTCCCACCTTCTAAAAAACATAGTATTAACTTTGTCCCAATAACTTAAAATAAACTAAGCCTTAAAATTTTTTAGTATAGCATGTAGGCTATGTGTATTTTATCTTTAGTCCTATAGAAAAATTGTTGCACTATTTAAATTTACTCTAAGAGAATCACTAAACAGTATAAATGAAAATTTTAAAACTAATGTCAGAAAAGTGACAAATCTTAGAAATAACTATTTAAACAGTTCAAAAATTTAGGACTTCTTACTACCCTAATTGAAAAATGACTTTAAAAATAGAGGCCAAAAGTAGCAAAAAAAATAACTGTTGCTGAAATTCTTTTCAATAGCAATTCCTACTTAAAAGATTTTTCTATAATTTTAACAAGACAAGAAAACCGCGCAAAAATACTTCCACCATCCCAGTTCTGATTTTTGCCTTTTCTTTTTTTTTTTTTTTTAAAATTCGATAGTATGTCATATAAACATATTAACATTTACACATTTATGTTTCTTCAAAGTTAATACGTACTCTAGCACTATTACAACGAGTAATTTTTAACTCATGAATCATCTCATGAGCTATATAGGCCTATACGGGAAAGGTAAATGAAGATGTAAAAACATTAAACGTTACATATATTTTCAAACACGAAAAAAATTAAAAGATGACAAATAATATCTGAATCTGGTTTGTCAGGTATATATAGGTGTTAGTAAGTGGTACTCACTATCTTCTCGGCCAGAACTGTTTTTTACAGATGGAGTTTGATATCAAAACTCTAACTTAGGAATTGCTGCATGGTTATGAATGAGGATAAATGCACTACCGATCTTTAAATAAGGTATGTGACTTCCTTCATATGCTTCTGCTCTTAAAGCAGAGCTTCAGGCCATTCTAAGTGCACTTAGAGCTGCATCAAGATTTGGTCTTTCTTTTATTACCATTTTAATGGATTGTTCTTGGGCATTGACAGTTCTGACTTTTGCATGGTATCACCAATTATGATATTAAGCTGTCTACCTTTGTACAATCAATCATCTCTGCCATGGAGCTTATGGATCACTGTGTTGTAGTCGTAGTCCCTCACCAATGTAATGCTCCAGCTCACTTTTCATGTTGCTTCTTTCCTTCCCTAGCTTGTTTAAGCTTTATTTTTGTGTATTAAAAAAAGCAACAAAATGAGTTCAATGAGATCCCATAAGTTAGTTTTATACTTGTAAAACTTATGAAATCGGCACTTAAATTTAATTGAAAACTCATCAAAGGCAACATACTGAATTGAAATTGTTAATTTTTTTTTTAATCTTAGAAAGAACAGCTACTACAATATCTGCTTGAAATTCAAATGAACTATCAAAGGAACGAAATTAGTAAAATGCATCGGATATTCATTCAACGATAATGAATGAAACATCAGGTTATGTTATAGCACCCCTATTTTAAAATGTTTGCCATTTTTCATTTTTCATTTTTTTTAACTATGAAATGTTGAAGAGATGTAATTATATTACATTATTTTTTTTTTCAAAATTACCATTGTTGAATAACAAAATCACTTTTTAACCATTTTGAAAATTCAAACACGGTTGAATTAATTTTGGATGAAAAGTCCAAAACTATGCATAATAATGCACATTTCAGAGCCAAATTTCAATTCACTCAAAACCTTAAACTCTAGTCCAAGTTTGCACATTTCTTCTCTCCAACTTTAGAATATCCTCACATTTATAAGCTAATTGACGGAGAATGACAAAATTTACAAAAAAAAAAAATGTATAAATAGGTAATTGGTAAACATGACAAACATTTTGGAACAAATAAAAAGGGCAAACCTTTCGGGAGGTAGTAATACAATTTCTCTATCTTGTTCAATCGATTAACTACGACTTCTGGTCAGTAAATTTTAAGCTGATTCCCAAAGGAGCCATGAAGGGTTCAATTTGGCAATATTCGAAAGTTTTAGGGTGCCGTTGGGATAAAAAATGAGTTTAAGGTCCAGATGAATCGGGTAGGAATGCAAAGCAAACTGTAGAGCCAATTTGGAGGCTTTCGCGCCTCCTCTTACTTTGAATCCTTTCAATAACTACCAACGGTAGATTGTGGTTTTCAATTAACAGGGAAAGACACGCATAGAAAACAACTGGTGCAGGGTGGTGGTTACTTGCTCTGATACCTTCTACCCATTTCATGACCCAAAATTATGCAAAATCCTGAAATAAGTAAACTCCTACACCTTCCCCAATCTTCAATTCAGAATAAACATCAGTAAGTCTACCTCCTATGCTCAAATTACAGATGTCTATAAGAAACATCCTAAATGAAACTATAGCAACATCATCATCATTATGTTGCATCCTAATCTCAACTGTATTAAGAGCCTAACATTACAAATTATTACCACATCAACAAAGGAAAACAAAAATACTCCTGCTTTAACCCAAAAACAAGCCCTGATATTGTACCTGTGAAGAGATGACAGTATACACTTGCTGCTGCCAAACCGCAAAGAAAATGCCAACTCAGTCTCAGAATGCAAGGGGGTCAAGGCAATCCCAATGCACCGCAAACAAAAATTTTCAGCACCTGCAAACAAATTATCAGGTTGCTGATAGCTGCCTGAACGAGGCACATGTTGCTGAACATTCAGGTTTCACCAACTGCTCAATTGCAGTTGATCCCTTAAATAGGAAGCCCTATCAAGTGCAAAACGGCTGCCCCAGAGTACAACCTTTCACTGACAATTTTATTTCCCCATGTAATGAGTCAAGGCATCACTTTTCCATCAACAAGTGCTGACTCAAGCTCCGGGAGCAACTCAGAAACCACATTCTCAAGTTTAACATGGCTAAGCCGATTGTTAAATCCATTGATCACCATTTTGGAAAGCAGGGTAATTTCCTGAGGATCCGACTGTCTGATAAGCTCAGTCCAAAACTCATCATCTTCATACAAATCTGATCCCTTCATGAGTTCTATTACTTGTTTCAGTGTTGCTACATTCCTCCCAGCACCAGTACCCATGGCAGTTGCAGCACCAACAGCATTAGCAAATGTCAATGTATTTATTAATGGCATATCACGAATGAAACCGAATGCAACAGCAGCTACAAAACTATCTCCACAACCCACAGTGTCAACAACATTTACCTAATCACAATCCCATGTATAAATAAGAAAACTTGCAATTTGTGTTTGTGAGGAATAAGGATTGAAAACAATCCAGAAACAAAAGAATAGCCTAGCTCAAAGGATCAGCTACTGCAACCAAATATGAAAATTTAAGACCGAATTCACAACATTCCCAAATCAAAATGCAATCAAATATTACAACGTAACATGTTACAGGGTATATTAACAGCTATTATTCCATGCATGGTTATTCCTTGTATTTGCAGTAGACTCCACCGTGGGTCTGCAAATGATGAGTTTCAAAAATACATACTTCACAATTCAGAAGTGGTGCAACATATTTTATGTCCACTTCTCTAGTTCTTGAACTCTTAAAATGGTGCATAAGATATTAGTTCTCGTAATCTTTAGTTTGCATCAGGGCACCTCATGGTAGTTCAATTTACTTTCTTGTTCTTTACCAAAACTTATGAGACATTGAATTCTCTAATTCTAGGAAGGCAGATGACAAGTACAAGACACTATGCAGGCATGACTTCCTACAAAGAGTGAAATCATAAAGTTGGGCTGCACAGAAGATCAATTATTTTTTTTCTTTGAGTCAAGTCAAGGTGGAAGCTCATAAAATCTTTGTCTGCTTGTTTTTTCCCCGCTTTGTTATTCACCAGCAGGTTCTCCCTAGCAATCTGTGATGATATTGCTAATTGGATCAACCTGAGACAGGTGGCTGGATTCAGAAGAACTCACATTGACTAGTTTGCGAGGAGATTTAGAAACAGACACATCTCTTGCTCAGTAAGAAGAGCTACTCTTGCAGCCATTACTTACAAAGGTAAGCATGAAACCAGAGATCCTTTAGGGGTTTATAGCATCCAGAGCAATACGTTCTGTAAGCAGGTGGAAAAGATGCCTTCACTGGGAACTTTATCATTTCACAGTGTCACCGAATCTTCTATATGGGTAAATTGAGTACAAAATAGTTTGGGTATGCCTAGATCTTTTAATTATTAGGATGTAACTAATTTTTTGAGTAATTATATGTTTATCCTTGTGGATGACAAAGAAAAAGAAAAATTGCAGGAGACACAGTCCACTATATATAGGTCTGTGAATGTAACAGCCTGGCCCTGTCATTAAATTCACAAGAATTAATAACTGGTTACTTCATTTTAAAAATGATTAGAAGAAAAAGAGAGAGTTTATCACCCAACTGCTTAATTCCTCTATGATACAAAAAGATACCAATGAACCAGATAATTTGTAAAATTTATGGTTAGAGCTAATTCAGATTGAAGGATAACTTTTTAAAAATTTCTCTCTTTGCATGAAAATGAATAAAGGCCTCATCTTGATACCTGAAAAGCAGGTGCACAAGTTATGCTTGATTTTGTGATTAAGATTGAACCCTTGGAACCCATCTTCACAATCACCCATTTTGTGTGTACCCCTCTCGTTAGCAATTCTTGTCCAGCTAGTATTGGGTTTCTTATACCAGTTAATGCCTCAGCCTGCAGACCAAAAATGTAAATGGTATCATCAAGAGCACCATCCAAAATGCCATTCCAATCAGATGCCTTTGGCTTTGTTCTTTGCTAAACTGTGCAGTGCATTAAGTCCAGAAAAAGGATAAATTTCTAAAAGTAGGGGATGCTCCTAGTTTCATGACCAAACTAGTTACTTGAGTCATGCCCATAGAAGGGCTAGTGTTGCGATGGCTGTTGACCTACAGCTAGCCTCTTTCTTTACCTAGGCTGGTTCCACAAAACAAATAGGCAGAGGGCTTAGAATATTCATAGCCAACAAGAAGACAGAATAATGATGGGGTGTAGATGTCTTGGAGAATTCGTCTAAAGAAAAGACGAGAAAACGGCATAACATTCAAACTGACCGGCCAATTAACAAAAGCAAAGTAGTAAGTTGAAAAACTGTAGAGAGCTGAAGCAAAGAAAAGAGTTAGGTTGAAGGGCTCAACACTTGATGCAGAGATCAATGTATCACGGAGGACCAGGTTTTTTGTTCTCTACTTTTTTAAATCCATGGTCTGACTGATTGAGACTATTAGTCAAGAAGCTTCATATAACAGAAAGCCTACTAATATTCTCCAAATTTAAAGGACAGAACCAGTAGAAGAAAAGAGAAGAAAAAAAAACACCACACACACACACACACACACATTTAGAAAGCAGGATACAAACCTCGTCTGCCGTTAGAAGAAGGACATCACTCATTCTCAAGAATTGAGTAAGTGCTTTTTGCTCTTCAGGTGTTCCAGCCAAAAGACTCTTGCCTCTTGGTCCAGGATCGAAAAAGATTGATGTGCCAACTTCAATAGCATATTCAACAGCTGACATTATCACACCAGGGAAAAACTCATCAAAGTCATAACCATTGCAAAACAGGATTCTTGACTGTTTAACGGCCCTCTTGATATCTTCAGAAAGATTTTTCATCCAGCTGAATGCAGGCTCCTTGGTAAAATCAGCCCGGCTAAACGAAAAAAGGAAAAAGGAGAAAAAGATTTAGTCAACCCCCTCCATTCATTAGAAGCGCGCTAAAAATGGCTAAAATTTAACCTTCAACTGAATCATACGGGTTAAACTAGTGACATGATTGTTGTTGGAGTGCTTTAACTGAGAAGCATAAAATCAAGAATTTTCTGGCTGATACCTGCAAAAGCCATGTCTTTGCAGTTTGTCCACTAGCACCCAGCATAAAAGTGTCTCATAAGAACTAGCATCTTTAGCAGCATCAGATTCTTCACACATTCCAATAACTCCAATGCCCTCCTCACGGAGCACATCTAGAAGGAATTTTCCGTAGATTTCATCACCCACATGTCCTATGGAAATACAATCAAGGCCCAGCCTGGCAGCTGCTATAGCTACATTGCAATTACCACCAGCTTCCCAGCAGCGCTGTGCCCAATACAAACCAATCAAGGTCCAAATATGATAAACAGCAAACATAAATAAACATTTCACTAACAACTTGACAGAAGAAGCTTCTTCCAACAGATAAAGAAAAGAACATTAGAAAAAATAAAACTAAAGGAAACAAAGTTACACGAACGCTGTGCACGTAGGATGTTCATAAGCCAAAAGTGCATAGCATTTCATTCTTTTGCAAAATTCATCCAAGGAAAATTCTTGCCTCCACCAACCGACCATATGAGAATTAGGTATTTATCAAATGAGGTAAGGAAATTTTCATATACACAGCAAGACGAACCTTATCGGGAGGAGACTCAGCTAGCCGGTCCATGTAAGCCTTGCGAGCGTCGGTCGAGGGCGGGGGCAGCTGGGGAACGTTGAGGACGACATCGACGCAGAGGTTTCCGAGAGTGGCGATGTCAACGGATTTGATGATGGAACAATTACGAAAATTCGCGGCTCCGTTGGGAGAGGCGAAAGAGACAGATGACCGTTTTTCGACGGCGGAATGAATACCACTGCAACGGAAGAGAGAGCGAGGAAATCGAGATGACTGCGAAATGGAGCGAATGAAACAGCGGTCAGGGGTAAGATCAGGAGGAAGGAGGCGGCAAGGAGGGAGAAGAAGCGGAGGGGGTTCTAGGGTGACGGACCGGTGATGCATTCAGGTGCTGAATGGGGTGCGACAGTGAGCGTGGGCGACAGGGGAAGTGATTTTCTTTTTTTGGGGGTAATCGACTCGAGAGGGAAAGTTGAGGGAATGGATGAGCGAGGAACAGTGCCGGCGGCAATCAGCTTATAAGAACAGTGTCTGCTGCAAGCCAAACTGGTCACTTGCTCACGTGGCAGTATTTTTTTTTTTTTGATAAAATGTATCATTACGATCTCATTAAACTGAGCAATTAGTGGCTACAAGAGCCATAATGTGTGACCGTAAATCTTTCCTCAAAAGCAAAAAATCAATACAAGCAAGCTTTTCTCGGGTAAAATAGTGTGCAGCTGAGTTTGCATCCTAAAAAGTGTGAAGAATCCGTCAACTTATAAGTCTTGAGAACAGGCATTTAATTTCTTCAATAAGACTAAAAGCCTTAAAAATACCCTTCATGTTGGACGCAATTGTTTGCACAACCTCCTTCACATCTAGCTCCACAATGAGGCAAGACATTGCAAAATCTCCCATGAGTTGATTGATTATAAATGGGTTTTTGCCAAAATCCTTTTGGTTTTGGTCCCTTGAACTATAGTGACTCAATGAGTAGAGATCCTATAGTTTGGCGCAATACAACCCGGTCCCCCCAACTATGAATTATGACGTACTTTACCCCTTTGACCAAAAGTCCATTGCTTGACTAATCTATAAAAAATGGAGATTGCATGTTTAGTCAGTAATCTTCTTAACTTTTCTGTTTTAAACCATATATTTTAACATATACAAATTTAAGCCAAAACATGAAACATTTTAATTTTAATTTTTTGTAAAGTTCGAATGGGAACAAAAAGAATAATTAATTACAAAAATATAATTAATTAAAAGATCAATTTTATTTTTTACAAAAAATACGGTAAACAATATTACAAATATAATTAATTAACAAAAGCACATTCAATTACAAAATTAATTTTTATTTTTCTTCAAGTCCGAATGAGAACCTAAAAAATTTAAAATAATTAAATAATATAATTAATTATAAATTTAATTTTTTTTCACAAAAAAGTTAAAAAAAAAAAAAGGTAAACAGTATTACAAATGTAATTAACTAATAAAATATATTCAATTACAAAAATACACAATTTTTATTTTGTGGTGCAGATCAAAGAGGAAAACTTGGGCAGTGGCAATTCGGTTGGCTCGGTGTAGTGGTGGTGATTCAGTTGGATTGGGGTGGTGGTGGTGGTACCGATTGTGGTATGGCAGTGGCTATTGATTCAATTAGATCAGGGGGTCGAGGAGGTTTGGGCATCAAGACAAGGTGAAGTGGGAGTGGGAGTGGAAGACGGCAAAGGTGGTGAAGAACAGGGGCGTAGCTAGGATTATAGACTAGGGGGTGGATGACTCGAGACTCGAGACAGACGAGCTGCTTCAGTTCAACTTCACTTACCTGGAATGGAAAATTAGATCAGCCGAATGCCTAAAAAGTGAAGAGCTAAGACTAAAAGAGTAGAGACGGGCAGTGTAGAGAGAGCGAGTTGGAAGGGGGTGTGGCCGGCCGCTAGCAGTTACCGTTGAAACTTGAAAATGAAAAGAGTGAATCGCATTCGGGTTGCATGCCGCTTGCCGCATCCACAAAAGCCTTCTGCCTTTGCAATTGCTAATCGCAATTCGCAAACAGGGGGGCTCTGTCTCTATGAAACTAAAAGGGAAAATAAAAGAAACGCACCGGATCTTTAAAATCATTTTAAAAAAGTTAAAACATATAAAAGTCCTCAATTAATTTGAAAACTTACATATGGGTACCTAACTTTAATTTTCTTACAATTATATCACATATACTACCTAACCCATAAAATTTTCCAAAATTCTAGGGGGGGTGCCACCCCTCGTCCCTATATAAATACACCCCTGGTGAGGAAGACGTGGGAGGGTGGAGGTGAGGGAGATTTGGAGAGCTGAGGCAGGGACGGAGTTGAGGATAGCGGTGAGGAGGACACAGTGGAAATGACGGTGAAGAAATGTGAGTTTGGTTTTCGTTTAATTATCATTAAGTGCTTTAGGTTACGTATTTTTGTGATTTAGTGACTAAAATTTTAAAAATTTATAATCACGCCACTGAACTATAAAAAATCTAATGGTTTTACGTATTATACTCAAAACTTTAGAAATCTACAATTTTTCAAAATTGTCTTTCCCTTCTCATCATTTTACTTCCATTCTTCGTTGTCACCACTTCAACCTCATTCATCTCCACCATTTCTCAACCTCCTTATCTGACCTCACATTTTCTTGTTTCATCACCTCCATCCTCAACCTCATCCCCAAAATCACTTATCCTCATCACCTTGACCCATTCGGACTCATCCAAATTCATCTCACTTGTTTTTCCATGGGTCGGTATAAATCAAATGAGAGAAGAGGAAGACCAATGCTTCAATGCCTCTAGCCACTTCATTTGATTTTTTTAATCTAGAACTATATCATTTAAATATCTAATAAATAATGACTTGAATAATATTTTTAGAAAATAATATATCTAGTTAATAATCACTTGAATAATGTTTTTAGATTTTTTTGTAGGCAAGAAAAAAATAAAAGAAAATACCAAGATTTTCCAAAAAATGTAAAAAAAAAATTTCAACCTTTTAAATATAACAATCAATATTATTCAAGTTGAGTGAATAATCTCTATATATCAAAATAATTACTAATAACTTATTTTTTAGAATCATTGTCAAACATGTAGTAATGTTGTTTTACCATGTATTTTTAAAATAATTTTTTTTCAACATTTCTCATTTTTGTTTTTAGCTTATGTATGACTAAATAAGATATGTGTGAATTCACAACTTCTTAGAAAAAAATGATTATATTATAAACTAGCATAATAATAATAATAATAATAATAAATATAGCTTATATAAATGGCTTATATAGCTCTTAGTCAAGAAGTGAATTCAAATCTTCAAGACCGAAAAACTTAATAGAAACAAAGCAAATTTCATAAAGCTTGAGGAAGGCAAAGTTGAGCCCAACCAAGGCCCACCCTTGGGCTTAATATTTGCATTTTCTAGGTAGTGTTGGTTACCACATTGACATTTTCATAGCGACGTCATAGGAATCAGAATTGAATTCATTGTTGGTGGCCGAAAGCTGTGAAGTGGCGTAACTATTGTGGTTTCAACATGTTTAGAGGTGGCACTCGCGAGAAGAATGAAGATAAGGGACCTTGAGTTTGCAGTCGAGGGCTTCAGGAATGTCGATGAGGGGGTTGGAGGAAAATGTATTGGAGTAGAAGGAGAAGTTACATGAGAAGGCGAGGAGGCAAAGGAGATGAATAGGTTGAAGTTGAGGTGGAAAATAATGAAAGTGAAGAGACGAGGAGGGGAAGTACTTATATTTTATCCCCTTAAGTTTTATAAATATGTAATTATATCTTTCTCATTCATTTTAGACAATAAAAAGAAAAACTTATTAACTAGTTACTGAAATGTCAAATGAAAAATACTACTTATCAGCTAAAGATGGTATTATTTTCTAACTTGTAGACTAGATGGCCATAGTGGTTTCTATTTACACATATTATATGCATCGCGAACGCATCTATATATCATCTTCTTTGCAATTTCTTTGTCCATGTTGCCTTTTCAGTTTCCTGTTTCTTTTCCTCTTATTTACGTTGTTGGTTGTTTCTGTTGCCAACTTCGTTAGCCCGTTTCCTACTATTTGTTAATCTATTATCTTAGCCAATGCTGGACTCTAAGAGCCTCGTGTCTTTCCCTCTACTCTCTAAAAATGTTCTTATGTAGATGAGAATAACTTTTTTTTATGCATATGGAATCCTATTTTCCAGCTAGAAAAATATTTTGTATTAAAACTGTACTTGTCATTGCATTTACTTTCCTTTATGATTCTATATATGCAGTATTTCAGATGTAACAGAACACATTAATAGTACTTATTATATTATAGACATGTATCTAACTGGACATATCAATTCATCCCTAATTTCCTACATATAACTCACAACCCAATTTAAAATTTGACTAATTTACTCATAGATTAAAACTCACCCTTATCACCCAGAAAACCTTACCTTACTATTGCAGCCGCTTTTGCCGCCGCCACCGCCACCTCCGATGGATCATCATTGCCTCTAGATTATCTCCTAGAGATCTTGTTGCATTGTTCATCTTCGAATCTTGCAGTCGCTCTCCTCCCGATCTTGTCATCACTCACATTTAAAGCTCGCTGCCCATTACCTCTAGATCGCACAGCCGCACCACACATCACCTCCGTGATCAGGTCATCACTGATCATCTCGCTTTTGGATTTTCACTTGCATCCGTGATCACATGCGATCATTGTTCACTTTCAGATTGCACCGTCATTGCGTACCTCTAGATTGTGCCAATTAAAGCTTTTGGACCTCGCCTTGGCCATCGCTACCAATGAGTTGTGCATAGAAACAAACTAGAAAAGTGTCAAAGACAAGATGCAAAAATGTTTTAAACAATATGTGAAAGTGTCTAAACAATCATGTGAAGTGTATAACACAATTGTTTTTAGGAATATCTAAAAAGTGTCTGAATAAGTATGTAAAAAACATCTAAAAGAATATATAAAACTGTCTGAGGCAATATATAAAAGTATTTGAAGCAATATACATTTAATTTACTCCATTAAAGAAATAAGTATATGAGCAATAAGTAAAATTGTCTGAATTAATATGTGCAAATGTCTAAAATAATATATAAAAATGTCTAAATGTTGTATGTGGAAAGTGGCTAGGATAATATGTGAAAGTGTCTTTAACAAAATATAAAAGTATCTGAGGTAATATACAAATAATTTATTATTTTAAAAAATGAAACTGTGTGAAGTAGTAAATAAAGGTGTTTTAATAAATATATAGAAGTGACTGATGCTATACATAAAAGTCACTACAATAGTATGTAAAATTTTTGTTATTTTCAAATTTAAAAATATCTAAAAAAATAAAGCAAAGTACCCAAATAAATTTGTAAAGGTATCTTATAAAATACACAAAAGGGTAAATGAATATGGAAAAGTGAAAAATTGGGACTCCTCTTTTTCTGGAAGTTGTCTCATTCTCTTTCTGCAATTGAAGAGATTTTGGCTGGCGGGGATTGCGATCGCGCTCTGATCTCTTTGATCCGCCCAGAGATTCATATCTCACTCTTAATCATTCTCTTTATTAGCTAGTCACTGCAATTATGCTTCAATCACACTCTTAATTGCTCTCTTTCTGTCGTCGTCTTTGCCATTACAACAAGCAGAGGAAGGCTGTTACCAACTTCTTTAATCATTCTGGCAGAGAACTCGGTATGATCTTTAAGGGTTCATGGAAGCTTTCCACCAGTTGGTTCATCATCAACTGCAGCTAAGGTACTGCAGCTGCAGGCGATCTTTGCCGTCACAAAAACTGAGTTTCCCAGGTTGACAAAGGCAGCTAGTGATTGGAGAGAACCGAGAAGGTGATTCAAGAAAACAAAACTTGATTCAGGGTGAGGGGTAAATTTATAAAATTAAATCTTATGTCTAATTACACATATGTTTATAGTATCCATAGTACATTAATAGGAAAATAATTTCAATTTTGTACCAGCAACCAAACAGAAAAACATTTACATGTAAATGTGGAAATTAATTTCTTTCAATACCATTTTCATCCACAAAGCATATGTGAAAATATATTATTCTGCATATTTTTTTTACGTGCAAGCATACATGGTGTTTGCCTTTTTTTCTTTTCTATTATGAATAATTTTTTTTATTCATAGTCAATACAAATTACAAGTATTTGAGAGAGATGAAAAATAATATAATAAAAAGTGATTCTTTTTAATTCTGTATGGATTTTGGAATTCTAACTTTTAAGTTATGAGCAATCAAGGTACACACAAAGCTACCATTGCAATAAAACTTCAATGTATGTAGTCAATACAAATTACAAGTATTTGAGAGAGATGAAAAATAATATAATAAAAAGTGATTTTTTTTAATTCTGTATGGATTTTGGAATTCTAACTTTTAAGTTATGAGCAATCAAGGTACACACAAAGCTACCATTGCAATAAAACTTCAATGTATGCATATATAATTAAATATATCCCGTACAATTTTTATTCAATTAAATTACATTCAAGGTACTTACACTCAATATTAAATTATTTCCTCCAAAAACTATTAAATATTCTTGAATCTCTTAAATAAAATTCTAAAATTGTTATACATGCTTCCTTTTATAAATTATGGTGCAGGTTTTTTTAATAATTAGTGGTACCCTGAGAAGGTTGTATTAATAATTATTATTACATGCACAATTAAATGACATTTAATTACAAATATTTGATAATGCTTAGTACGGTCCCTAGAAGAATTTATGGGAATAGTTATAGTATTATTTTTTTTACAAGCAAAACAAACTAGAGATCTAGAGCTTTACTTTATTTGGCCAACAATGAGCAAACCAATAAAAAACAGTTGGTATTAACGGTCAATCCTTTTTGCCAATAAGCCCTTATTATCTTTCTTCCTTTACCATTTCATCATTCATCAATTTTCTTCTTCTTCTCCTTCTTATTCGATATCACTTCTTATGTTAGCCTCTGAATCACAGGCAAGTATTTTCGTTTTTTACCTTCATTCTAATATTTCTTTGATTCTTAATTTTTAATCAAAATGCATGATTTTATGGCATTTCCCCATGAATACATTATTTTTGAATCACCATAGATTGGTATTGTCGATTGGCTTATGAATTGTGATTTATGTGATTTTGCGCTGCTTTGTTCAAATGGGTTATTGGGTGTCTTTCATTGAATTGTAATATATTAATTTATCATATTAATTGGTTAACTCCTGCTGTTATCGCAATTTATATGATAGGATATATTTCTTTAATGATATGATCTTGGCATTGTATTACAATGTACAATTTAGGCAATTTACAGTTTTATTTTGGATTTACTTTCAGTTGTTTTTATACCCTTTTTGATAAATTGTTTTTACATTCAAAATTGTTTCTTCATTATCTGCCAATAGATCATTTTTTTTCTTTTGTTCTTGTTTCTAACTGTTACTATATGCTTAAAGCATTCATGTTGATGAAAAATTTTAATTGTTATTTCATTTCTTAACTTTTCTCTAATTGTTGCTTCTTTGTTGATATGCAAAATACGTTCTTGTTATTAATTTCATTGATATGTTGTCTTGTTTTCCAGTAATTTGCCACAAGATTGCTCAATTCTTGTTGTTACGGCTGCAGCTTCCCCGGTTCTAGATATTTCTCTGACTACTAATTCATCCCTTTCCAGTATCTGCTTTTGGGGGTTTTGGAACACTGCCCTATAAATTTCACAACATTGGCTGCCAAAGAACTTATTGATGGTTTATTATAGTTGAACTGTTAAAGTGTGGGTTAGATTCTTAACCTTACGTTACATATCTGACTCTGGGACTCATTTTTTCCATTAGTTAAAGCTCTCAAGTGGTCTTTTGGTTCTGAAAATTTATGGTGCCTTGGGCTTGGAGCTGGAGCATTTATGGTGGAAATGGCTATGAACAGTACTACATTCCTTAGACAAGAAAGGACTTTGCAGGGATTTACAACAGGGCTTGTTTCTGCAATTTGTGAATGGTTCTTGATCTTTCTGTTGCTGATTGATGCTGTCTTATCTTACCTGCTGACCCAATTTTCAATATATTGTGAATTGCCGGTACCCTGCATTTTCTGTTCTAGACTTGATCATGTTTTAGGTAGAGAAAAACCTGGTTTTTATCGGAACTTATTTTGCACAAATCACAAATCGGAGATATCATCTTTAGTATCTTGTGAGATTCATGGAAAGCTTGTTGATGGTCGTGGTATGTGTGAAAATTGTGTTTCATCTTCTATCAAGAAAAATACACTAAACTCAAATATTCACAAGCTACTTTTGGGTAGAATTGGATTTGGTCATGGAAGCCATGAAGCTTATAGTTTTCAGAATTCATTTTACAAAGGGAAACATACACGTCCTTATCAAAGTCCGAGGATGTGTTTGTGTTGTAATGAGCTTTGGACCCCAAAACCAGCTCTTCAAAGCTCACTACAACTGAAGCCATTTGCAAGTTATGTTAATAAGCCTAATATTCCTTTGCCACGCCATTTAAGTCGGAGAAATAGCTTGAAAAAGATGAAGGATAAGATGTCCAGCAGAGGGAGTTCACGGCGTTGTGGAAAAAAAAGTTTTGATCTTTTGTCTCATGTTGGATATACGGAGCTGAAGATCAACTCAGAGCCAGAATCTGAGTTTCCTTTTACAGATGATGATGATATCAGTAGCGTAGTTCCTGATTTCAGTGACAAGGAAGAATCACTAGTTCATTACTTTGCTACCGGGGTCCAACCAAAAAAAGTTGATAAAATGATAGTATCTAATATGAATGAGAATCCAGAAGCAAAACATTTGGCACATACTGCTGCTGAAGAAATAGTTCTCTCCAAGATCAAGCCGCATCAGACTGTTTTTAAAACTAATAACACTGGATTTGCAGAGTTTGCTTCACTTGATGGTATCCCCTCATCATCTAGTAATCTTCAGGTTTTCATTGATGGATCATATCTATCTCAGAATTCCTATAATCCTGGCTTATCTGACTTCCTATCATTTGTTCATTCTTCTCCTATAATCAATTTTACGGAGGTTCCACAAGCATCAGAAAAAATGTGTAAGCTCTTTCTCTCACCTTATGTTTCATAGTTGAACCATGTGCATACACATGGCTTAACTATGAAACATAATATATACATGACATGATAATTTGTACTTTAAACATAACTAGATCATATTGGTGCTCATTCTGTTCATTTTTCTATGTATTTAATGCATTACTTATCCCTCTTCTTTAATGGTTCTCAGCAGCTGATAATGCAGAAACAAGCAATAAATATAGTACATGTAGCAGGACAAATTTGGAAACCAATCAAGCAGTAAATAACCCTGTTGAGATAGATTCGACTTGTGGAAATCCAAGTGACATGCATAAAGTAGATACAAGTGATGAGGTAAAAGATGGATTTGAACGCATAGCAGAACAACCAGACATGAAATATGAGCAAACAGATGAAGATACGAAGTCAAAAAAAGGGAAATGTTTCTTAGGAAAAGAAGCACATTCATTGGGGAACAACTCAAGTCAAGCATTTCAAGTTCAGGGTAATGAATTAGATAAAATTGATAGATCTTACTCTAATGGAGCTCAGAACACTTATGCTTCAGTTTCTCCAGATAGAGCAGACCTTAGCTTTGAGTCATTTGATATAAGCAGTGTTAGTGAGGTTGAAGGGGAAAATGTTGTTGACAGATTAAGACGACAGGTTCAACATGATTGGAAGTGCATTAAGGTGTTACATAAGGAATTGGAGGAGGAAAGAAGTGCTGTTGCTATTGCTGCAAACCAAGCATTGGCAATGATTTCAAAGTTGCAGGAGGAGAAGGCAGCACTACAAATGGAGGCTCATCAGTACCTTAGAATGATGGAAGAACAGTCAGAGCATGATGCGATGGAACTGGAGAAAGCCAATGACCTTGTAGCTGAAAAGGAAAACGATATACAAGATCTGGAAGCAGAGCTAGATTACTACAGGATAAAGTATGGAGATGATTTGGTGATGGACGAAAATGTGTCAGTAGAGAATATCAGTCATCCCAATAACGTGGATGGCCTTCATGTTCATGAAATGGAAGCCGAAATGGTGCCATCAAAAAGTAGTGACTTAGAGGAAAATGTTTCTTCCCAGAATATTAATGCATCCCATGAACAATTGGAGCCAATAAAAGTAAGAAGTAATCACTTGGAGGAGAAAGCTCCTGTAGAAAGGAAAAGTGTTTCCTTTAAAAAGGATGAGGTTCATGTTTCTGGGAAACCAACAATAACTGATAGATCTATAGACAGTGAAAAACCAGTAGCCATACCCACGCGGTCAGAGATTGAGGAAGAAAAGACAAACATCTTACTAAGACTGAAGAGCTTGGAGAAAAAATTTCACCAAGTTATGAATTCTAGTTCTCCTCATACACCAAATAGTGTCAGTTACACCGAAGTAGTGGAAGAAAGACATCAAAAGGGAGAAATCACCGATGAAACTGGTGAAATAAGATGTGTGGTGGTAAAAAATAGTCCCTCACAAAAACTTCAAGGAGTTGAATCTACAACAACAATTTCCTCTGAAGAAGGGTTGAAAACCAGTGGTAATGACGGAAGTGATCATCTGGTTTCTAGTAGTGGGGAACAACATGATGATGATTGTTTGCATGATTTGGTCACTATTCAGAATGAAATTTCAGAACTCAATCACAGGTTTGAAGCACTTGAATCTAAGTATAACTTCCGTAACCATCCTTCCAATTCTTCTCAAAATGAAAATGAGGGGAGGAAATTCATTCGAGAGATGGATCTTCAACTACGACAATTGAGGAGACTTGTGTCGATGAAGAAATTCTGATCTGCCTGAAAAGAATTCACATGCACCAATATGGTATTAGCTTTTATAAGATTAATCTATTTTGTACCACATGTACTGCATTGCAAATGTTGCTACATTGTCCTTTATGAAGTTCAAGTAATCATGTGCATAAATTTCTATCCATGGACTGACTTGGTAAAAATACTAATCACAAATTTCTTAAAGTGGTGTAGATTATTCAAACATATTGTGGTGGGCTACAGAGTAGTATATGTCATGCTGACCAACTTAGTATGAAGAATGTTAGATTTGGTTTTTTGGTCCTAGAAGACCAATATCAAAATATCAAACTTCTAATACTAATCTATAATTCAATGATAGATATTATTCAT
This sequence comes from Aquilaria sinensis, assembly GCA_005392925.1. Classification (NCBI taxonomy): domain Eukaryota; kingdom Viridiplantae; phylum Streptophyta; class Magnoliopsida; order Malvales; family Thymelaeaceae; genus Aquilaria; species Aquilaria sinensis. The sequence goes on along the minus strand of SMDT01002585.1, from coordinate 670,226 downwards.
CATCTACTTTATTGTTCTCTTTGTATGGTTTGCTAATATATTTTATATGTACTGATGAGTTGTTTAAAAATGTTTGGCAGAAACACAGAGCAACAAAATGTAAGCAACAATTATGCACATTGCAAAGGACTCCTCTTCCAGTAAACAATTGCTTGGAAAGTTTGTTTTTGTACAGTAAGTGTTACCATAAGTTACTTCTACTATGTCCTTCTATTTGAGATTTGGCAAAAGTAAATATTGTTTGCATGAGGGTGAGAAATTACAAGAGTTGCATATCTAAATAAGACAAAATGAAGAGAAATGTCATAAGCAGCTATCTATGTGGCCTTTCATATATACATGTCAGTTGCTAAAGGGTTTGATTTATCTCTAAAGAACATATGTAATGCAAGCATTAATCACCTAACATACATCATTAATAAATGCTCAGATTGGAATAACGTTCCATAAATCTATGTATTGCCACACCCATTGATGATTCATTGAATAGAGAAAAGTGATTACATCAAATGTCACTTTTGAGGATGAATGCGTGGCTACTTTATTTTACATCCACCACGGGCATGAAGCTGAATGTAATGAGCCAGAAAGCCAAGATGTGATTTTGTTGCAGTGAGAAGTTTGAGCATGAGGTGTAGATGAGTCGAAAATGAGAGCAAAAAGGAAGTTGCAGATCATTCCCTAGCAAAGTTTTTGTAAGGAAATATAGAGAACGCTAGCAAGTTTAAGGACATTTTGTTTCCGGATTTGAATGAGTTCAGGTACTTGCAAGATTAGAGTTTGCTATTGTTATCCTCTCCTTTTGGCTGTTCACTTGTTTAAAAAATACTACTTGCTTGATGACATAGCGTGCCAGTGCTTAGGTTGTAGAGCCACCGTGTAGTGCAAGTTAGCTACATCTAGTGTTTACACAGCAGAAGCCAATCTTGCAAATTTTGAGAGTCCAATGATTATACACACACACACACACACACACACACAGACACCGCCGTGTAGTGCAAGTTAGCTACATCTAGTTTTGCCTCTGTAAGTACCATAACTCGAACTCTAAACCCAGTATCATAAATAACCTCAACTCTGTGATTGGACCATTACTCCAAAATCCAAAATAAGCAGCAACAACAGAACTTGAATAATGAAATAATGCCAAACTAGATAGCCATATGTGTTATATAGTTAATTTTTTATGCATTATTTAATATGAAAAATCTTTAAAAAAACTGTTTACATAGATAGTATTCTCTTTTCATCAACAAGAAAAAAAAAGGAAAAAAAATAGAAAGAAAACAATGGAAAGCAAAAAGACATGTGGTATTGCTCTAAAAAGAAATACCTAGCACTTATGGTGGGTCAGCGGTGGATATTAACATATCTAATTCAAGCTAATGCTCATCGCATCCAGTTTTGTTGGACATTGACTTGTCTAATTCAAGCTAATACACATTATATACAGGGGCGGCGTTATGTATAAGCGATGAATAAATATTTACCACCACTGGAATTTGGAAAAATTATGTAAATTGTATATAATTTTTTGAAAAATATTCCTTATAACTCTATAAAAATTTTTATAATAACCTCACTCATTATAAAATGTATGAAAATATTTTTAATTGCCCTCACCAAAATAATTTTCTAACTCTATCCCTGATTACGTATATGATGCAAGGAAACAGAAACAACAACTTTTATATATATGTGTGTGTGTGTGTTTTCTACATTCATACGTGGGAATAGTTATATATATTGCTAAATTTGTGTATCAATATTTTTTCTCTATCTAATAATTACTTGATGAGTAGCCTAACTTTATTTCATATAAAAAGATTAGTAGCCTTCTTATTATATACAACGATGTCACATGGATGAAGACAGCTTAATCGCACTTGAGCAATTGCCTTGGCTCAATTCATAAAATTATCCATTTAATCTCTAAACTTTACTCCTCTAATGAAATAACCAAAGTTTGTTACTTTCTCTTTCTGATTTTATCCTTAAAGCATCTGACCTGAAAAATTAGTTGACAAGGGGAAAGATGGTCTTATATATCATTAAAAAAGGCCTTATTATTGTCACCCTCAACTTAACCATAGGGAATATTGTCTCGAAAAACATGCTTCCCTCCCCTCACATGTAAAACTCATAAAACCGACGCTAGTCTCTTAATGCTATTCTTAGCACATGTTTTGACTTTTGCAACTCTAACCAACTAAATAAAGTTTCAACTGTTTCTATTATTTGAGGATGGAGAACGACGAAGAACCAGACTAAACCCTTGACTTTCATTGACCATGTCTATTTGTCAACCATTCTTACGAATCGATGAATTTTCCTTTGCTCATTTTCGTATATCTGATCCTCTCTCCTGTTATCCAGTGTTCTATTCTTTCCCGTTTCTTCGTTTGTTGTCACAGGTTTTCATTTTCTAATAATTATGGCTTAATTATCTGTTTTGATTGCCTTCTAGGTGGTTTATTTAGTCTTGTTAGTGTTGTTATTTGGCCTGGATTATAGCCATTCTTATTTGGCTGACTTCATTGTTTTAAGGTTTTGTTGTTGCCGGTTTCGGGTTTAGCATCTCTGGTTTTAGCTTTTCTTGGTTCACTTCCTATTAGACTTTCCTTCAGCTTCCATTATTGTGATTTTTGTCCCTATGCTGCTTATAGCTTTCTAGCTTATTGGTATTCTTCATGCTCGTCAAGTGTTTGTTTGTTTGTCTCTAAGAGTTAGTTGTGATTTTTGATCTTGCCTTTCATTCCAATAGTTTCTGGTTCCTTTTCTTTTGGATATCAGGTTGTTGGTTGAACGCAGTGTTGTAAAAGCCAAACCGGGGATAGAACTGTCCTATTTGAACCTAGTTTCTACCTATCCCATTGTTTAACAGTCTTCCCTTGCCTCTGGCTTTCTAAGATGTTTGGTTTTCACAAAGGATTTCTATTTGGTAAGGATCACGCAAGTTCTTCTCAATCAAATCAGATTAAGAAATATGATATGCTTGCTGAAGATTGTTCTCAGCAAACAAATTTTTTCATGGAAGAATCTGAAGCTGAAGACATACCATGGTGTGATCAGTTTTTGGCTGAGCTAAAGTTCTTTAAAGAAGAATGTATTGATGAGTAGTCTAAACATCAGCAGTCTTCTACAAGCGTAATGAGCCATGATTCTTCGTCGTCATCTTTTAAAGAAATTCTCTTCCAGGTAGTGAAAACACACTTTCCTTAAGCTTTGCAATCCTTCATTAGTCAAGTTGATCAATTGAGACTAGCTAAATTTGAAAGTGACATTAGAAGCCTCAAAGCCCAATTTGAAGAGTCCCAACAAGAACATGAGGTTAAGATAACAGAGGTCAAGAATCTAATCAAAGCAATGGAAAAACAGAATATGAGAATGATATAAGAGTCAGCTGAAACCAAGAAGGAGCATTCCCTTCAAGTTGCAACCTTAGAAAAGTAGTTACAAAAGTTAAAGGAAAAGAACCAAACTCTTCACCAAGAAATAAATTATTTTCACAGGGAGTCAGTTCCAATTACACCTTCTATCTCACAAAGTTCAAAGACCCCAACCTCCTTGGAATATATCAACACCTCAAACTTATTAAAAGCTAGTAGGTTGGGAGTTTAGGTTCCTTTTTCTGATAATATTCTGTATTGGTTGACCTTTCGATGTGAGAAGAAATGTGCCATTTGTATCAAGTGTAGAAATCCTTTACACAAAGGCTCCAAATGTGGCATTCACAGAACCAATTTTCTTGAAGACCTCCAAAGACTAGCTTGGTATGTTCGAGAGTTGCCTTCATAGTTGGATGAAAACAAGCATAGCTATCAACATTCTCAACAACAAAATTACTAGCAATCTACAGTTCTTCTTCTCAAAAGAGACCCTTCAAAGATGGTCTTAGATCAGCCTACATCTCTATGTCAGGGCGAAAGAAAGCTGCCCAATCTTGTTATTTTTGCAAAGGATGAACAGTTAGGAGCTACTGATCAGCATGTTGTCTTTTCCACAACTGTTAAAGACTCTTGGATTTGTTGCTCCAAAAGCCATTAAAATCCCAAAGGCAAGGAGTGCCAAATCATTTGATGAGACAAAATCATCCAAGGCTTGTGCCATTATTGAGGAAAAAAAAAGATGTTTGGTTACTAAAGAAGATTCTCAGCAAATCAAAAGGACTATGAGCAGCAAAAGAGCATGTTCAAAAGAAAACAAATTGTTTGCCAAGAGGCATCAAGCTCCGTTGATAGATGTCTTATTTGAAGATATTGGTTTATCTAAGCTTTCCAGAAGTCAGGCCAAATTTCAGGCTAGTTAGATGTACCAAAGATGACAACAAATTCTCTTCAATTATAGAGGATCTTGGTTTGATTTAGTCTTTTCTTATGGGGACTATGCCATGTAGCAACAATATTACTTTTTCTCATACTTTCTTTTCTAATTCTGATTACACAAAAAAAAAACTTATAAAACCTAGATCAAGCTTATAGGTAGGTGGCCACAATTATCTATTTACTCAATTAATGCTGCAAAGCCATCTCTCTTAAAATCCAGTAAAATCATACTAAAAAAAGTAGAGTTAAATAAAGAATCATAATATTGTCATATATTGAATGCTTCATCAAAATGTTAAGTATTTACGCCATGTTTTTATATTTTTATAACTACAAAAGGGGCAAACTCGCTATTAAACTATTTGAGTAAGTTTACTACTATTTTTTTTTTTACAATCAAATTTGTCATTAATATTTTTGTTGTGGACACTTTTGCTACTGGCAATTAAATGGTAGGAATATTCCAACCATTCAGAGAATATTTCATAACACATTCTTAAACTAGTCCATAACAGTTTTCTCTTTAGTCTCTAGCTACCCAAACATTTTATAAAACTTAAATAAGTCAAAACCTTGTGTTTGATTACACATATCCATTGTTGAGCTTTCTTGTTTTCACCTTCATAATTGTCACCAAGCAACCCTCTACCATCGTTGCCATCGATCATTTATTCTAAAACCGTGTGCTTCTATTCCACCTGCATCAACCGAACATTGTTTGATTATGGCTTATTCTAAGGAGCATTTCCAGAAACATTGCCGGAATATATGGAAAAGTGGAGGTAATGTCAGTGCTAGAAAGTAACAGCTAGCAAAGGATATAGGGGTTTGCTGCAACTAAAATGATGCTAAAAATAATAAATTTAGAAACTTAGAGTGAGAGTGTTAGGTAAAGGAAACATGGAATTGAAACTTGTTGTTTTCTCATTTTTTCACATCTGTCAAATTAAGCGATTTCATAGTTGGTGGTAGATTTGCTCTCAACATAAAATATTGATGGTAAATTTATACCTTTAAGAAAAAATTAATGATAAATTTACCGTAAAAAAGTTTAATGGTAAAATTACTTTAGTGACAAATTTACCCCTTTGTCTTTTTATAACTGACAAATTAATGAGAGTTCAATAGTCAAGCGGAAATGGCCCATACCATGTAATAGAGCTTCTAGAATTTCAAAATAAAAAACAGTGTTAGCTTATTTGTTTAGATTATAAATTTCAAACAGCTCTGCTAGTTCTAGAATTTTATATAACAGAAAATTTTACTTAATATTTTTAAATAGCATAAACTAGCGAAAGTTATATATCTCTTCCTATGCAATCAAATGGAGAAATTTTAGAAGTCGAAAATCGAAAAAGAAAACCAAGAGCTTGAATTAAAAATTACTCCATTCGTCCTATATATTTTGCTTCATTTTCCTTTTTAGGTAATCCCATAACTTTGCACTATTTCCTATTTTAGTAACTTTTTGACTGTCAATTTACCACATTACCCTCACTTGTTTAACCAACTTTCTGCGCCCTTTACTCACCTCTATCTATCCTCATTTTCTTTTTTTCTCGGCGAGCTGCTTAAGCTGATAAACCAGGGGCGGCGAGTAGCGGCAGTGTTGCCAGCGACAGCAATGTGAGAAATTGCAAGTGAGACGAGAGTAACAGCGAGGCGAGTTGGAGAGAGGCCAAGAATCATGCGGGATCAGAGCGAAGCGAGGTGAGATCGGAGAAAGATGCTAGAATCGTGTGAGATCGGAGCGAAGCAAGGCACGGTGAGGTGAGATCGGAGAGAGACATGAGAATCGAGCGACATTGGAGCAAAGCGAGCAAGGCGAGGCGAGATTGGAGAAAGGCAAGGTGAGGTGAGGTCGAAGCGAGGCACGGTGACGACAACAGTGAGGCGAGGAGCGTTCAGGCCATGGTGAGGAACGACAAGAAGCGGCGACAAAGCGAGGAGCGACGGCAAGGAAAGGAGGGGCGGCGAGGGAAGGACCTCGATGAGGTCACGATGGTCGGGGAGGACGGCGATAGAGGGAGGCAGAGAGACAAAGACAAGGGCAGATTTGAAAAGTAACAAGTCAAACAGTGATTTTTCTTAATATTCGTGTAAAAGCAAATGGAGCAAATTGGCTGGGATGGAGGGAGTAATATAGTGATACACTCTCAATGCATGTTTCTAAAACCTGTAGACTACGGTTAGCCCTTAAACACATACATAACTCTGTTGCAGACGTAATTGTTAATTAATTTGGTTAAGTAGTCAAATCTTATCAAATTGACCTTCAAGTTCCTGGATTGTACAACTTGACCCCTGGAGTAGTGATCCTAATTTAAATTCTAATGTACCCTAATTATTTCTGATCGATGTTTCTTAATTATCACAGTTGGAACACCCCGCCCAATTTTAGTGCTTTAAAATTGATGTTAGATCTCCATGAGTTTGCGTTTGCGCGCGCACACACACCACCTAATAACGTTAAACATAACTTTTTTTAAAGTTTATGATCAAAACTGGGTTCTCGAAATCACAGACATAGGAAAGATATTCTAACTCTATTTAAAATATATATTTTTCACTTTTAATTTTTTATATTAAAAATTTTACAATAATTTAAAAGTACAGGTTGATGTTTAAAAAACTCAAATTAAAAATATACACTAATAACGACCTGGTATAATTAAATCAAGGTAGTGTCTATCTGATCACACTTGCTAGCTTTTTTTTTACGGTATTAACTAGCAAGAAGCTAGACTACTCTAAACTCCCTGTAACGTCAAGCGTAACGATCACCTGCACAATAACCCTTATACCCCTTTTCCTTTGCAACCAGTTTTGTACAGCTAATTTTACCATCCATTCAAACCAGTTGTAATGTAGCTACCGTGTTCGTCTTGGAAGACGGCCGGCAAAGTTTCGCTGGCTCGTGCACGGTGCACCACCGCGGCCCCTGATGTAGGTGCACCCATTGGGCCCCGTTTGCGGGACTGGACCTCTCGGCAGCGCCACCAACCACAAATTTCCAGTCATCGTTCGGCTGCCCTCCACCCTAATTTGCATGCTCGCAAGGAATAATAATGCCGTCACAATAATAATAAAAAATTTAATCATTGCATTAATTATATTCCTAATCATCCCTACTAATCAATTAATAGCAGACAAAAAGACCAAATAATAATGTCGAAGATCGATCTGGGAACAAATTCTGAAAGGAAGATCAACCATACTAACATTTTGTGGGTTGTGTACTTACGTATTTATAATGAATCCTTGGCGTGCCTGACTTGAATCTTTCAATGTTGTTTCCTTGGTGAGGTGGGACTTGGGATGGGAGAGTAATTACAAGACTTGACCAGGGAGAGGGACTGAATTGGAAATTGAATTGGTCTACAAAAAGGTAAGACTAATAAAATTATACTAAATTCATTTTTAACTTAAATCAATTTAATTTAAAATATTTTATTTTATTTTATTAATTTTTTTTTACTTACAATCAATTTCACTTGAACGTCAATATTATATAAGTATAACAATTCATTAAAAATAAAATTTATAAAAATTTAATAATTCATAAAAAATAAAATTTATAAAAATTTAATAACTTCATAAAAAAAAAAGTTATTTTCAATGGCATTTCACTTATATTATGTTAGTTTTTAATTAAAATCAATCCCAAATGAAGAAGAAATTAATCTAAAAATAAACTATTTTACGTGGATTAAGTGTATGCGTTCTCATCTTATCCGGTTGCATGAAATTTGTCGTCGTTTTTACGTGCAATCACGTGCATTGAAAATAAGTTCTCATGCAGTGCTGGCACCACGAATCCGCGAGGTGGCAAATTCACAACAACAGTGGACATTTTGTCCTTCCAGAATATACTCCCGTAACTTAAAAACTCCCCTCTTCCATTTATTTCCACCATTTATGTTTTTGAGTTTTTTAAATTTTTTATTTATTTTTTATATTTAGTAAGTACGTTGTTTTACCATATTATTTTTAAAACTATCATTTTCAATACTCAATAATTTCATGTTTTATCTCGTTTATTCATCCTAGCTAAAAAGCACAAGGATTATTTGATGAGGCAGCTCAGGTTTAAACAATAGATAAAGTACTACTTCAATAAAAAAATCTAAATAATAGTGAAATTTCAATCAAAGTCTTTCATGTTTCGTGCAGAAAGCACTTCCCCTCATATTTTTCCTATATATAATACCTCTTACGGCACATTTTTTAGGATATTTTATGATTATTCATGAACATAAACCAAGATCTTGAAGATCTAAATTTTTCCACTGAATTTTTTATAATGAATGACAATAGCTATCCTAATTTAAACTGTCTAAAACTAATGTTCTAGTAATTATATTTATATTTATTTTTATGCCTTATTGATATTTTAAAAATATTTTTTTACATTTACAAAGAGAAAATATTGATAATGTAAAATATTTATTAATTATAAAAAATATTATATAGATTGAAATTACCAATAAATAATTTTAAAAATTATTATTAGAAAGCTATATATATAGATTTTCAAACCTAAAAATGTAACGGCAAAAACCTAAATTCAGGATAACTGGAAATTACCCTTGTTTACTGCGTCTAATTCCGACCAGAACAGCGTGGAGGACACGGTCATGGGCTGGCGCCTGCATTGGATTGACTAAATCTGTTCTTGGTATCACAGGTGTTGCGTGCTTCCCTTGTATACGTGGCACTTCCCTCTGCTCGCAAGGCTTGCGTTTTTGGGCCCTTTTGAAAATTATCCAGAAATACTTGCCGTTTTGGTGCCAATACGATTGAGTTACTACAAAAATAAATAGGAGGAAGGACATTTTTAGTCCTTTAACTTTTTCAATTTTTCCAATTTAGTCCTAAAATTACTCGAGTTATCAAACGAGTCCTATAACATTTAAATCATCAGCTTTGTTAGTCCTACAACTTGTTTGACTGATAGAAATGCTGACATGACACTTAATGCCGTTTATTTCAGTGATTAAATTGACACTTTTTAAACCTTAGTTACTTACTTGAAACTTTTTTTAAAATTTGAGGCTCATCAACTCTTAATTATTTCAACCATAATTTTAGGACTTATTTGACAATTTAACTAATTTTATGACTCATTTGACAATTTGACTAATTTTTTTTTACTTATTTGGTAACTCGAGTAATTTTAGAGCTCACATAAAAAATTTGAAAATGTTACATGACTGAAAATGATAAAATTAGTTTCTCTTAGTTACTTCGTTATAGTGTATAGAAGCCGAGCCAATTTGTTTTAACTTAAATTAACTTAATCCAAAATGACTTATTTTTATTTTTATTTTTATTTTTTTATAAGAACTAATTTAATTTGAAAGCCAGTATTATTTAAGTGTAATAATGGGTTAAAAATAAAAATTTTTATGATGTTATTAAATTTTTATAAATTTTTCTTTTTAATGCAAAAAATAGAATAATCATAAAAATTTAGAAACATACTGAAAATATACTTTCAAATGGTTATTACATCTACATAATATTAACTTTTAAATAAATTTGGTTTCAAAAAAAATATAAAAAAAAAATTGCATACAGAAGCAGAGGTGATTATTTAAAATTGCCACCAAACTATAGAAATAACTGGAGGAACAGAGGTGGAGATAGACTATATTTAATCTTTTTAAATGATTTATCAATTGACAACAAATTAAAAATGGAGTAACAAAAAATTGCAATTCAAACTAACAACAATATAATACTCTTGTTTCAATCCAAAAAATAGGGTAAATTCATCTCCTTAGCCTGCTCCTCCGCACTACCCCTCCCTTCAAGTGAATCGAATTTGCCTAGCTCTCTCCTCTCCCATCTTAAAGATTCTCAGCAACCCAACAATTACCCCATTTGCCTCTCCTTAACAATTGAATTCGACCCCTCTCTCTCCTTTCTCACACCACTTTCCATATTTGTGACGACCTGGTCTATTCAAAACTTTCGAACGCCGATGATAAGGCAAATTGAAGACATCAACAACATGGTGGCCAATGGAAAACTGGTCATAGAAAACCCAAGCAAATCAACAGCCAATGGCGGCCTTCGACCATCTTCAGTGAGCGTGCCGCTACTATCAATGACAGTGGCAAGGGAGAGGAGCAACAAGTTCATGGAGATAAATGATGGGTTGGTGAAATTATAAACTTTGCTATGTTTGGACTATTTTATTTTAAAAAATTATTATTAGTATATTTGTAGGCAATTCAACTGGAATGGTAGGAGAGCACCAGTCAATTTTTAGAAAAATTAACTAAATATCTAATGTTTTACTTGTAAAAAGAACCATATTTCTTTCAAAATTCATTTTAAAGTTTCTAAATAATTTGAAAGATTTGTTCAATTTAAAGTAAATATAAAGCATCCATATTTAGTGACCATAGAAGTACTTTATTTTGAAAATCAATAAACTTTAATATCTTACTTCAAATTAAAACTAAAGGTTACTCAAAATAATATTTGTTTGTACGTATACCATTAGGAATTAACTCAAATAATTTTTATTTAGATGACTACAATTATTTTTTTATACTAAAAAATTTATAATAAATTTATTACAAGAGATATATTTACTTATTGTGAATTATAGTGACTGAAAATTCAATACTTTTTTATTTTTATATTGTAGTGGAACCCCACTTGGAAAATATTCTGAATATGTCATTATCTCCAATTGTTACGTTAGTAATGGCACTACATATAAAACTCGTAAAGTAATGACAAGAATGTTGTTGTAAAAAAAATGAATCTCTCGTAACAAGTGTTGGCTTCTTTATTAGCGAACATTGTAATGACAAATTGCAGCTGCCAAATGTACCTTATAACAAAAAGAGACCTTTTATGAGCGACTTTTCTCATTGTTAGATATGTTTTCTTGTAGTTTTGGTCACAATGCAATGAGTATATCATGCATGCCAATTAATGATTTAATTCGAAACTATTGTTCATGCTTTGCCGGTCCCATGATGATTTAATCTTCTTAAACTTCCATTTGACTAAAAAATTTTCACATTGATTGTTGCTAAAGAATCTCTAAAAATTATTTCTGGCACATAAAGATTAAAATTTATTGTTATTACTTAAATGATACTTCCTTTATCCCATAATAGATAAAACATTTTTTTAGGTACGGAGATTAAGCTGTATGTAATTTGTGTTGTGAAAGTTTAAATAATGAATAAAAAAGAAAAAAATTCTTTTTTGGAGTTTTGTGCAGTGAGAGATTGATTGAAGATTAAAAAAAGATTATTTATTTGGTTTTTTTTCATGAGAGTTTAAATGTGGGTAAAAATGTAAATTGATTATTTAAAATTTTTCAAAAGAGGAAACATTTCAAATTTTTTTAGACATAAAAAAGGAATACGTTTTATCTAAATTGAGGAGGAGTTAGTATAATAAAGGCCTTTACAACAGAAAATCTTCATTTTCCACAGCCATTAAGCTATTCTTTAAATGGAGTTGTGCAGAGGCAAAACTAATGGGGGCTAGTAAAGGCCCTGACTAGGGGTGTAAACGAACAGAACGTTCGGTGAACCGTTCGTGAACCATTCGGTAAGAGTTTGTTTATATTTGTTTATTTAGTTAAATGAACGAACATGAACATATTTTTCTGTTTGATTAGTTAAACGAACGAACACGAACAAGGTCCCGTTCGTTAATTTACGTTCATGATCCGTTCGGTTATTATTCGTTTATATTTATTTATTTATTTGTTCATTTATATTGATTTATTTGTTTATTTATATATTAGCTGTACATTTATTATTATATATGTTTTATAGATCATGCATTTTTATTAGTGTCTACCCACTCCACTCATGTGACTATGCTACAATCTTTCCCAAATTAATATATTGTTTTTGTTTTCCCAAATATAATTAGTAATTTTCCTTATAGCGTGAACCTGCTACAGTACCAAGCTGAGCCTTATTACTATAACCCATAATCTTTCTCACCATTTCTTATTGCCCTGTTAGCCATTGCTAGACTCACTCCAATTTAAATTGGCGGTAGTCATCAGGTTTAATTGTTCGTATTGGTGTTCGTGTTCGTTTATTAATAAACAAACGAACACGAACAAAGAAGTTGCGTTCGTTTATTGTTCATGTTCATGTTTGTGTTCGTTTAAAGTTAAATGAACAACATGAACATGACTTGTTCGTGTTCGTTCAGTTCGATTATAGCCCTACCCCTGACCCCCCATAAAATTGTAAAATACCAATAATTTCTTAAAAAAATTAAAGATAAATACATTTTAATCCCTCATTAAATTGGTCGAATTCTCTTGTAAAGATTATGGGTTAAGATAAAATTTCTTTTGACCCTCATTTTATTAAATATATAGGGCCGCCCCTAGAATTATGGGTTGAGTTTCATTCTTATTTTTTTGTCCCGTATGATTGAATACACAGGTCACAGCTCACCGGTGGGCTAATTTCCATCTGGGCTAAAGGAAATTGTTTTGATAAAGATACAATGAATGAGTTCGAACTTGTTTCCATATTTCTTATTCACTTTGTTCTTTTGTCTTACTTTGTTGAGCCTAAATATTTAGGCCCATAACTTTGTTTTTTGTGTTCGATTGTGTAGTCTACCATAGGGGTGAGCATGATTCGGGTTGGTTTTGTTTTATTGTGGAACTGAACCAACCCAAAATAGTATTGATTTTAAAAATTTTTCTATCCAACCCGAGAATCGAGAACTGAATAAAACCAAAACCATGATTTTAGGTTTTTTTGTTCTAGTTCTTAGGTTTTCAGTTTATACGATATACATATAACAACACCAAAATTCAATAAAATTGCATCCATAACCAGTTTATGAAATATTCAATATAATATACAATTAAATCAATATTTAAATACATGTACTTAGACACATTTAAAAGCGGTTAACATAATGTTATTAAAATGGTTCAAAAAAGTTACTTGTGGAGTATCTTCCATCTTAACCAATAGTGGCACAACATTCAACATGAAAAACTGAGTCTTTAAGACCATATTTTTAAGTACTAAAACCTGAAATATGTTGATGTCATGAATTTCTAGTTTTAATATGGCTCATAAATGAAAAAAATATGATGATTATGTTGTAGAGAGTAGTCGGTGTAGGAAGCAAAATCATTCAAGTGAATATAGAAAAATTTCATGAATGATTTCACAATTTTTTATGTTGTTTCAATTTGGAACATCAATTTAAGGGTTTAATATAAAAGCACAAGATTATCATCATAATTCTTCAAAAAAAAAAATACATCCATATATGGATATATTAGTAATACTGCAATTTTTATTCCATAAATTATATATATACCTCAGCTTTGGTTCCACATTGGGTTGGTTCTATATAGAATCAAAACCAACCTAAAAACCATTGATTTTCCTATATGTAAAACCACCCTGCAAATCATGGTTCATTTTTACCTAACTCAACCCAACCCGATGAAGGTGATTCGGGTTGGGTTTCGGGTTTACCCAACCCATGCTCACCCTAGTCTACCATATAGCATTATTGCTACAACTTGCCACTCAACCTGTTTGCACACTCAACACAATAACTGAAAACTTGGGCACCTTTAGCTTCCAATTGGGATTGAGTTCCACCAGTTTCATTGTGTGCAAAATATTACTATTTGTAGCTATTATGGATGCAAGAGTTTTAAATTTGTAACCCCCATTCGCCTGCAAGTGTACGACGTTGTTGTGTGTAATGGTGAATACGAGTGTCGTCCCCAGAAATAGGAAGGTTTTTACCTAGAGTCAAGTTCTAGTTACCCACTAACAAGGTTAAGTTAAAAAAGGATTAATGCTAAATTCTAATTTAAGATAAGTGAATTCTAAGTACCAAATGAATGCAAATGTCATAAGTGAAATGAAGTACCAAAAAGAAGACTAAACTAACTCGAACTAACTAATTTAACTGCAAAGGAAATGGCTTGATTGTTAAGATTATCTCCTTACAATTTCACTCTTTTACTTGACACCTAAGTCAAATGAAGTTTTAAGGGCATTAACCGCTTATGTGATGTGAGGATTCAAACATTAAAACTTTATTTCTCAAGACCAAGTTTTGCTCACCCAAGATTAATTATGGAATTTTTCAAGCTCATAAATTAACCTAAAATGGATTAAGGCGTAGCATCATTTTAATCACCTAATGGGTTCATGGATTACCTCTAATCTACAAGAGCCATCATGCTCTATTCTTCATTTTCACCTTCATTCTGTCTTTTTCAAGAAAAAAAAATGAAATTGTGATTTGTGTGAAGTGGCCAATCAATACAAAATCATTAAACACAAGAATAGACAACATAAGAGAATAAATACCCATGAAAAACCTCAAATAAACATTAAATAACAAGTATCAAGAGTTTCATCCTAGAAAGACATAAAAATTTACTTCATGTCCAAACTAGCAACAAATATCATACTAGAGTTCAAGTAAACCATGAAGAAATACAAGAGATAAGAGAAAAAAAGAACAAAAAGAAACCTCTAGAAGCTTAAGTTTCCTTAGCCTCCAAGCTCCCCCTTGGCACCTTCAAGCAAACTCCAAGTTCTAGCTCCTAAAGGTAACTCCCAAAAGATGAGGAAGAGAAGAGTATGGTGTGTGTATCCACTTCCCAAAAAACTCCTTCTTGGAGAAGTAGTCCTAAAACCCTTAGTTCTATCCTCTTCCAACTACCAATAATCCTCATATAATAAGGTGATTAGGTGAGATATAAGGGTCCTCAAATGTGTATAAATATCCAAGTGTCCAAAATGGACCCCTAAAAATGTCAAAACCCATTTGAAGAAGCAAAGAAATATCAAGAACATTAGTATAAAAATGGATAAAATATATAGGAACATTATGTGACTGTCAGTGGCTAACATCCTCTAGGTTTTAAAAAGCATACAAATTTCTAGGGCTATAAACAAACTAAACGAATACGAACAAGCTATATTTGTGCTCATTTATTTAACTTTTAATAAACACAAACACGAATATAAACAATAAACAAATGTAACTTCTATGTTCTTGTTCATTCATTTATTAATAAACAAACAAGAACAATTAAAGTTAATGACTTTCACCACTCTGAATTATATTGAGTCTAACAATGACTGACAGAGCAATAGATGATAATAAGAAGGATTATAGGTTAGGGGTATGGGGCTCGGCTTTGTACTGTAGCAAATTCACATTGTGTGGAAAATGATTAATTATGCTTGAGGAAACAAAGACAATAGATTAATTTAAGTGAGATTAGGGCATAATAATGTGTGTATGAAGTAAGTGAACAATAATAAAAATATGTGATATATAAAATATATATAATAATAAATATACAACTAATATATAAACAAACAAAAAAATAGACATCAACAAACAAATAAATAAATGCACATAAACAAACAATAACCGAATAGTTCATGAACATAAATGAACGAACATGATCTTATTCATGTTTGTTCGTTTAACTAATCGAACAAAAAAATTTGGTCATGTTCATTCATTTAATTAAATAAGCGAACTCCTGCCGAATAGTTTACCAAACACTTTGTTCATTTACACCCCTGCAAATTTCTCCACAATTTTCTTAAGTGGTCTCTAATACCTTAATTATATACATTGTAAAAATGCTTTTGAGGACAAAAAAGGAAAATAACAAGCTTTCCTTCCCTATGAATGGTTTTTCTATATAAAAAATTTCATTTCCCGTCTCGTTTGTTTTTTGTTACAATATACTAGTATCTAATGCACAATCTAGGCTAAGTAATTATATAGAATACTAAAAAATGAAAAGTATATATGCACATGTATATATACAATTAGTTAGGTCCCTGTATTCACTTTTTATGCATCTTAGAAATGATTAAAAAAAATACATGAGACATATGGTGAAGAATAGTAAAAAATGAAACCTTTGACATAAGTCATCATTCTACAATTTTTGGCATAGCTAACGTACCACTTGAGTTTAGGTAGTATATGGGTCGAGAATATATATATCCAAAAATCGTACTTAGTGCGACATTTCTATTAAGGTATTAGGTCAGTTGACTTAATGATTAATATTCATCTCGCTCTTCAGATTTTGTTTAGTTAGCCCAACATTCTGTGATAATCTAGATTTAAGATGTTTCTACTTTTTAGTACAAATGAAGTTCTTTTGGCCCGCGCATCATAGTGGATTTATTTTTTAGTAGCCCTAACAACAAATGCAATCAATATAAGTTTTTCACAAAAATAATTCTACAAAATATAGGTAACAAACATGATGCTAATTACGTGCACCTGAAAATGTAAATATTGGTTAAAGTTTATAATTCAAAGAACTACAGTCGCATAGAGTACAAACTCTGCAAATGATTAGAAAGTTAAGCAAAACTTATAAAGCTATGGACAAACTTTCATCTTCTAATTGCCGATAAAGTTCATAAAGGATTGACAAAAAATTTTACCAATAGTTTATCATATTAGACTAAAACGAATGATTATTTTTTATTTGCATCCCTAACTCTGAATCAGAAACTGAATAAGATACTTGCAACCCTAAACTATGACTATGATCAAATTACTTGCCAAGGTAAAAATGTCGAAGAACTCTGGTTGGTAGAGTATAACTTATTAAAATGGATAAGGGTTTCCTTGAAACAAAATCAAACATACTAAATTCATTGATCCATAACTTGGAATGAATAACTTTTTAGCCTGGAGATCAAAAGTATAATCATTTATGCCATCAACTGATTAGGGGGAAAAGGAAAGAAGAACATAAAACAAAATTTTTTACATAACAAACTTAAATCAAATTGATCCTTGATTTTCTATTTTTTCTTGAACAAAAAATAATTATGTTATGCACTGTGTTGACCAGTTCCATGAGAGGTAGCAGCAAAGTGGAGCAACATTAAGGATGAATTGTGACCGAGTATGTATGTGTGTGTGTGTGAGCAACCATCTTTAACATAAGCAATAGCCTTATTCTTGCTTCTTTTTTTTTTTTTACTCTAGAAAAAAAATTCAACCACTATCCTTAAAGTAAGCATATATCAATTAAAGAAGCACAAAAAATTGAGTTTATTTCAAAGAGCATCACTTGACAGCAGATTAAGAATCATGTTGTGGCTCTTTCCAAGTGGCCATCCATAGAATTTAGAAGCAAAGTTTGGTAGAATAGTTTTACAAAAACTTATTCCTCCTTTAGATCTTGTGCTTTCATTTGGCCATCTTGTAGAATGCTCTTTTTTCTACCTCAAACACAGCTTGTAACTCCTAATCTAATACAAACACCTAGCAATATATGGTTAAGAAACATTGAATTGGATTGGATGGTCAAATAGACATAAACATTATCAAAATAAACTTAATGCTAAGAGAATCTAAGATACACAATGAAAAATTAAATTTTCGGTTTAAATGGGAATAAGTTTAGCAAAAATCACATACATGACAAATCCAACGTGAGTCATCCTGAAGTCAACCTTAATGCCATATGACTTGAAATGGGTAATAGCTAAGTTGTTGGAATCTTCCTCCGGTGGAAAGGAAGACTCAACCACCATTGATAGAAATCAATCCATCCTCTGTGAGTTCTGAATATTTTTCAGACATTCAATGATTTCCAATTCCTGTTAAAGAAAGAAAAAAGTCACCTTGAATCATTTCCACAGATCTGAAGAATTGAAAACTGACAAAAATCAATCTATTGGTATATGATAGGTATAAACTATGCTTAAAACACATAAATAAGAAAATCAAATTAATGAACTAATGTGCAATTTGATTATTGCGGCACCATGTACTAAAAAATTCAGCTACCTTCCAGCTAAAATAAGAATGTTCTTCCTTGATGTTCATTCACCATCCAAGTCTACATCACATCGAATCAAGTCCAGTAATAAACATGCGAAGTGAAAATTCATAAAGAAGAAAATTCATTAGAATGAAACAATAAAATTATATTTTAGATTTAACCCATACTCATTTTTTGAGCACTTATCGTGCTGGCTATTTTTTGGCACCTTAATATCTCTTTTGTTATTTTGGTTTTAGGTCAATGGTGGCATTTTATTCTGAGTCAATTGTAGTATAAGGTTTCCATACTCATAATGTTACTTATTGGGTGCCTCAATTATGGCATTTTATTTTTTTCACAATCCATGTGTCATTTTTTCCATGGAAACCTCATGAAAACATATCCAAAGTAGGCTTAGAATAAATAGCAGAACATATATTGAGGTACCAAAAATTTGAAGACAACAACAAAAGTATAAGTAAAAATCACCGAGCAACAAAAGGGAAATAAAGAAACAAATTAAAGAGAAATAAAGGTCAAAAGCTAAAAACGTTAGAATAAAACAATTCAATTATACTTACATTTAAGCACCATTTTACAGCATCCTAAATAGTGCTTATTTCAAGCTCTCTCATTGCTCATGAGTGTACCATGCTATTAAAAAAAAAAGGCAAATATCATCTAAAAAAATATATTGAAAAAGGAAGGTACATGAAGAAGTTTAGGTAAAGATCTGACTTAGAAGTAGAGAGTTGGTCGCAACACATCTTCTCCAAAATTATTAGAGATTTAAAATGACAGGTCTTAGAGCAACGACAACAAACAACAGCTATGAAAAAAACAAGAAAAAATGATACGAGTAACAAAGAAATCATCTAAAAAAATCTACATGGGGGCCTAAAGAAAAAGTAATAAAAGGGCATGAAGAGATGCCAAAATCAAACTTACCTTTCTGAAGAAATCAATAAAGAAAGGTGTGAGCAACATGGACATAATTCAACTAAAATAATCTTTGGTCGGCTAAAGTGAGTGAGGGAGAGAACATAAAGATAGGGCAAGTCGACCAAACACGCGCCACTATTTGATGTTAACTACACCTTAAACAATTGAGAGTATGAGACGAACAACAAGGATTCATTGTTAAAAAATAATAATAATAACTTTACCACAAATCTCACATATCAATTCCCTTGCTTTTGCCCCTTGCAAATCGCCTTGCTTTTACCCTATGCTCAATCACCCCAATACTAAGCCATCCCTCGGATTTCCTTAGCCAATGTCTCCGTTGTCCATCACCAATGCAAAATTGACCTTGATGTCCTAACAAAAATGGTCTCTTTGGTATGTATCGAGAAACTTCTAATTTCTCTTGACCACACATTAGTCCATGAGGTAGGTAGGAACCCAAAACATGGCCAATTAGTTCAAAACAATGATACTATAAGAAATTATTCTAGTTAAGTTGTAGTTATTAAGTTCGGCAGCCAAAACGCCACGTAGGTCGGATTTAAGGACTAAAACGGTAACAGAAAGAAATTTAGGGACAGAAAATGTGCTTTAACCAAAACTAAACAAAACCTGGGAAATAGCAACCCAGGACCTCAAAAAAGCAATAATCTTGCAAAAAAGAGAGTAAACTTCAAATTATCGTCTTAACTTGCTTGAGTACCAATTTGACTTTTGTTTTTGTTTTGTCTTTTTTGCTAGAGAGAGTTAAGCTTAATTAGAAAATTTGAAATTCTGGACATTATGTAGTTTTTTCAAACTCTGTAAGTACATGATTGGATAATATTAAATGTATTGTTGCCTTAGGTAATGGCAAACCACGTTAGGGCAAGGGTGCTACAGCCCCCAAGAATTTCAAATATTTGTAAATATAAGATACCAAGTTGTCCATTTTGTGAGAAACTAAGAATCGATGTGTATTTTACCCCTAAACTAGCTAATATAAAAAGGGTTAATAGCACTAGCAGTGCTAAATCTATACTTTTTTATTGTAATAATACCCCTAATCTATGAAACATTGCATATCCATCCCAAATTATTCTCTCTTAACGTTTCTTTGTCTTTTTCTCTTTCCTTTAGTTTGTTTTAGTGATCGTCGCTCGCCTTGGCTTTGCCTAGCCCCCTAGCCCCCTCAAGCTTAAAAACTTGGGTTCGCCACTGGCCTTGTGTAGAGATGATGAAAATAAAGAATAGAAGAAATTCTTGATCTAATAACGTGTGTTACACGGCATGACTTCACTTATATCATTAGTTGAAACATATTGTATTAATTAGAAGGTACCCGATAAAGCAACTACCAAACTAAAGAGAGAGATCAGTTAAAAAATTTGTGAAAGAATGCAACGTTTGTGCAGAATTTGTGGCTACTTGCAGGTATGGTACTCGCATAAAAAAGGTACTGTCTTACGATTGTCACCTCCTTTGAGTCCAGGTTGCTCATGATTGCTAACAAATCAAATCGGGCGAGTTATTTTTCTTGTTACATCCAATCAAGTAATGAGAATAACTAGTTGGTAATCAATAAGATTTTTGTAAATGTTTAAGTTCCTATATACATATATGTATAGGATAAAATTCGTCAGAGTTAACATAGCTTATTTTTTATCCTAAATAGATACATGATATTTAAGTTGTCATAGCAAGGTTTCTATTCTCTTATTGTGTGTCCTAATCAGTTACTGTCCCTCAATTCCAGTTTTAAACCTGATGGAAAATACTGATATGATATTAAAAAATATTAAAATAAATCATAAAATAACACTTATAATCTTCTAACTATTTTTATCAACAATTTTAAATCTAAAATTTTAAATCTATTATATTACCTCCACCTCGCCACTCCACCCGTTCTTCTTCTGCTTCTCCCTGTATCCTTCTTCGCCACACACACCAGGTTCGGATCCTTCACCGGGTTGACCATGCCCGATCATCGTCGAATGAGTCACCCGCCACGGCCCTTCCACGAACCACGTATTCTATGGGTCAATCGGCTTTCCTCTGATCAGATATTTGTCCTTAATCTTTATAATTTCGGCCTCTTCGAGATCAAACACCACCGTCAGCATTGCCAATCACTGGTGCCAGATTTGCCCAGATATGCTTTCAACATCTGGTATCGCACCTGCTCATATCACTGACTCGTTCAATCTCCTGAGATGTGCGCGAGATTTGACAGAAGCGGATGCTTGAGAATTGCATCTGCCATGCCTTGCCGGGGCTGAGAAGTACCTGGACATAGCGGCGATGGTGAGGAAAGTGGGTTTCGAAGTGGTGAAGGAGAAGGATTTGGCAAAGCCTCCGATGGAATAGGGGAGATGAGCGAACGGGGACCAACGGCTAATTAAGGGGAGATGAGAGAACGAGGACCAATGGCGGAGCAACGGGGAGATAAGCGAGTTCGATTCCAAGGTTTCTGAGCAAAACCAAAAAATTGGAACGACAAAAGTCGAAACTAAGGTGCTGGATCTGGGAGATAACGGCAACCGTGCCAAGGCCATCGATTTGGGTAGGGGTAACGGTGGTAGCTACGGCCCTGGGTGGTGGCTGTGGAGCCGGCGGCTGACTAGGCATGATTCTTGAGCTCGCCGCTCGCTTCCAGTTTAAAAAAAGGGGTGGACGATGATTTAGGCCCATTTGGCATTAGCGTCGGTGATTAGCGTTAAAGTTTTGAAAAAGTTATCCAATGGTAGCTTTTAGCTTTTAGCTTCAGCGTTTTCATCACAACCGTTAAATAAATTATCCAAAACTCTAACGCTGATTACAAAAGCTGTTCCCAAACGGGGCCTAAAGGAAAACGACGTGGGAAATGAGAGGTATCATAAATAATAGATTTAGAATTTTATGGTTTAAACTTTAAAGTTATTGCTAGGAAAAGATAAGAACTATAGGTGTTATTTTAAAATTTATTTTAATATTTTTTTTACTATATATATTATTATTTTTCATCAAATATAAGAATTAATAAAAAATACTTAGATAGAATGTGCAATAAAATGTAAGGAATCTTACTGACACAATATAAAGAACAAGCATCCATTTAGTATAAAAAAATTTTAAAAATGTTGGGGCTGGCATGTATATGGAAGGGGAGCAAGCAGTGAGTCATCTCATATTTATGTCTTTGACGACTCTTTGTAAGCAGGAGTATAATTAGTACAAAGACATTGTTGAGTTGAGACTACAGTCCTTGCCCTCACGAGACTAAGTTTTTTTTTTTGTTGTTATTATTATATTATTATTTTGTATTCAAAAACATCACATAAGTTTATGAGGAAAGGTATACTATTATAATAATTAGGAAAATAGATATGCCATCTTTTTTATTACCAGAATGACAATTGATTCAATTTTTATGAGATATGTTGTAAAAAGTGAGGAGGCCAGAATTCAAACTCTAAACCTCACTTATATCTTTTGAGCCTTTAACCACCAGGCCAAGGGGTAGAGATGACAAGACTAGTTGTGCACATGCCCATATATATTTATTTGGTCTTGTACGTCTACTACCCAAGGTATAAATAAGATGCAAATGCAATATGTACACTAGCTAGCTGTATGCCATATTAATTAGGTTAAATTCATTTAGGGTAAAATTCACCATGGGTCACCTAGCTTATTTTTTTATCCTATCCGGATACTTTACCTTTATTTTATCCTAGTGAGATACCTTTCCTCCTATTGCGCATCCTATTCAACTACTTGCCGTCAAATTGGTTGTTAAATTGGATGAAAAATGATGATATGGTATTAAATAATACTAAAATAAACTTAAAATGACGACTTCAATCCTCAAACTATTTCAATTACTAATTCTAACCCTTAAAATTTATTTTCTTGATTTTCGTGTATTGTTCATATGATGAACACAAACACACAAAACCCACACGGATCTGAATCCTTGCCTGTTTTGAATGTTCTTGTTGTTTCGATGTTACTGGATTTTTCTTGAGAACATGGATACATCGAAACAACTCTGTTTTTGAGAAAAAGAAGATCTGGTTGAGTTTTTGAAACTAACCAAAATTGCTCGATTTGATCCCGAGACTCCCTGGACACCACCGTCCGTGAAAGTCACCGGTGGATAGCTCGGTTTCGTAGCATCAAGGCCGAAGGTTAATAGCCCCATGGTTTGGAGGCTTGATTTCGCTTCAACTGGTTTGAATTTTGATTCGTTTCGAATGTGGGTTCATGAAAAGGTTCAAGAACCCTAACACTTATTTTTGAAATTAAGCTTTACAGGTAAGCCACCGGGCTGAAACGACGACTGTCGGGCCGTAGGACGATGTCGGCTGGGCCGCTAGTCCCCTCTAGTCCCCTGGGAGGCAGCGCCGCCCCAACCGACGGGATGGGAGGGATAGAATTGGCTTAAGTGAAATTACTAGTTCAAGGTGAACGGGATGAGAGGGATAGAATTGGCTTAAGTGAAATTTTCAGGGTTAGAATTAGTAATTGAAATAGTTTGAGGACTGAAGTTGTTATTTTAAGTTTATTTTAGTATTATTTAATGTCACTTCATCATTTTCCATCCAATTTAACGACCAATTTGACGGAAAGTAGATGAACAGGATGCGCAATAGGAGGAAAGGTACCTCGTTAGGACAAAATAAAGGTAAGGTACCCGGTTAGGACAAGAAAATAAGCTAGGTGACCCATGATGAATTTTACCCAATTCATTTATGGTCATTAACCTTTTTTACGTTGTCTTAAACAGGCTCCTGACCTTCAAGTGGTCATTTTAAAGTCCCTAATATTTAGAGGTGAGCATGAGTTGGGTTGGTTCAATTTCCCGAAATGACATCGGTTCTAAAATTTTTCTACCCAAATCGAGAACCGAGAATCGAATAGAATGAGAACAATGGTTCTGGGTTTTTCGGTTCTGGTTCTCAGGTTTCTCGATTTATACCCATATACCTATAACAACACCAAAATTCAATGAAATTGCACCCATAACCAGTTTATGAAATATTCAATATAATATATAATTAATTAATCAATTAAATACATGAACTTAGACACGTTCAAAAGAGTTTAATATGTTGTTAAGAAAAACAGTTCAAAAGAGTTACCTGTGGAGTATCTTCTATCTCAACTGGTTTATTTCCCTCCAATAATTCCAACATTGACATGACATTCAATATGGAAAGTTGAGCTTTTAAGACCACTTTTTTCAGTATCAAAACCTAAAATATATTGATGTAATGAATTTTTAATTTTACATGACTCATAAATAAAAAAACATAATAATTGTATCATAGAGAATAGTCTGAAGTAGAAAGATAGAAAGCAAAATGACCAATGAATAGTTGGCCTAGTTAGGAAGTGAAGTGATTCAAGTGAATATAGAGAAATTTTCTAAATAATCCTACAATTTTCATGTTGTTTCAATTTAATATATCAGTTTAAGGGTTTAATCTAAAAACACAAAATGACCATCATAATTTTTCAAAGAAATACACACACACACATACACACACACACACACACACACACACACATGGATAAATTAATAACACTATAATTTTTATTATATAATTATCCGTATAGCTCAGGTTCGATTTCACCTCGAGTTGGTTTTATATGGAATCAGAACCAACCCAAAAACTATCGATTCTTATATATATGGAACCAACCCGCGAACCATCATAATTTTTTACCCAATCCAAACCAATCCAATGGAGGTGGTTCTGGTTGGGTTTCAAGTTTACAAACTCATGATCACCCCTACTAATATTCCTATTTTTGTCTCAATTATGATTCTTCCATTATTTTCAGGGTTAACATTGATGAAATTTATGTGACAAATGCCAACACTGGTCCTATATTTTCTTATTCCAACTCAAAACACTTTTAAGCTAATAAATTCACCAATCAACCATCATCTACCCCTCAGTCCCGCTCTTACCATCTCTGTTAGCCACCATCCCAACCCATTTACCTGAAATTACATCCCTGTATCCTCATCCCCATTTGCTACATAAAATAGCTCAATTTACCACTACATTCAAAATCCAAATCTCTCACTGAATTGGATGACAGGAGCCGGTAAAAAAAAGACAAACAAGCAAATTCGACTAAGTTTTCTGTTAGTGAACAAATGGTTGGTGAGTTGATTGGGAAAGAGAAGAAATCTTGAGGAGAGAAATGTGATAAGAAGGGCACTGCAGAAATCCTTACGCATATTCGACCAAGTGTTCTCATTTTCCTTCTGCTCCTGATTCTGCTTCCGATTCTCAACCCTTCTCCTTTTGCTCCCAATTCTCCTTCTCCTCTTTGGCTGTTGCGGAAGCGCCCCCATGTGTCATTGACACCTCCTTTGCCATCGCACTCAGATTTCTCGCCATCTATTCTACTCCCAGGAATAGCTGGCCTCCCTCTGCTTTGACCACACCCACCCGCACTCACGAAGTGCTTCACCAAGGATGAGAGCCGGCCTCCCTCCGCTTTTGCGACACTCATGCCTCTCTTTCCATCGCACCCAGATTTGGTTTTTCAGATACAGCAGTTGAAGATTTGGTTTTGTTGGCTGCCACCGTAGCAAAATCTTTGCGAAGATGCGGCTGACGCTAGAGCCAACAGCAACATCGAAATGGTCTGCGATTGTGGCCCCAATTGGCGATCCAAATGGGGCTAGTGGGAGCCCTGAGGAACAAGCGGGCTGGCGGATCTAGTTGTGAAGAAGCCCAGAAAACAAGACTTCATTTTTGTTGAGAAAGAAAGGAAGACGAAAGTGTTAAATTTAAATACTTAAAAGTGTTTTAAGCTAGGGTAAAAAAATTTAGGGACCAAAGTTCATGTTTTTCTTAAAATTCCATCAACTTTAACTGTAAAATTAACACAAGGACATTGTTGAGGACAAAAATATTTGGGGGTTAGGGACTTTAAGAGAATAAAATAAATGTTAGGGATCCTTTTAGGGAAATACAAAAAGGGTAGAAACCATAAATGATTTTTAACACATTCTAATTAATTAATAGAGTAGTGAATTAAAAAGTGCTAATTTAACTCGCAAGTTCCCCAGAAAAAATGTGCCAGAGATGGTGGCCTGAAAAGTAATAGTAACATGATGGGGTTAATTTCCTTGAGAAGAAAATCGCAGTTGGTCTGGGCCTGCAAAAATCAAAAGACGAAATGAAGCTCTACCTCTCTCTGCTGCCTCTTCCGACCCAACTAGCTAGTCAAATGCAGCACTCAACTGCATGCTGTGCCTGTGCCTGTTCGTAGAAATGCTTCAAAAGAACACGGTAGAAAATTTTCCCTGTTTTTCTCAATGCGCGGTGAATATACGATTTATAATGGTAGAGATCCAGCAATAAAATCCTCCTAGTAATGAAATCAATCTGGAGTATAAAAGAACAGACGTTTTACGCTGACAAACAGAGCCCGCGCATGTTTTCGTGGAACAGAACAATCAATGAAGGAGCATTTTGGACGGGATCAATTGCGTACGTCACCATCATCATCCATCTGTTAGCTTAAATAAAAGAAATTTTAGAAATTTAGTTTATTTAGGATTTAGTATTAGTTTTTTTATTTGTTTAGGATTTAGTTTTTCTATTTTAATGTACTTTGAGTTTGTGTGTAGCCTATAAAAATACTTTTTGCTTTAGAGTTTTGACTCTGAGTGAAAAGTCAATATAGTGAAGAGGTAAGATGTGGAAATTTTAAGAGAGAGCAGAGCTCTAAAGGCTGAAGAGGGATAGGATGAGAAGCCTTTTGTAATTTTCATATCTTGTAATTATGTAAAGGCAAACTATTAAGATTCTCAGTGGTGTGTAAGGAATCCATAGGTCAATATGAGTACTAAAGGTATATCTTTATTGTAATATCTATATTTTGTTTGAGTAGATTTCTCTCATTCATAGATGTAAGTTAGTTAAGAGTCAAACTACATTACATTTAAGTGTTTTTTTACTGATTATCTTTATCGTTCTGCTATGCGTAATTGGTGATTATAGAATTTTTCCCAATAAGTGATATTAAAGCTTATGGTTTGATACTGGTGTAATGGACCGTGTGATGCACTTTGGCATGGTGGAACGTATAGTACGATGCTTGGCATGGTAGAGCATTTAGATTGTTTGGTGGAGTCCTTGGGAATTGTCCTAGGGATATTTGATAGTGGTTAAGACGTGGTACCAACAGCTCAATACAAGTTTGAATATTGAAGGTTTTGTTTTGTGAGTGTTTATGTTTGTGATGTTGATGTTCGTAGTCATTTTTGTTCGTTGTTGTGTTCATGTCTTGGTAGTGTTTGTTGTTCGTAGTCATAGTCGTTTATTCATGGTTGTCATCACATGTGCTTGTATGTTTGGAGGATCTGATACCACTTGTTGGGAAAAAAATTCTCCAATCACTCATCACGCATAGCGGCACACATGAATTTTACGTAGTTTTATTCTTAACGAGCTTATGTGAGGGTAAGGGGGTGGTACTGCCCCATTCCCCCGAGAACTTTGAAAGTTCATAAATATAAGATACTAAGTTGCCCATTTTATGAGAAACTAAGAACCAAGTTCATATTTTGCTCCCCAGACTGGCTGAAGAATATAAAAAGGTAAATAACGAAAACAGTGCTAAATCTTTACTTTGATTACAAATTTATCTCTAACCTTTGAAATATTGCATACCTATCTCAAACCATTTTCTCTCAACGTCTCTCTGTCTCTCCTTTAGTCTGCTTTGGTGATTGTCTATCGTTTCTTCTTACTTTCATCTAGCCCCTAGCCCCCCTGAGTCTAAAAACCTAAGTATGCCACTGTTTGGAACTTTCTTTCCTCCTGAAACCTTTACATTTTGCCTCTTCACCAAATTGATTTTTCTCTCATACTCAAAACTCTAACACAACAAGCCATTTTATAGACCACATAAAAACCTAAACCACAACAAAATAGGAAAATCAAATCCTGAATGAATAGGAAACTAACACTAAATCCTAAACAAATTAAATTTCTAAAACTTCTTAAATTTGAGCCAACAAACCTAACATAGGCTGATCATGTTCAGCTTGAATAATTTATTGAGCTTAATTTTTTATTCATTTTGGATTGAAAATAATATGAACGACCTTTTATCCGATCGAGCTCAAGTTGAGCTCAAGCTGTTTGTTTAAATTAAAGAAAAAATCTAATATTAGATCGAGTTGAGTTGAGTAGTAAGTAAATTGAATTTTTTTTAAAATTATATATTGAACTTTAAATTTTGTTCAAATTAGATTTGATAACTATTCGAACGAGTTACGAATGAACTTTAAATTAAACCAAACTCAAACTGTTTGTTCATTCTTTATCCCTATTCATTTTTATTATTTTTTTCATTCATTATTACTAGTGCTGCATCCATCTTCATTTGTTGTGCTTTGTTTTTGAGAAAATTATAAGATGACAAGCAGTACCATTACCAATGCACTCCAATTGAATGCATTGGTAACAGTGATTGTCTCTCACTGATTGTATCTTTTACTCCTAACGGCATTCAAATTCTATTGAATGGTTCCAAATCTTTCTTACCGCATTTTTACTGTTTAGTTCTATTCACCAAAATACGAAGTATTACTTACATATGCTTCCAAAAAATATTTTACCACATTTTTTATCAATTGGTTTTTTATGAATTTGTCATTAAATATATTAGCCAAGATTTTCATTGCCTTTGGTTCTCTATTTAAAAAATGAAAGTCTCTTTGGTTCTCTATTTAAAAAATGAAAGTCATTGTCCCTTCAGGAACATCCGATGCAATTGAAATGATACAGGGGAAAACGGGAATGCCCTGATATGATTCCAAGTATAAGAAAAAACACACAAAGGCCTCTGATAAAGTTATGAAGCACTCTTCTGCGGAATATAAGCCCAGATGCGTCTTCTTAGTTCAGATGGGCTGAGCCTGGAAATTGGGCCAACCTACAAAACTTAGCCACGATACAAAACCAAACCCAGAAAAAATGAAGTTGCTGTGTTATTTTCATATACAAAATTCGGTCTTACAAACACTCTAAAAATGTATTTTTTTAATTATTTTAGACAAACAAGAAATTCAAAATCTTTATAGGAGCGCAAACAAGTGGTTTGTAGTAATTAGCTCTTTTACTAGGGGCGATGCCAACTTGGACTCGATGGACCTGAAAGGAGAAATGGTTTCATTTTTTCCCTCTTTTTTTTTTTTTCAGGCATCAGTCAGATCCTTCTTCGAATTCAAGTAATTGATGTCATGTGAATGGAGAAACTCATTAGGTTAAGTATAGTCAAAATGGGGCCTTGATGCTACTACTTTAATTTTTCTTATCAGGATTTTGACTTTGACTTCAGAATTAATGGAGCAATAGACGGTGGAGAGACACAACAGAAGCTGCCCATTGGAGGACAGTGCGTCCTTATGCCCCGCATTTGAAGAATTATAGGGTTTTTTTTTAAAAAACATTTTATTCCATGTTAAAACCAATAATTCATTTATGTTTAAAAAAACACTTAAAAATAATTTATTGTCCAAAAATAATTTTATTTTACATGATAAAAAATAATTGATCATAGGAAATAGGAAGTAAAAGCGATCAAACGCTCCAGAAAAGCTGATCTGTTTCAAGTTGTCAGACCTCTCTCCCGCGTCACCTTTGTAATTGGAATGTTCAAATCAAATATTTCAGCTATTAATTGGAATGTTCAAATCAAATATTTCAGCTACGCTTTTGGTTTGCTATAACAGTTTTTGGTCCCAAAACCACATTGACCAGGTCTACAGTCCATTGCCGGCTTGCTTATTACCCTACCTAGCTACAGTATCCTACTCTGTTCCTAATTAATCTCCTCATTAATCGGGATTAAGGAAGTCTCGGTCAACCCAAACATCTCAGCAGTCCCACAAACGCTACTTGTTCCAGTGTCAGCAATACTCACATCCAAATTATTACAGCTCTATTTGAGAACAGGCCAGGGAGAGCTGATAGTGACAGCTGATTGTGATTGATATTAGTTTTAGCTGATGAAAAAATATAAATAAATATTTAGTAAATTAGTTGATTTAATCGGTTGTTGAAATGTTAAAAGACTTCAAAAGACATACATATAATAAAGTTTAAATAATATATTATCCATGAAAATAACATACAATTATTGGATTTGAAATAAACTTTTTTTCTATTGAAAATAACATAAGATGGTATTCCATAAAATTAATAGTTCAACGTCAAAAGAAATTTATTTAAAATGCAACAACTTCCACAAACAACTTAACAATGCACTAAAACTAGTGTCTAAGCCCGATTAACTCTTACAACATCTTTAACACTTTAAAAACGTCAAACACTTTTATTAACTATCAACTATTTGATCTCTCAAAAGATTCATTTCACGCTTATCAACACCATTTGAAACTTTTGCAGAATTATTATCCCTTTTAGTTTCGTTCCCAAGTTGATCATTCTCCGTCATTCGAAAATGCAAATCATTCGTCCCCACATACATTGTAATATAATTTTGCAAAGTCATTGCTGCAATCACAGCCGAAACTTGCTTCGGAAACAGTAAGCTTGACATTTGTTCTAGAATTTGCCACTTCTTTTTTAATGCACCAAATATTCTTTCAATCACACTTCATAACGAGGATGTTGAGGAGTGCCTATGGTTGAATATTTTTTGTTTACTAGATATTAGTCTTCCCTGTTGAAAATTTGATAAATAATATCTTTCTTCTTTATAAGGTCCTAAGTAACTAGGAATTTGAGGATATCCAACATCTACTAAATAGTACTTTCCTACAAAAAAAATACACAATCAGTTATATCATGACAATAATTTTTTAGCCTTTGAAAATAAAAATAAAAATATTGAGCTAAAAGATTTTCAAATGAACATAAATAGAAAGACATACAAACCTTCAATTTGGCTTCCCACCAATCCTCATCAGCATCAAGAATTCCTTTTTGAGGATTCCAACCTAAACCTGCTTGAGCTTTTAGAAGACTTTTCCACGCCTTATAATGTTTTTTCAATTGATCCAACTTGTTTTTTATTTGAGACTTATGGTAACTAATTCCTGTCCCCTTTTCAAATTGTTTTGCTATTTTTTTTTGAAGAAATTTTTTCTAAGTCACCACCACACCTATTGCCATCATCAAGCTCTTTTTTACAAATGTTACAAAAGACTAGCACACTTGCTCTAATCCATTGTGCTTTGCCTTTACAGTTAGCATGCTAACATCATAAATGGTGAACTAAGAATACATCGACATAGCAATGTACAATGCCTAGCATATGGGTATAACAAATCCACACAACAACAATACAAAAACCATGAACTCAAGTTTGTAGCAGACAAGATCACATATCAAAGCAAATTTACCGGAACTACACACAAAAAATATGTTTTTTTATTAGAAAATAATGACTCCATTAAAAGGAAAAAAACACTCAGAAGCCAGAGTATAAAGGAGAATAACAGTTGTATAGTGGTAGATACAAGAGCACAAGCAACCCTACAAAAAATAACTACATATTCAAAATTTCAAAAGCAACTTGTCATAGAATAAACTAAAGAGATAAAATAACTACACACAAAAAATATAATTTGTTAACACAAGAAAAAATTGAACACTGAGATAGGGAGCACCATATTGCTACAACACAAAACAAAACAAAAAAAAAATTCAACTTCTAAACAAGATTGTGCATACAAATTAGAAGTAGAAATAAAGTACCAAAGAAAAGAACAAATCCAGCAAAAAAAAAAAAAAGATAACGGCATGAAGAAGAAAAAATTGGATAAAAAATAAAAGAGGAAAAAAGCGTACACAAGTACCGGAGTTTTTGAAGGTTCATACAAGTACTAGTATAAAATAGGGGTGGGTATTCGGTTATTTTAGTTTGGACAGAACTGAATTAGTTGGTTAAGTTAATTTTCGGTTTGTAACCATAACAAATTGAAATAACTGAATCATCCAGAAAAACCGATCAAAACTGAACTGAAATATTCAATTCGGTTTGGTTTGAAACCGAAATAACTGAATTTATAAACATCTTATTGAAATATGCTGCCTTTTCTTTACATTTTCCTCTTATTTCCCCAAGTAATCTCATCATCCTTACGCACAAAGGAGGCGTGAGGGTTGGGTTGGAGCATCTAGGCCTGAATAATAAGTTTCCGTGGGATACGGGACAACAGCAAAAACGGGCTATCATGAGCCAAAAATGTTTTTAAAAAATTCGGTTAATTCGGTAACCGAATTAATCGATCATTCCAACCGAAAACCAAATTTTAGAAATTCAATTTTAACTGAAATTGAATCGAAAAACCAAATAAGTCAAACTGAAAAACCGAATTAATTCGGTTTAACGGTTTTTTCAATTTTGGTCGGATATTGCACACCCCTAGTATAAAACATGGGACAATTCATGTAAATTTCAATTTCTAAACAAAACTGTGTATACAAAGAAAAAGAAGAAACAAAGTATCAAAGAAAAGGACAAATCAAGCAAAAAGAAAAAATGAGAAACGGATGAAGAAGAAGAAATTGAATAAAAAAAATAAACAGGGAAGAAAGCGTACAGGTGCTTGAGGCTCATATATGGAAGGGAACTTTGCGATTTCACTTCGAATTGATCTGAAGAATCCCATAATTGGTATTTACAAAAGTATTTTTGTGCCAAAATCTTCCCCCAAAAACCTTCTTGCGCGGCAGGTTCCCTCTTAAAATTCCAAAAAATAATGAATTCTGAAGATGATTTGGAGCATAGAAAATTAATTTTAGAGCCAGACATATACTCAAAAACACAAATTAAAGCCGGTGGCCAAGAGCAATCGAAACTCGGCATTGAAATCGCTAATAATCTGATCTGATTAGCTTCTGATTGTCATCAGTCAAACGAACGTTTCCCAAACTCAACGTCCAACAACAACGTTTTGTTCCCAAATTCTTTTTCCAAATGAACCCTACTTCATAAACTTCCTCTCCTCTCACACTTATTCCATCTTGTAGAATGTTATAGGCTTTATTTTATGATTAATTCTAGAAAAGCATAGCACAGTTTAATTAGGTAATCATGAATCTAATGGCATCGAAACAAACACTTGTTTTTAATCTGAATGAGTTACAGGTGTTTCTTTATTACTAATAAATAGGGTAAATTGCATGCGCTACCCCCAACCTTTAATTGTTGTTTCACTTCTAACCCTAACCTTCATTTTGCACGTTGCGTGTCCCCAACCCGATTAAAACATTTCACTTCAACCCCTGAGCGGACGGAACTCGTTAAAATTAACGGGAAATGCCATGGAACGCTTAGCTGGCACCAGATTGTCCACGTAGGCCCAAAAAATTGAATTTTTAAAATAAAAAAACCTCCCTGCCATCTCAGCTCTCTCTCAGTCCCAGCCCATCCCTCTCGCCGTCACCGTCTCTCTACCTCCCACGCCCCGCCGCCGTGTCTCCCCCTCTCTCTCGCCCTTCCTTTCGGCTCTCCCTCTCGGCCCTCTCGCGGTCTCGCATCCCTTCCCTACCGCCTTCTCTCTTGACCTCCCTCTCGTTCGACGGAGATCGTTCGATCTTGTGAATCGGATCCCAAGTCAGAGTGCCTTCCGAATTGGCTGCAGCAAGAATTGTGACGGAGATCGCGATGAGAATCGCGAACGGAGATCGGGATGAGAATCGCAAACGGAGATCACGATGAGAATCGCGAATGGAGATCGCGGCGAGAATCGCGACAGAGATCGCAATGATGAGGGACGGGATGCAACAGAGATCACAATGATGAGGGAGGGGATGCGGGAATTGGGGGTGGCTGTTGCCATCTTTCCACCAATCGGGTGAGCTTGTCATGATCTTTGTGGCAAATCGATGGTGGGTTCGGGTGAGCGACGGCCGGAAGCGTGGCCGATCGCGATTGTGGTGAGAGTGGTGAGAGAGGGGTGGTAGAGAGGGAAGGAAAGGAGGGACGCAAGGAGGGGTGGCGAGAGGGTGGCAAGGTGAGAGGGCCGAGAGGGAGCCGAGAGGAAAGGCGAGAGAGAGGGGGAGACACGGCGGCGGGGCGTGGGAGGTGGAGAGACGGCGGCGGCGAGAGGGATGGGCTGGGACTGGGAGAGAGCTGAGATGGCAATGAGGTTTTTTTTTTTATTTTAAAAATTCAACTTTTTGGGCCTACGTGGACAATTTGGTGCCAGCTAAGTGTTCCGTGGCATTTCCCGTCAATTTTAACGATTTCCGTCTGCTCAGGGGTTGAAGTGAAACGTTTTAATCGGGTTAGGGACACGCAACGTGCAAAGTGAAGGTTAGGGTTAGAAGTGAAACAACAATTAAAGGTTGGGGGTAGTGCATGCAATTTACCCCTAATAAATACAATGACACTGCTTTGATATCAATTTTTATGATTAACATTAGATTTTGATGCAATTCATGATTAATGAATATGGCATTGTACAAGTATTACGGCCAATTCGTTTCAACTTTAGCCAATTGGCTACAAAATGACTTTTTTTTATTTTTACATCTTTTTTACTTGAAACTAATTTTAATTAAAAGCCAATATTATGTAGCTACAATAATCAATTAAAAATATAATTTTTATAATCTTACTAAATTTTTATGAATTTTTCTAGTTTCAAGTCTTAAAAAAGAAAAATTCATAAAAATTTAACAACATCCTAAAAATTTACTTTCAAATTGATTATTGCATTTATATAACATTGACTTTCAAATGAAATTGGTTTCATGTAAAAAAGATGAAAAAGTTAAAAAAAGTCAGTTGACTTTAGACGAAACGAATTGGCCCTTAATATTAAAATCTATGATGAGATTATTTTTCCTGTACAACTTTTGACGTTGTCAAAGGGAGCAAGTATCAAAGTTTATCAAGAGCATGTTAGGTGGAATAGTCTTGCAGGTACCTGTTACAAACATTCTGTTGTTCCACAAATTAATGTAGGAGAGAAGAGAAGCGATTGAAAAAAATAAGAAGATTGGCAGGCGGCTAGCTGGTCGGCTACCTGAATGTGTCAAATGTCAATATGGAAGCTAGTTAGGTGAAAGTAGTAAAACGACGAAGTATTTGGTAAGAAATAATATATAGGAAATTATAATTAGCAGTGGTACTGCTATTAAATATTAATTAAATCAAAATTGAGAAATTAATGAATAAAAGTTAAAAAAGTGATCGTCCCTTCCCTTCCCTTCCCTTCTCTTCAATTCCCCAGCGGCTACCACTCACGTTATTGTCGTCCTCTGTTCTCGTCATTCTCCACGTCTGCCTTCTTCACCTCACTTGCTCGCCCCCTTCCTTTTATCATTTTCTCCGCAACTCTTCCCCTCTCCCTCCATCATTACTTTTAAATAAAATACCCCCCCAACTGTATATATATTAATTTTGGTATGTGTATTAATTATAACTATTTCTTTTCGCACCTTAAACATATTATAGCTTGTGATTGACTAGGTGCCCGATCAAGAGTTGTTAGCTTGTGGATTTTCTGAAATCTGTTTAGTTGTAAGTTAGCGTGGAAAATCGAATTACCATGAGATCAGAAAATTAATTGAACTTTTTGACGGCCCAATTAAATTGCTGGATCGCCGATTAACCTAAAAGTAAGTCAAGAAAATAGATATATACCTGATTTTGAGTGCTGTAATTAGGTTGCAGTGACAGAAGATGATGTGTTTCAGATGTGTGTATGGTTAAGGACAAAAACATAATAACAAAACTTCACTGCAGCTCTTGCCCTACATCCTCCCTTACCGCTCTTCTAATTTCAATTTTCCATTTGTTAGGTGGATAATATATATAAGCTCAGTTATTTTTATATCATTATATTTTGTCACCCCTCCTTTGTATGTGTTAATATGGGTCATTCTCTTCTCGAAGCATATTTGGCCATATTTGCTTGATTATTCTCAATGCACCGCTAAGATATGAATATTATAATATTGTCTGTTTGCTCGATCGGTTAATAAACATATAATTTTAGTGCTAAAATCAATATCTTGGAATTCAATTTATACTTGTCTAGCAATTAAAAGACACAGTTAAGCAAATTAAGTAATATGGTTGATATATATATATTTTTAACTTACTTAGTACTTTTTTTGTGACTTGGTAAATCTTTTTGTAAATGATTGGTTGGTCGTTGAAATCGTAAAAAATAATTTTTGTATAACTAACAACTCAGAATAAATAAATTTATTGTATAGTAGTGAAAACCAGGTCAAATCCCAAAGAAATTTTTTTAATTGAAAACTTCCTAACAAAAAACTGAAATAAAAAATTAGGGGGGATTGTTTGCAACCAACAATAAAATTAAAAATAATCAGAGAAAAAAATTAAGAAACTTATTATATAAGAAATAAAATGAAACAATAAAAAATGTAAATCTTGACATCAGTCATCATCTACCACTGAATTCTTACAATTGATCATTAATGTATAGATAGTTCAATTAAGCCTTTGAATATCTATAGTTGGAGCTATTTTCCTATCTCTCATTAGCTGTAGTTAATTAGAAAACAAAAAATCTAATTAACTTTAACTGTTAAACAATCTAAGACAAGTGCTTCAATTTAATTTAACAATTGCATTAAAAATTAGAGAGATCGATAAAACTAAATAACACAAACACAAGCGGTTGCATTTAATTTAGTTAAATGTTCTTCCTAAGACCTAATGATTTCTAATGCAGCAAATCAATAAATATCAGTTGCTTCACAGATTAGAGAAGCCAAATAATTAAGAATTTAATTTTTAACCCAACAGTAGATTGAATTCAAAAAATAACTATAAGCCTCCTCGCACATAACAAAACAATCATGAAATTAATTATAGAAGAACATCCAATACTCAAAATATTAATTGAATGAATAAAAATAACTTTGATCTTTCAATACTGAAAAATTCAGAGTTTCAGTCTCTTTCAACAAAAAATAAAAAGAATTAATCAGATATGACCATTAAAAATCACTAAAAAAAAGAAGAAAAGAAACAAGAAAAGAGACAAAGAGAGTTGGGAAAGCGAGGGGAACAGCCCCCTGGCGATAGCTGTTGGCCTATTTATATAAACCTAAAAAAAATTAATCTAGTATGGTAAAATCTAAAAAATCTCTCTAAAATTTTAATATTGTTATAAAATTACCCCCACACAAATAAAAAAGATTAAAAATAACTAAAATGCCTTAATTTGATCAGGAAAATGATATCTTTCGGCTGAAATTTTTCACCCACTTGGTTTAGAGGTCTTTGGAATTAATCTACATCAAAATTGATTTCAAAGTTATGAGCTAAGAAATGTTCCAGAACATCAGCAACAACTTTAAGCTAAATTACATAAAACGGATATTTACAGTAAAAAAAATGCCCAAAATATCACAACTGCTTTTGAACTAGTGCTGGCGCATAAATCACGACTTTGAAGCTAAATTTGACCCCTTTAATGTGTGACTTAGGTTTCATGGTGTCCATATGATTTGTAGCTTCAGATGTTGGCTTTCCAATAAATTAAGAATCACTCAATTCTAATCTCTGTAGCTCAAGATATGATTTTTTTACTGGAACATCACCAATCTATCAAAATCTTAAAAGAACATAACCAAATTAAAACTTGTAAAATTGTAAATTAAATCCAATTTTAATCAATTGAGTCCAGATATACTCTAAGCTACAAAATATACTCAAAATAGATCCTTAAGGTTCAAAACACATTAAAATATACTAATTATGAGAGAAATAAATATAACAAATATAATAAGCTTATCAATGATGCAAAAATAAATTCGACTTTTAGTTTCCATTTATATGCTTTTTTTTTTGTAGTATCATAAATTAAAAAAAAATTAATGGATTCAAATGACTGTTTTAAGTCGGAAGCACCTAGAATAATGGTGCAAGGACGCATGGCTAGGGCAGTAGTTCAGGGGTTTGAAACCCCTCCCCCATCTTGCATTGTAATGACAAACATTCTTTTATTAAATGTGGTTTGATACTCTTTAGATTTTAGAAAACAAACACTTCAATTCCTAACTTTCCAAATAATCATTAATACTCTCCTTGTAAATGATTTTGAATACTAAAAAAAATGACTACTTTAGATGGATGTAGGGCAATTTACATAACTTGTTCAAAATTCAAACTGCCCAATATAATAGAGATATATTCATTATGTAGCATACTTAATAATGCCCATTAAGCTTGTCATATCAACAAAAAAATTGTCTAGAGATATATTCATTATGTAGCCTACTTAATAATGCTCATTAAGCTTGCCATATCAACAAAAAATTGTCTAGGTAATATTTGAACGACTAATTCATCAATATTATCCATTTTTTTCATTTTAAATTTTTTAGTAATTTCTTGTTACATGCTTTTATTTATAGTTTTTAACAGTTAACACATCGTTATTAATTAGTACTGAGCCAACCTTGGTTCACAAGAGACTCTGAGTTAGCGGCCTCCCAAACGGAAAGGTAGCACTAGTTCTCTCATCCTTTAGCTCTCTTCAAACATAAAATCAATATTTGAACCAGTCCGTGTCCTGCCGGACCATCATTTTTTTTGTCCATAGGAGAAAACAAAAGAAGAGAGGCTTATAATTTTAAATCAATTGGATAACAATCTTCGAGTTTTAACCACCGAATTAAGCGTTAATTTTTGCTCTAATAGACTTGGTTTAACACCAATCATCTTTTACATAACTAAATATATACGACTCATATATTTTTCCTAAGGGAGTATATATACGACTGATTTAGTTCTTCAGTTACCACTAAATATACATACCTCGACAAATTAAGGTGCAAAAGCAAAGTCTTTTTTTCCAAACTTTTCACGTAAGACTTTCTACCGAAAACTCACAAATAATCTGGTTACTTAAGGCCAAAAAGAACAAGAAAATTAAGATACGTACAACCTAAAATTAAAGAAGATGAGTAGATGAAAAAGACGACAGTACCGCGTTAAAGAAAAACCAAACATAAGAGAAGTTAACTAAATTAAATAAGAAAGCATAATTTTAATTTGCCTAGTGCTAAAGGAAATGAGTCTATCCAGTCCACTGCACCAAACCAACACATAGGGCAGTACTGTTAAAGACGGATGAGGTTCATTTGGGTATTTGATTTATGCTCCAATTAAACCAAACTGTCAACTCTCTCTTTTGATCCCCCTCTCTCCAAAAAGTCTCTCTCATCTTAGTCGAATTGACTGAATTCGATTGATTTTCTAGCTGGATTTGGTCATAGCTCCTTAATTTATACACTATTTCTTTAAATAATTGACTTTAGTAGAGTGTTTTTCTTTACTTTTACTAGATTTAGTTTTCTTCTCTGTTAGACGAGGCAGATTATAAATTGAACATTACCGGATTAATTCGTGTATTTTCTACAATTTTTTTTAATAAGATTCTTTGAATAGCATAAGTTGAGTCTAATTGTCTCAGTGAAGTTTAGTGTTGTATCTTATTAATATATACTATATGATCTATAGTTGATGGAAAAAAAACCTTTCATAAAAAAAAAAACAATCTACAAGTCAGCAGATTATTGGTTCACATATAAACAGTTAAAATCGATAATCAGTTTGATGATGTTACAATTAACTTGAATAAATTGATTCAATGATTTATCCACCATGCATTAAGTTCCTGAGATCAGATGTCATATATATGAGCCACACTCGATTTCGCGATGCAGAAAATAACTTGATCCAAATTGAGCAAACCAATTTATGATCGCCCATTTCTCGTTGAATTAAAACAAGGTGTACCAATTTTACATATTTCCTTTTTAAAAATGAATGTTGTCTTATTATATAAATAAGGATTCATATGATGTGTCTTTCCTAGTATGTTTCTCAGTGTGTTTCTCGAAGGTTACCCCAAATATTACTAAATAGCGTGGTTAGATCAATAAAACATATAGTATAAATTATGAAACAGATGAAAAACATTTCTCAGAAGAAACGATTGAAAACAAGAGAGCAGTAATTAATTTGTTTAAGGATTTAAAAGGAACTGTTTAATTAAGAAAACCGTTTGAATAGTCTGAGTTTCTACTTGGAATTAATGGTTTACTTTATCGATCTTTGCTAGCTTGAGTCTCCTTTAACATCCTTAATTTTTACCCAAAACCCTAATTAAACTGAGGATGCTTAAAGTGATGACGTGTTAAACAGTGGTTTTTTAAAATATATAGTGATCATTCACTTAATTTGTGCATTAATTAAAATATTATACTTAAAGAAGACCAAAAGATTTTGAAATTTTTTTTTGTAAAAAGTTAGGTGCCTTTAGAAGGATGTTTTACTTAGTTGGGTGCTGGAAAAAATTTTATTCAAATGATTATTAACTAGATAAAATATTAAATTTTAAATAGCATAAGTTCTCGATAAAAAAATCAGTAAAAATTAAAATAATTCATTATTTTTAATGAGTAATTTCTAATTGTTATATGCGATTTGTAAGTATTACTTGTCCCAGTTTGAATGATAACATGTCTAAACTTTATATATATATATATACACTTAAAGTTACATTATAAAAGATTTTTTTTGATAAATATTATTATAAAAGATAGTTGCAAGAAAAATCTTAAAGCCTAAACGATTAAGGGCAAATTTCTTTTATAGGTTGGAATTTAAATTTTATATATAGTCTACTAAAAAAAAGATAATGAGTAACATGGCTGCACGCTAAATAAGCCAATCATCTATGCTAGCACCCTTCTCTGCGTACAAACTTATACCCAGTTTGTTTTAATGTAAGTGTTGTTAATTTAAAATAGTTTATTTTTATTTTTATATATATTTTTTCTGTTGAACCAGTTTTATTTGAAATATAATATTATGTAACTAAAATAATCTATTAAAAGTAAATTTTATATGATATTATTACATTTTTATGAATTTTATATTTTTTAGGTATTTAAAAAAAAATTAAAAATTTAATAATGTCATAAAAATTTTATATAATAATGTATAAAAAAAAGGGACTTAAAAATAGGGGTTTAGACAAGCATGATACGTGACACAGCCGGCCTCGACCTCTGTCAGAATAGAAAGGAAAAACCATCACCTGGCAAAACCTTTTCTCTCTTACAACTGGCTCGGTCCTCTTCTGCTTGTCTCTTCCCCAAATTTCTGTCCCTCGTCTCTGCCTCGCTAATATTATATATACCCCCACACACCACCTCAGCAAAAGACTCACAAAATCATTTCTTTTAATTAATTCCCTCTCTGGGTACCCTAATTTTACTTGTAATAATATTGATCTCCTTCGGAAGGGAAGCTGAGCTAGCTCTTGATCTCTTTCCTCCACATGGAATCTAGTGCCCAGCTCGAAACCGACTCCAAATCCTCCAGCGAAGACGAATCCATGGACGTCCGGCCTGACGCCGGCCGATCCTACGAGTGCGTCTTCTGCAAGCGAGGCTTTACCACCGCGCAAGCCCTTGGGGGCCACATGAACATCCACCGCAAAGACAGGGCGAAAACCGGCTCCCGGAAGGCCTCGATTCCTTCCGTTGCAAGCAAGGTCCTCGACGAGGCTAACTACAACTACTTCTCGCCGCCGATCCAGGCCTTCCCGCACTATTATTCCATGTTCCAAGAGGTCAATACCAGTAACTACACGTTGTTTCCTGCCGGAAGCTGGGGGTTGGTGAGGCCTCCGGCGGTGATGGAAGGTAGGTGCTTGAATCTGATCGGTGAGGCGACACTCAGCTTGCGGATTGGTCCATCGAGCCTGGAGATTGAGGGGGGGGAGGAGGAGGATAAGAAGCTTGGAAATGATGGTTTGGATTTAGAGCTTCGTCTGGGGCACGTTCCGTAATTTTTGTGTTATATATAAGTGAGAGATGGTTGGTATATATATATATATATATATCTAGCTAGAGGCGTTGGTATAATTAAATGTTGAGCAATGTTAGATTTTGTGTACAGTTTTGTGGATTCTTTATGGAGCAGTTGATGTGGGTCTCTAATTTGTTGTCAACGACGGCCGTTTTTTATATGGCGAGCGATTATCATCAGTACTTGAGAAGATAATATATACGGAAGATAGGAGCAGAAGAAGAAGATCAGAATAAAGGTATGTATATATGTTGATTCATGTAGGGAATCAAATGGTGATATAATATTGGATTTTGTATCAAGAGATGCATGCTCTCATGATCTTCATTTAATTTCTGTAGCTATATATATGTATACATATGATAATCAATTAAATTTAGCTAGCTTTGAATTCTGTATGATTCCAATGTTGATTTGCTTCTGCGGGGAACATGTATGACAGAAGATACTATGATACATGTATGTATAGCTAATTAAGCCCAGTGTTAGTAATATATATATATATATAAACTAAAGCATGCGCTACTGATTACTTTTGATAGCTAGCTAAGATTATATGCTGGCTAGTTAGTGGCCTAATAGAGATAAAAGGCAAGGCCAGATCAGTTGCTAACATATTCCTAAAAGTTGCTGACGCTAGCTCTTTGTAGCTAGAAAATGTGATATATCCGTATTATTTGTGCACATATATCATTTTTCTGTAATACATATATATCGTAGAAGATTAGGAGGAACAATAAGCACACAAAGT
The DNA here is from genome assembly GCA_005392925.1 of Aquilaria sinensis. Taxonomy (NCBI): domain Eukaryota; kingdom Viridiplantae; phylum Streptophyta; class Magnoliopsida; order Malvales; family Thymelaeaceae; genus Aquilaria; species Aquilaria sinensis. The sequence goes on along the minus strand of SMDT01002585.1, from coordinate 627,520 downwards.
GGTTAAGTTTGATGACAGTATCTCATCCTTAACTAAAACATAAATATGGCTAGAGAGAGTATGTGATGGACGTATTTGTAGGTGGAAATTGTAGCTTGGTATTCAATTAATTCTTGCAAAAGGTTGGTGGAATAATTAAGCAGTACATTGCCTTTCCTTTTGTTCAATTTGTTTCAGGAATAAGTATTGTCTCAAAGCTTATTGGAACGAGGCCTCCTGACAATCTAGTTGGTTGATTTGATCCGGCGGTACGTTGTATATATATATATATATTTGACATCCCAATAAGTACTCTCGTATGAGAAACATGTCGGAGATCTTATAATGTACTTCAAGCTCTGGAACTAGCTAGAGCACTTAACTTCTTAAGTTGTAGTGTTTTTTTGTGAATTGATTATAATTTATAGATTGAGCCCTTACAAATTGTATATATCAAGTCAACCTAATTAATATTCTGATGTTATGGAGTTAGGTATGTGCAAATCCATCATCTCTTATTCTTGTATGGGCAATTCTGAATCCAAGAAGGATATTAAGTACGTAATGGGGTGCCGACTGTGGCAAGCAACGTGGAAGGTCATTTGTGTTTACAAAGCTCTAAACTCTAAAACTATATATATAGTGCCTAATGGTTATGTGATGTAGGCAAGTGTATCATGAATTGATTCTAAACTTAGGTCATTACAATTTTAGTGTTTCAATGACATGCTACTTATTTCAAAAAGTATAAAGACAGTTCTTTTTTTTTTTTTTTATCAACAAGAAATATTTATTCAAAAACCAGCTAGAAGTTTACGTACAGGAGGGACAAACGGAGAACACTAGACCAAAAAGGATACAACACCCATTTATCGCCCCATTACACCCAAACTCAAGGGAAAAACAAAGGGTTTGATAACCAAGTTGAAAGGGATGAACACACCAAGCCTGATCGTTTAGGAATCCAGAAATAGGAGAGAGCTTGAACTGAAGTGAAGATATCCGACATGTTGGAGAGTTTGTTGTTGAAGACCCTATTGTTCCTAACATTCCAGATTAATGTCCATAGTGCAGCTTTAGCCGTGGTGTCCCAACCCTTTACAAGGTTCCCTGATCTTCCATGAAAAGTGGGGTTATGAAGGACAGAGTAGATGCTGGAATGAGTCCAAGAATTATCGCTCCACTAAGCAAAGATGGTTTTCCATACTTGAATTGTAAACCTGCGAGTGAGAGGAACATGGTCTCGCTCCTCTTCAAAGCTGCAGCAGAAAGGGCACCAGGTATTAGCATGAAGGACTCCCCGCGTGGCTAGGTTCTGTCTCGTTGCGATGCGATTCCGAGATGCTCTCCAAGCAAAAAAATTGATTTTCAGGGGACACCAGCAATTCCAATGGCAATCTGAAGCCTGGAGATGTTGCTGAACGATCTTGGATTGCAAGGAAAGAGATAAAGACGTTGTTGAGAAGCATCCATTACCAGCTAGGCCCCAAAGCAACCTGTCATTTTTGTTCCTGCTCAACGAGACCTCTAGCTTGTCTTCTCCAATTCGCGCCCCATGACCAAGTGTTTCCAGACCAAAAACCCATCTCACAAACCTTACAACCCCTGTCAATGGACAACCTAAATAACCTAAGGAATTTCTCTTTTAAAACAAAATCCCCTGCCCATCTGTCCTCCCAAAACTTGACACTTTCACCATCCCCCACTACCCACTTAAAGCACTCTAATAAGTTCACCCCGGCCCCATCTTGAGCAAACCTTTAGACATAGTAGCTATTCTACCCCAGACGGAAGTTGAACACTCACTTCCTAGAGACCCTTCATCCCCACAAATAAATGTAATATTCTTGCGCCAAAGAGGTCCCTCTTCAGTCTTGTATCTCCACCACCATTTTGCAAGTGACGATAGATTTTTGAAGTCTAGATTCCCGGCCCGCACTCAACCCCCCAAAATTTTTTTTCCGGTGTAACTTTATCCCAAGAGACCCAATGAATTTTTCTTCCTTCCTCACGGCCACCCCAAATAAAGTGAGAGCAAAAAGAATCCGAGGATTTTAAAACACTCACCGGGCAACGAAACACTGAGAAGTAGTATAGAGACAAACTTGTGATGTATGACTTTAAAAGCGTGATCCTAGCCCCGGGGAACAACAATTTACTTTTCTAACTTGCCAACTTCAATTGCACTTTCTCCTCAATTTGCTTCCAAGCCGAGGCCCTCTATTCATGGAGCAACCAACGGGTAAGCCAGGATAAGTGAACGGCAGCGTTCCAGCATCACAACCAACTTTTCCAGCCAACAAACGGAGATCCAAATCTGAAATATTCACTCCCATTAGACCACTTTTCAATAAATTAATCTTCAATCGCGACAACAATTGAAAACATCTTAGGAGCTGCTTGAATTGGAGGATATTTTACTCACTCCGTTCCCCCACAAGAAGTGTATCATCAGCAAACTGTAGATGAGTTACTAATTCGACATTATGAGCACCAATTTTGACTCCTTTTATTGCTCCAAACTGTAGGTATAAAGACAGTTCTTCTTCTTCCCTTTAAAGAAATTTAACTGTTGCAAGCCACTAAAATTAAAGTAGGATAGAGTTGAAAATGATGCTCGATCCATTAATTTTTCGATGTATTTGTAGTTTAATTGCTTGATTTGTTTAAGGACTCTTTGCCTTTAGTAGAGGCTGTAGACGATCGAAACGAGATGAAACAAGCTTCGTTCATGTAAATGTTCATTTAACCTATTTGTTTGAGTTCAATTCATTATTTGACTAAACAAACATGAAGTTTTCTTCGTATCTGTTTGTTTATAAGAATAGATGAATACAAAAATCTCTTACTAATTAGCTTGTCCATGAACTGTTTCAGGTAGCGAGGGCAATACTGATTAGATGTCGCCACCTCTACTGGTCAGGATTAGGGTTCAGTCTTCACTACGTTAAATTTAGCTGTCATTAGTAGCTAATCTGTAAATCCATTTGTTAATTCTTTCTAAGATTTGTGGTATGCACTGGCTCAGCACTAAGTAGTCTTCCCCTCAATTGAACTTCTACGCACCCAAAAATATATATATTTCACTTATAGCTCAACGCCTTAAGCTATTTCGATGAAGTACAATATCAAAAAGAGTTAGTCTGTTGCATTAATTAAAGTTAAACACTTTTCTTTTACGAAAAAATGTTTGTGATATACAAAATACTTCGGGATGCCAGTGAAGGCGGGTGCATCTCAATTCTCAGTTGCCTCTAGTCACCTACATACTAAAGACAAAAAATAAGGTTAGGAGGACCTCTGAGGGTGAGACCTTTGGCAGTCTCCTCCAATGCCCAAATTAACACAATTGCAATATAAGGCATAAAGAGAAGTGAAAAAAAATACTTCCTATGTATATAGTTAAATGATGGGCTTAGTGGGTCAATAACATTGTTCTAATTCCTACATGGCCTTTATCGGGCCTCCATAACAATTTGGCTTTGTACCTAATAATTTGGTGACCATCGAGGGTTAGGGATGTTAGTGAATCGAGCTTTTATCAAACTATTCGAGCTTAAGTTTAAAATCACAGTTAATGAATCGAGCCTATCAAACTTCAAGTTTAAACTTGAGCCGACTTTAATATTTGAATCTGTTGTCAAACTGAGCCTAAATACTCTAATGTTCTGCTTGATAGGTTTTTGAGCCTATCAAACTCCATATAGTATTAAAATAAATATTAAGATTTGTATAATTAATTTAATAAAAAATAATAAATAAATAACCTAAACATAAAACTAATGCGTTAGACTTTACAATTCAAATTTTTCCACTGGCAGCTATCCCAACTTCTGAAACCCTCCACAATCGCCTCATCACCATCATGTATGGCAATACCCCTCCTCCTCTAGTGGCTTCATTGGCTTCTTTCTTTTTTAACCTCATTCCAGCCCCACACTCATAGGCCTCCAATAATTATCACGCCCTCGGCAACCGCTCACATTGTCCTCCTCAAATTCCTCACCGGCAATTCGCCGAAGCTTTCATCCTTCCACCTCCACTTCCTTGGAAGTCCCGAACTTGGTGCAATGGGTCAAAAAAGGGTTCAAAGAAGAAAACCCATTGATGGATTGATCCTTTCTATATCAATCTAAACCTCCCAAAAGTTCACCTTCATCCTTCATGGTTGAGAGTGAGCATCAAGAGAATCGATCTTTGCCCTCAATGGCTGGTTCTGTGTACGGGCCTGAAATTTTGCAATTTTTTGTATGTTTGTTTTTTATTTGCCTATTTGTGAAAAAGGTAATTTCAAGAAAATCTATTTGTCATTTGATTAGTTATGTGTGTAAATGCTTGAAAATCTCTGATTTTGTTTGTTTTTTTTATTTGCTTCTTTTGTGATGAAGTGATTTCTGGAAAGTAATTTTGATTCTTGGATTTTTGTCTTTCTGAATCGAGCTCGAGTATACCTTATCGAGCCCCACACATCAAGTAGAATTGAGCCCATTGAACCATTGAATTGAGCTCAACTTTGACCTCGAACCTCTCTCTCTTAGCAAATCGAGCCAAGCTTGAGCTTGAGAGGTTCAGACTCAGCTCGGCTCGGATCATTAATGCCCCTAATCGAAACTATTTCCATTTATGGATATCAATTTGTAATATTATTACTAATTCTACACAATAAATGTGAAGGAACGAAATTGTTAGTTGAATTGGTAGTGGAGTAGAGGAAAACTACTATTTGCAGCTGTATCCACTCTATCATGCTATTGTTTTGAGGATATGAAGGAAAATCAAAATATGCACTGTGTCGATGTAGATGCAGATGCGGACATATCCATACTGTGATTTACGAAGCCCCAAAACATGTTATGTCTCATATATGTTACCCCTATGATTTGTAATATTACGGATTTTTCTATTCTTTGTTGCTCGTAAAGATTAACACTTTCAATATTCTTTTAATTTGTAGTAACTTGGTCAATTGACAACTAAATGATACATGTTTGCATTGATCTTATATAACTGTGATAGATAAAATCTTGTAACATTTCAAGTATTTTATGAAGATTGTGGAGTAGCTATTTACTTGTTTGTAAGCAAGCATGTACATATGGATTGCAGAGTAGGCTGCGTTAATGGAAACATGTGCTTCATCACTCCTATGCACCTTACATTTGGTAATGCAATCAAGCTCTTGGAGTTAGATCTCGAATTCACCAAGTCCGATATAAGGGAAAGGGTCAACTATGACTAGAACAAATAATAATAATAAGGAGGAGGAGGAGGAGGAGGAGGAGGAGGGGGAGGAGGAGGATGAAAGAGTTCTTTGGGGAGTTATTGCATCAAAGGTTCATAACCTTTAAGTATTGTATCATATTTTACCCTACCCTCAATTTGTTGCATAGAAAATCCACAACCTTATTAAAGCATTCTATTGAGGCCATTTCATTAACAACATGCTTTAAGTTGGATAGAAAAAAATAGGAAAAATTAATTTTAACTCCTGAAAATATTGTCCCTTTCTTTAGAAATCTTGAAACTTTTCCGTCCAGTAATCCAACCACCATCTTCACATCCACCACACTTCTTGTCCCTCTCCGGCCACTGTCCTCCATAGCCCACTGCCTCATCTTCCTCTTCTTCCATGCGCTTTCTTCACCCTCGCCTTCACTCTCACTCTCTTAACCCCCAGCCCGCCCACCTATCCCAACCTTCCACCCCCATTTCTCTCCCCTCCTCGGTCACCATAGCCAAGAAAACCTCCCTTGGATAAGAAAATGTTGCACTCCCACAGCAATTTGAGACTTTGCTTGTTGGTGATGGTGAAGAGAGCAAAAATGGGAGGAAAGGCTGCACGCAGCCTAGGACTGTTGCTAAAAAAGGACAAGAAGTGTGACGTACATGAATTTGGTAGTTGAATTATTAGATAAAAAAGTTACTTGGTTTCTAAGATAAAGAAAAAATTTTCATTAGTTAAAACTAATTTTTTCAATTTCTTCCGTCAAATTTAATATTTGCTATCAACAAAAGGACATAAATGGAACACTTTAATGAGGTTGGAAATTTTCTATACGAAAAATTAAAGTTAAGGTCAAAAATGGTAAAATAAAAAAAATTACGTCACACATGCGATTAACGCGATTCTTTTGGCATAGCCGAAAGCAAAGTTGTTAATTGGATATAACCCGAGAAATTCAAAAGTCGCACCGTATATCCGCTAATCGTTTGTCGGTTTGACAAATGTAGTGAATCGTCCATACGTGTTCCTCAACATACTCCTGAACCACTGCCACATGGCACGAACACTTTTGCTTTAGGACCTTCAGCACAGGAGGGGATAATTGTTTGTTACGGTAAAAGATGGGGCTGTCATGTAATCAACAAATTCCATTCGAAGGATGAAAGCTATAACGCCCTTGCCTTTATTTTGTATGCAGCAAAACCAATCAATTGGCTCCACTGGGCCACCTCCTGCATAGAGAATCCTATCCTGGCAGGGCATTAGTACATCAGGACGAAGACTAAATTCATGTACTAAAATTTCCAACTCATGTTTCAAACACTCACATGGTATCTTTATACAGCAAAACCTTTCACATTCACATGATGTTCTCCAAAATAACCTCCCTTTATCTCTCCTTTTTTTTTTTTTTTGTTGGGGGTGTGAAAACAAATGCTTTCCCCAAAAACCTATTACAAAGTTGCCAAACTTATTTATCAGAACAATCACCGAGTCAGATAGTATACAACCAGGAAAAGGACCACAAATGATGCCACCAGTGCAAACATTCTTCTGCTTGATTTTGTCTCAAAAACCTGGCAGTATAGATAAGGAAACAAAACATCAAGCCTTCAAACTTCCTGAAGGGAAGAGGGCGAGACAGATAGAGAGAGATATTGGCGGGCTGGGAGGTTGAGGGTTGGGAATACAAATTCATGGCACAATATGAATATTATGTGCTTAATGCATACCATTTTAAATTTGTCCATGGTTCCTGAAAGGATTCCTCTTGATGAATCCATATCATTGCCCTAATGCGTATGAAAACTGTTAACAATGATGCCGGTTAAGCAAAATATTTTCAAAAGGTATGCCACAGCCAGTTGCCCAAAGCAAACATACCATGCGGTCCAGCATGCTATTATGGCTCTCAACCTCTTCATGTATGTCACCTGAGAGCTGTGAAATGACATGCTTTAGTATTTACTCACAGCATAGCCATGCTTACAATGTCAGATTGTCTCCTAAAATAGTTTAAGATACACACAAATTCTAAAATGAAACAGAGAAAGGCAATTGTTACAGAGGTTCCATAAAAAACTATCAGATGGAAGTCCAATTCAACTCCAACTTGAATATATTACAACTACGGGCAATCAAATAAACCAGTATGGGATCATCATAATTGGTTAGTTGCTCCAATTCCTAGTAACAAAAAAAGAAACTGAATCAATCCATATTAGCAGAGGCCACTAGGTCGTTTAAGTCTAATAGTCCAGGTTAGACTTACTCTCTTCAGCAGATTTACTCTATCTTGCAATCCATCCATAGCTCGTTCATTATCATACTCATCAATTTCATGTGAATAAGAAGATGTTGCCCTGATACCACCCTCCTCAATGCCATCAAAAAGAGCAACTCTATTGTTCCGCAAGTCCCTGCAGTCAAAAAGAATTCTAAGTGGCTCTGAAATAGCCAAAAATACAACAGACGAGAAAAGCCTCAGTTGTTCAAAAGAACAAAGGCATTGATATGGTATAACTAAGGAGTTCTTAATATTGTGCCAAACGTGATCAACCAAAAGCCATAACAAATTGCTTATCATTATTGTTCCCATTTACATCAATCACATAATAGTTACGAAGGTGCTTTCAATTTTCAAGAGCTCTCAAACAAACCATAGAAATCAATAAGTTGAATGTCAGACAGAATATGCAACCAACCCTACAAGAAGTTCAGGGTTTGATAGCTCATCTCCTCCAGTTGCTCTAGTTAGAAATTGTTGCATAATAACAACAATGCTCTAAAACATAAAGAAGAAACACACCATACTTTCTGGCACCATTGTTATCCTGACCAACCCACCCACACTGTACAATTAGATGTAGCACAAGCATGAAATGGAATGTCGGAAAAGAAATGCGACTTAGCTGCTTATTATTTACTTTTTGATACAAACCTATTGATTACTTTACTCAAAATCAACTGAGAATCTTAGCCATAGTGTCCTGATTCCACCCTCATCATGGACTTTGGTGAATCATAAGTACCATGTCAGAGAACACGGCATTACATGGAAACATTGGGAGTAGTAGACTGCTTAATAGATTTCAGCCATGCAAACTATAGTTTCTAACTTTTCAAAGGCCCCAAACTCCAAATTTTTGATCGACAAATACTGAAGCATATGACATAGTAGGAATTAACACACTTCAAGGTTCCAACAAGCCTCCAAAATCACTCATCCCAATCCCCTCGCATGTCTTTTAAAGTAGTGCTACCTCTGGTTCCAATCACACGGTAAGATGGAGCAAGGATGAGCTCCACTACCATGTTGGATGTAATGCACTGCCAACTCAAAACCAAATAGAAGTAACTGGCAACTGATAGGGGGTTTGGCCTTTCTCATATGTAAACTCCCACGATAACGCAAAGATTTAGCCATTCAGGTACTTTGTCTCCCCCAATCTGCTATCAGATATAACCGAGCTTAAAAATTAGAGGATCCCATCAAAAGGATTATGGAGCTAATACCTCAGTTTGCTAACAAAGAAATAACATCCATCAGGAACTGCAAGCTATGATGAATCGTACAATTATTCCAACCAAAAGACATAAACATGTAAGTAAATACAGCAACATGACATGACAATCGGAAACAAAAACAGTCAGATTACCAGTAAGAATCGAGCAAAGCAGTCCACGCGCCAGTAAACAAAAGGCCTATAGAATCATAGAATCAAAAATTTAGATTCAACCAACCTTCTAGGGTTCATGTCTTAACCTTGATAGAGAGTAAGTGCCCAATCTCTTTGATGCAACAGATTCTGCATCCAAATCACCGGGATCAATAAACATATTACAAATTCGCGATGATCGATCTAGCCAAGAAAAGATCCGGCAGCCAAAACAAAACGGTTGCGAACACGCAAGAAACCTGGAAAGAACTACGAATAATGCAGCAACAATCTTTGAACGACAGCAGCTGAAACCTCGATGTTCAGATCTGATAATAGTGTGCGTGAGAGGAAGAAGCTTTACCTTAATTTTTTTTTTAAAAAAAAAAAGGAAAAAGGAATAAGAGGGGTGAGGAAGCCTGCCTAGTGCCTAATACACGTTTGTTCCTGAAATTCGACAACCTATTTTATTTTTATTTTTATTTTTGTATCTTTTATCGCTCGGAGTAAAAAAGGAAAAAGGAATAAGAGGGGTGAGGAAGCCTGCCTAGTGCCTAATACACGTTTGTTCCTGAAATTCGACAACCTATTTTATTTTTATTTTTATATCTTTTATCGCTCGGAGTCGGAGATAGTAATTAACTTTTATGATGTACGTAGTTAATTTTTATAAAAATTTAATGATATTATAAAAATTTCACTTTCAATTATTTTTTATGCTGTACATCTATACGGTTGACAGTTGCACACGAGTGAGTTGATTAGTTTTATTTTCAATTGGAACAAAAAAAAATTGACAAGTATTCTTTTAGGCTTGTTAAAAATAAGTTGTTTCTTTTTTGAAATTTTTTTAATATCTAGTTTAAATTATTTAATACAGCAAATTTCATCAACAAAAATATAACACATACAACCCCAAGATAAAATAAAGAGTTTCAATCCATAAACATAAATTTAGAGAAAAAATCTCAACACTTCTATTTATCAAAAGTTAAATGCCTTTATGTTGCATATGCACGCCTTTATACAAGGCTTCATGAAACCTAAAAGCAACTATACGGACAAGACTAAATAAAATATGAAAAGTTATCCTAATTAATTATAACTAGGAAGTCTAATCATAATTAATATCTTTTTTCAATAAAAGATCTTTTAAAAAAATCCTATTTGATACTATAGTTGGTAAGAACTCTAATTAACCTGATAAAACCCATAAATAACTCTTAAAACTAATGAAATAAAATAACCCTAAAAGTAATTATGAAAATTACAATAAAATAACAAAGGGTGAAATTCTCCGTCCGTGTCATTACTATCCTCATTTAAATTCTCTTAGCACAAAACTAAAAAATTGTATAAAACTTAAAGAGGATTATTTTCTTTTTCTAACATCTTTTAAACTCTCACTACATAAAACTAAAAAAAATATATTTTAACTTCTAGGATAAAAATGAAAAGAAAACAATATAAATTATAAAAATCTTAATTTTCATACCCAAAGAAACACATCATAAAAAATGGGATGGATGAAGCACTATATTAGTGTTTTAGTAATTACTAAAGCTTTGACTTAATAGTAGAATTTAGTTCTTATCAAAGAGATGCAAAGCCATACTCAATTGACATGCAAACCACCATATTATGTGGCTGCTTAGGATTTGAATTCTAACTTTATGTAAGAGATTGCTTTTCTTTGCAACTAGTGGGTGGGTTTAAGTTGAATGGGGTAGGTGGCCAATTAGTTCCAACTTAAGTTAAAATGACTTATTTTTATTTTTATATCTTTTTTATCCGGAACTAATTATATTTAAAAGTTAATATTATGTAGATATAATAATCTATTTAAAAGTAAACTTTCATGATATTATTAAATTTTTATGATTTTTTTATTTTTAGGCATGAAAAAAGAAAAAATTTATAAAAAAATTAATAAGATTATAAAAATTATAATTTTAATGGATTATTGCACATACATAATATTGGTTTTCAAATAAAATTGGTTCCACATAAAAAAGATATAAAAATAAAAATAATTTATTCTAAATTAAGTTGATTTAAGTTAAAATGAATCGATATTATGTTGTAACATTATCTAACAATAACTTCTCTTGTAATATTTTGAGTATTGAAAAAAAAATCAAAAGATGCAAAGTTCATTTCTTAGCGCTCTTTTGCCATTCTTACATTTATTAAAAAAAATATAAAACCCATATTGTTTGACCAAAAATATATTTTATCCATTTATTTTAAAAACATGTATATTATTTCTTACTTTTTTTTTACACTGTCTAACAATAACTTCTGAAACTCTAATTTAAATAGTCTTATCTATGTTTTAATAATTTTAAGTCATATGATATTTTTTTACAGTCAATTGGTATTTAAAAAGTAGTATATATTTTTCATTTACATAAAGAAAAAAGTGATAATTTAAAATGTTTATTAAATATAAAAACAAATATTACTAATATCAAAATTGCCAAAAGATTACTATCATATACTTTAAATTACAATTTTAGAAGTTTATTGTTGAACGGTGCAAAAGAATATTATGAGATAAAGTAAACTTATAAATAATGATTGAATTATACTCTTACGTAAATTCTTAAACTTTATGTCTAAGCACTAAGAAAAAAGAACTAAAAAGTAAAAAAAAAATATTAACATTTATATGTATATATTAAAATGGTGCAAAGAAAATAAGATGAAAACAGTATTTGAAATGAGATTAGTGACCTAATTATACAATAAATGTTGGATAAAAAATTGTGGTATTGAATTTTTATCATTAGTTGGGTAAGGCTTTTAAGAAAGTGAGATGCAAGTTCACACTTTTTCAATGAACTAGTGAAGTAACATTTTATCACAAGCCTCAGGAAAATGCATTTGGGCATGAAAAATGAAATAGATCGAAGCCTTAGAACTCAGTTGTTTAAATAAAAAATTTTCTAGAGCTTTGTTGATGATGATTTTTTTTTCTTTTGGTGCTGAAGAGAGTTTAGACAAAGTTAAGGCCTAAGCCAAAACATGCCCTTCACATCCCCCAGTAGAAGCATACCCAAGTAGTCATGCGGATGCTTAAATACTTGGAAATCCATACTCAAAGAATGCCCCAAATTCGCTATATAGTTAGCACATGCGATCCTTTCTCAAATAGTGTGATCAAAATGAGAGACTGAAAGACGAACCATAAGATAAGCACAATCCTGGACTACTACACCATGGGGGTGCAAGAAACATTTCTCGTTGATTAGCTTGACAGCAACTTAAGGATCTGATTCTACTAGAAACCTATGGACTTCAAGTTGGCAAAGAAGTTGGAGACTTGCGCGGATTGCCATTAACCCGGCCAAAGGAATAGAAGCCTAACAGAGCTTACTTGTGAAGCAATAAACAAATTGCCCCTGATCATTCCGTATAATGCCTTCATAAGCAGCCTTTCTGCCCCAAACCAAACCATTACAATTAAACTTCAAGCAACCCGAATGAGGGTGACACGAAGCCACTAATCTAGGAGCACAAACTAGCTTAAAAACAAAAAAGCCCTGAGTTTTGACCCTACTATTCTCTAGTTGATAAGTCATCTTTACAATTATAGCAATGGCTTCTGACTTTCCCTAAAAAACTAGAATATTATGACTTTGCCAAAGACCCCACAGTGCCATAGAAAAAAGGTCAGCCCAAAAGCAATACTCATCATATCACTAAGACTCAGAGTAGTTAGACTTAAGCTATATATGAAAAAGTGACAAAAAGAAGGTGAAGAGCTCCTTAAGAGCTAGCAATTTTGACCAAACTTCATCTGCATAAGAACATCTTTGAAAAATATGATTCATGTCCTCTGTAACAAAATAGCACTATGATCAATTATAATCGTCAATCAGCCCACAACACCTCCAATTTTAGTTATGCATTATTCGATTTAGAGACACATACTAAATAAAAGCAACAAATTTTGTCAAGAGTTGGAGTCCTCCAAATCCAAGAAAAAGAAAGTCGTGAAACCTCTTCAAAGCTATCCAAAATCTACAACAAGTAAGCTTCTTGGACTGAAAAGATCCCATTGAAGAGTTCCGCCAATAAAGAGTCTGTAATACCCTAATAAAAAAGAAAAATGAGGACAACTACATAAAATTACCATTTCAAATAAAACACACAGATATAAAATTTCAACATTTTACAATTAAGCCCAAATCATATATCATGGTTACTTTAAGAATAGAGTTGCTACATTTGTTTTTCCAGTAATAAATTTGCAAATTTCAGATACAGGTTAAGGGCAAACATTTCAATATAGCCAAGTTTTTTCAACAATTCAAAATTATTAGTATGTAAAAAATTGCTTATATGTAATATAATCCCTTGATTTTTAAAAGGCTCACAGAAAGAAAATTGTTCACAAACTGATCATGATGATTTTACATGCCACAAGTTTTTTTTATTGTCATTTCAAAATTGTGGTATGAAAAAGAAAACAATTGGTATGTAATATAAAGTCTCCAATATTTACAATTCAATACTTAAGGCCTAGTTCGTTTTAAGTTAACCGGACCACATTAACGCATTTTTCCTGTTTTAGGTTGGGTTGCACTAGTGGTCCGGTTTTAAAAAGATCAAATCACCCCTAATCCTTACACCAAACCAAAACAGGTGAAAAAATCCTAAGCATCACAATGAGCCAATCAAGAAACTTCATGGGCTAGTTTATCGATGACATTGTTAATGAAGTTGTTCATGATCCCTGTTGCACCTTGCTCAAGATCTTGATATCGGGATAGATCTTAATGGGTTTCATGGCGAAGACTTGAGTCTTTCTTTAGGCATGGTGGCGATAGTGAGACACTGTAGTTCTTTGTGAATCGTCTGATTGGTGGCTATCCAATCGTGGTCAAGGCTTGCTCGTGGTGTGATGGTGGTGCTGTGTGTGCTGGTGGTGCTGTGTGTGCTGGTGGTTCATATTCATTTTACGGGTTTGTGATTTTGAGTGACCCATTGTTTGATTTCATTATGCAAGATGAAAACTTATAAAAACAAAGAAATTTGGATTTGAAATAGTTTGGAGAAATGGTTGGGTTTAGGGCTACAAAGTGGGAATGTGCAATTAAGATAAGTAGGTGGGAGGCTGTCATTGGGAGAAAAATCAATTGATAAGATTGTAAATATAGTCAATTTGAAATGAAAAAATAGCTTAGTTACATTGACCCCACATCTCATTGAAACTAGTTTGTGAAAATGTGTTAACTCCCTCGTGCTAACTTGCTGAGCTGACAGTAAAATTTTAAAAAATTTACAAATAATTCTAAAATGACACAATTAATCCATAAACTTTTATAAAATTTACAAATACACTATTATGATTTGAGAAGTGATATTTTAATCATTATGCTGAAAGTTTTAAAAGAGTGGCTTCCACATAAACAAGAACAATATATCTCACAATTATAGATGTTCTGCATTAGCCACCAAAAAGTCAAATACATGACCCAACATTTTATAAAATATTTAGTATGTTTAAATTCTCATTATTATTAGGCACTAGTACTCTTTTTTACTATCGATCTTTTGATTGGTTTATTCGACCCTACTTGTGATCATCACTCATTAGGTGTCCAAATGGATATATGTGGTGGAGAATAGGGAAGTGAGGTGGGTGGACAAATCTGTTACCTATGAATATTTAGTTGTGATGGGCAAGTAAAAATATTTGCAATGCGGAAAATATGAATAATAAAGTATATTCGTTTAGCAGGTATGGGTTGGAGAGGGGTTTAGGGTATTTGTGATAGGTAAATCCTCCTTATCCGTTATACTCACGAAGTGTGTGATTTAAATATTTTTCATATCCACCCCAATTAAACATACTCTTCTCATCCTCCAATGAGCTTATGTTCACTGGAGCCACCTCTTTGATAACATAAGATTAGTTGCGTTGCAGTTTGTGAAGTAATAGATCCTGACTCTATAAAAGTATCTAATTTTGGTAGAGGAATTAAATGATTATGAATTACTTACAAGTACAAATTACCCACACATAACAATTACCCAGAAGAAATTTCACCTATTAATAGATATCATCACTTAATGGGTAAACAAAAATCTATTGATACAAATGATAAACAGGAGATACTCATATCCAATTTGCCACGTTGTCATTCGAAGAGGAAAGTTTGAGTAGGTTAGATATAGACCCAAACCAGTAACTTCACTGGAAAATTGAGCTGATTCGGTATAAATTTCATCAACCGGGCCGTCAAGCTCCGGCCCAGCTAACGGGAGAACCTGGTAAAGTTGATACTCGATACTCGATACTACCACTAGGACTACCTTGGCGCTTCGACCCTGCGATTGTCAGCTGCGTCAGTGTTGTGGAGAGCGAGAAACTGAGGAGAGAACGGAAATGGCGACGTCGCCGAAGCCGTGGAAGGCGGAGTACGCGAAGTCCGGTCGATCTTCGTGCAAAACCTGCAAGATCCCCATCGACAAGGAGAAGTTCAGGCTCGGCAAAATGGTCCAAGCCACCCAATTCGACGGTTTCATGCCTGTACATTTCGGCACTGTCTCCTTCCCTTCTATCTTTGCCTCACCATTCCGAGAACAAACCCAAGTTGCAACCGGCCGGCCAACTGTTTTTTGGGTTTTCATTATGGAGTGATATTTTCTCGTGTGATTAAGTGTTTTTTGATCTGTTTTTCTCCTTTTCCTTGGAAAACCAAACTCATCAGTTGATGCTCTACCGTTTTTAAGCTATTCGGAAGTGATGCTATTGTTCTTTTTCTCGCTTTTTTCGAATATGGGAATGGGTGGCACTAGAGTTGCAACTGGCCAACTGTTTTTTGGGTTTTCATTATGGAGTGATATTTTCTCGTGTGATTAAGTGTTTTTTGACCTGTTTTTCTCCTTCTCCTTGAAAAACCAAACTCATCAGTTGTTGCTCTACCGTTTTTAAGCTATTCGGAAGTGGTGCTATTGTTCTTTTTCTCGCTTTTTTCAAATATGGGAATGGGTGGCACTAGAGTTGCCATATATTTTTGTGGCGTGTTTGAACTGTTGAATTGTTCATTAGTTTCTTGGCTCTCGAGGGTAATAGGCAGCTTATTTGTACTCGCAGCAGGATGATGACTACATTTGCTGTTTAACTTGTTATTTTTGTTTGTTCTTTCTCATGTATTTTAAATGCTAACTTGTATCATCTTATAAACTAGATGTGGAACCATGCTCAATGTGTACTGAAGAAGGCCAATCAGATAAAATCGTATGTTACTCTTGCTTTATGCTTTCCATTGTGTTTTGTGACTTGAAAGAAATCAGCACATCGTATGTGGTGGCTTAATTTGTTGTCTCTTGTTTAGGGTTGATGATGTTGAAGGCATAGAATCTCTTCGCTGGGAAGATCAGCAAAAAATTCGAAACTATGTGGAGAGTGGTGGACCTGCTAATGCGAAAGCTGCCACTGCTATGGAACATAATATTGAAGTTTCACAGACTTCTCGTGCTACTTGCAAGCGCTGCAATAATAAGATCATGAAAGGAAAGGTGGAATCTTCTCAGAGTTTAACAAAAAATACCTCTATCTTTTATGTTTTTGTTTGCATTATTTCAGATTAGCATAGAACAAAGAACAGTTCCTTCTGTTACGCTTCCTTCAGATTTTACCAATGGGAATGCTGTGATGGATATTGTTTTTTGGTTTTTCTGATGCCTCTTGCACAACACCTGAGCTTCACTAAATTTACTCAATTGGCTATGGAGCTTGCTGATTAGGCAACTTTGACTTGGTAACAACCATCAACTACTCTATGAACTGTAAACAGAAACAGGGAAATAGTATCTTTTCCCAAACTGATCTCTAGGCCTCTATCCTTCAAAAAGCTAAAATTTTTCTTTGAGCTAGAACATTGTGCCTTGGGGTCTGGACTTTTTATTTCTTGGCTATCAAGGCATGATACTATTCATTAGTTAAGGTCTGATATGAATATGAAATATAGATTATTTTTGCAGAGAAGTGCACGTATTGGTAATGTTTGAGAATTTTTTGCTCTGACATGCTGTATTATGGGCGTAAGGCAGAATATTTTTGTGCTTGCTGCTGTTGCTTTTTTCTTATTCAAATTTTTGGTTTGTGCATTTCTTGTTATAATGATTTCAGGCTGTCAAGTGAAGATAAAGCAGTTACACAGAATGCCAAACAATAACTTCTTAAATGGTGTTCTATTATAGGTTCGCGTGTCATCCAAACCAGAGGGCCAAGGGGCTAGGGGACTGTCATGGCATCATGCCAATTGTTTTATGGAATTGTATCCATCCACTCAAGTTGAGAAGTTGTCTGGTTGGGAATCTCTTGCAGCTTCTGACCAGGAAACTGTTTCCTCACTCGTTAAGAAGGCTCCTGCTGTAAAGAATGGTATGGAATTTATGAAGTTCTCTTTTGCTGGTGTTATGACAGCCAAGGCACTCTCTAGATGTGCCAAAATGTAAAATTTTGTTCATTGGTATGACGTGGGAACCCTTGCTTTCAGTTATTTTTTGTTCATTGGTCATAGGATGGAAAAACAGGACGCTTTATTTTCTAATTGTCTCCTGCACTCTGTTGTTTAGCCCCTTATATTCTGTTCTTTGGCCTGATTTGTGGATATCTTATGGTTCTCTGAAATTTTTCTCCTTGTAGATAGTAGATTGGAAGTGCCAGAAAACAAAGAGCTGATGAAGCAATCAAGCTCGAGAACTGGCCTGAAACGCAAAACTGATGTTGGTATTGCACAAAAGTCAAAAGCTGCAAAAACTGAAGGAGACTTATCCAGAAGTGGAACCCAATCGTCCATGAAGGATACTGACCTGGTTGATAAAGACCCAGGACGTTCTGATCTGGAAAGTAAACTGGAGACTCAAACTAGAGAACTTTGGGCACTGAAAGATGATTTAAAGAAGCATTTGACAACAGCAGAATTGCGCCAGTTGCTTGAGATCAATGATCAAGATTCTGCTGGGTCTGAGCTTGATCTGCGTGACCGGTGGTAATTTTTTGCACCTATTCATGCCTCTTCATTTGTTGTCATTTATTCAGCTAATTTGGTTAGTTTCATTCCATAAATTTTGGTCTGGTCAGAACATGAGCAGCATGAGATATTTATGCCAGTTCTTTTTGTAGCCTAAAGCAAGCTTAGGATGCATGCATCAAATGCTGGTTGGTTTGATATGTTTCTGTATGTTAGTACTAGTAGCTTACAGGATGCATCTTCTGTATTTAGAACTCAACCACAGAGACAATTAACATCTATAAAAGGTAATGCACAAATTATTAATGCAAGTTTTGTTGCAAATATTTTTCAGCACTGATGGCATGATGTTTGGAGCACTTGCTAAGTGCTCAACTTGTTCTGGTTCAGTGCGTTATTCTGGAGGAGTGTACCGTTGTCATGGCTACCTCTCTGCATGGAGCAGGTGTTCTTACTCAACTCGTGAACCAGAACGTGTAAAGGGTAAATGGAAAGTTCCTGATGGCACAAGCAATGAGTATCTTATCAAGGTATAATAAGCTAGCTTTTGTAGAAATTTATCCAAGTTGTCACTTACCTCCTGTTTTTGGAAAACAAAAATTGTTACAGTGGTTTAAATCACAAAAAAGTAAGAAGCCTATTCGCATCCTGCCACCACCAACACCCAGTGCTGCTGCAAGTCAAGCTTCAAACAGCCAATCTCAATCATCCAAGAGTGAAAGCTTAGCTGATTTGAAAGTTTGTATTTCAGGATTACCTAAGGAGTCCATGGTACATATATTTTCATCCAGCAGCTTGCTTGCAGTTTACAGTCTCTCATCTATTAATATGTTGTGTGCATCTGTCATAATTCTAGAAATTCAACTTACAAGGTATCTTGTTTGGGCTTTGCAGGATGATTGGAAGCAGAAAATTGAAGCTGCAGGTGGGATGCTTCATTCCAAAATCAAGAAAGGTATATATTTCCCGGAATAACCTTTTGTTGAGGTGCATGTTACCTTGTTCTTAATCAAATCAAATTGCAGATACAAACTGCTATGTTGTTGGTGGTGAGGTAGGTGATCCCGATGCTGAGATGAGGAAGGCACGGTAAGGCTGGGCTGCTCTCATAAGCCATACACTCATAAGCCTGATTAATTCTTGAATATTTACCCTTCATTGTTCTTTCTTTCTTCCAAGGTTGCACCTAATTGTTGAGCATTTCAATTCATCTGATACAGAATGGTTGGCAGGAGGATGAAATTGCCAATCGTCAGGCAGGATTACCTGGTTGACTGTTTCAAGAGGCAAAAAAAGCTTCCATTTGATCTATACAAAGTTGAAGCAACTGGTGAGGCTTCTAGCATGGTTACAGTCAGAGTGAAAGGCCGAAGTGCTGTGCATGGGGCTTCTGGTTTGCAGGATACAGGTCACATTCTTGAGGATAGGGGAAGTATATATAATACTACTCTTAACATGTCCGACTTATCTACTGGTGTCAACAGGTTTGCCTTTTCTTTGTTATATACACCCTATTTCTCTTCTGAAGTGATGTTGTGTCTTGTAAATCTTTTTTGCACCTTACAAGTGTTTTTATGTTTGAACATGATTTTTTTTCTTTGGTTTTAAATAGTGCTTCTCATGTAATTTAGAAGGGAATGCTGTTCTTTCTTGGAACATTAGTTGAACACATTTACCCCCTGTATCACCAAGCTTTATCCATAGACCCACTGCTATAAGATAAAAAATCTGAATGTGTTCCTTTAGAATTATGTTCTTATTCTTTATTTAAAGTTTCCTTCCTTTTAAAGCAACTTTTAAGTGAGAAAAGGGACATAAGGAACCAATTGGCTAGCAATCAAGGCATTTTGTAGATTTTTCTTTTTTGGCTGTATTTTTTTCATTCTTTGTTCTTTATATATGCTTGCTGCAACCGAGGGGTTTACCTGGCTTTACGATTGTTAAATTCTTTATTTTTCTTCCAGGTATTTCGTCATTTCTGACCATTGGCCTTTTGTTTTCAATGTGTGTAGTTATTATATACTCCAAATTATTCAAGATGATAAGGGGTCAGATTGTTATGTCTTCCGCAAGTGGGGTCGGGTTGGAAATGAAAAAATTGGTGGAAATAAACTGGAGGAGATGTCAAAATCAGATGCTATAGATGAATTTAAGCGCTTATTCCTCGAGAAGACCGGGAATACATGGGAGGCATGGGAGAAGAAACAAAATTTTCAGAAGCAACCTGGCAGATTTTACCCACTGGATATTGTACTTGTCCTCTTCATGTTCCTCTATTTAAATTTTCTAAATTCATGTTGTTGGTTTCATTGTTGCTTCTAAAATCCTCTAATTTTCCGTTATCCACTGTAATTTTGTAGGATTATGGAGTTAACAAACAGATATCAGACAAGAAGCACACTGATGCTGACAGTAAACTTGCTCCTGCATTGTTAGAATTGATGAAGATGCTCTTCAATGTGGAAACGTACAGGTGATTGGCACATTGCTTTTATCTTCCCTTTCCCGCCTCTTCCATGCTATGTAGCAAGTGACTATTGTTTTTTTGTTTTCCCAATTGATGATTACATTTTTGAAGACAACTATTGTTTGCAGAGCTGCTATGTTGGAATTTGAAATTAATATGTCAGAAATGCCACTTGGGAAGCTGAGCAAAAGTAATATCCAGAAGGGTGTGTAGCCGCAAAGATCTTGTCCCCTTCACTTCTGTTTCTTTTTATGCTCAAATATTTTTTTAAGGTATAGATTTGCCATTTCATAGTATTTAGGTATCCTTTGCTTATGTTTCAGGGTTTGAGGCATTAACAGAGATACAAAATCTGTTAAGTAGTGATTCCTTGAATCCTCCTGTCAAAGACAGCTTGATTGTTGATGCTAGCAATAGATTCTTTACTGTCATTCCTTCTATTCATCCTCATGTGATCAGGGATGAGGATGATTTACGGTCAAAGGTATTTCCTCTCTCTCTCTCTCTCTCTCTCTCTCCAGCTCTTCCTGTTACTCTCTACATTGAAGGCACTAGCAGGATTGGACGTATGTGTAAGGAGTAATTTCACATGGTCAGTTGTGATTTCTATTCTATAGTGGTTAACAAATTTGTATCTTTGCGTGATTGAGTTCTTTGTATGATATAATATAGAAAAATAATACCCTTTTCTTCTCTTGAATAATAGGTGAAAATGTTGGAAGCTCTGCAGGATATTGAGATAGCTTCAAGATTAGTAGGTTTTGATGTTGACAGTGATGACTCCCTTGATGATAAGTATCAGAAACTGTGCTGTGATATTGCTCCACTTCCTCATGATAGCGAAGATTATCGGCTTATTGAGAAATATCTCCTTACTACTCATGCCCCTACTCACACGGTTTGCTTCTTTCTTGTAATTTGGTTTTCATAACTCCTAAAGTGATGGGTTCTTCCGTTCCTATCTAATTTCTGCTTGCCAAGTACTTTTTAGCCGAGTTTGGGGATGGTAACCTGCAGTTCCATAACTGTTTCTTACTGTTGTTTTTACTTGGGAGGAGTAACAGTGATTTTCATCTCAGGATTGGACCCTTGAATTGGAAGAGGTATTTTTGCTTGAGAGAGAAGGAGAATTTGATAAATTTGCTCCATATAGAGAAAAACTGAAGAACAAGATGCTTCTTTGGCATGGTAAGTTTAGCTAATTTACGCCAATGAAACAGATAACATCTGAAGGACAAGAGAAATAGTTGTCATTTCATGCTATTGGGTTAAATTCATCTGCGGTCCCCAGCCTTTATTTTTTCATTCCACTTTTGTCCCTAAACCTCCAATTTGTTCCACTTAAGTCCCCAACCTAATCAAATTGTTCCATTTTCATCCTTTTTTGGACGGAAAAATGTAACATCAGCCCCAGATTGTAGGGAAAATTACAATTTTCATCCTTAACTTTGTTCTTTTTTCTTTACTAAGACCTTAATTTCTGTTTTGTATGCTAAAATCATTAAATAACGTTTTAGAAAGAAATGCAGAAACCCCTGGAAACTCACCTTTTTCCCAAAACATCCTCAAAACTTACCCATGTAACAATCCAGCCACCATCTCCCTCTCGCTTACTTTTGAGCTCTGGTGGCACAACCGCCAGCAGCTAGAGTAATGTCGCAGGCCAGGAATTGGCAGCCATAGAGGCACTTCAATTGGTGGTGGTCCAACGATGTCGGATGTCCGCAGGAGTAAAGGGCTTCACCACTAGAGCCCTGGCGATCCACATGGTGCTACACCCACTGCCCAATTTCTCCTTAAATATTCTTGATTTATCAAATCAATATTAGTGTTCTTGAACAAATTCAAAACCCAGATTTTATTACAGGCTCGATTTCATCAATTTGAATGAAATTCGTTAACGTAACCATGGGGTTATCCCTGTGCATGCTCAATGAGATACATCCATTTTCCTGTGATTTTCATGGATGATGGTGGCTGGAGTGCCATGGGAGAGTGGCAGATGGGAGGTAAGTGAAGATGGTACCTAGCTGTCAAATGGCTAATTTTAGGGTTTCTGGGGTAGAGGATGAGTTTCCAAGGGTTAAAGCTGGATTTTCCATTCTTTTTTGTTATTTAATTATTCTTATTAACCCTTATTGTATAAACAATTGAATGAGAGATAAGGTTTAACTAAAGTATGACTCATACTAATTTGTTTTATTTGCTGAACCTTTTTTTCAAAAGAAATTTAATTAACCATTTTAATTATTTTTTAGATCTAGAAAATATATTAAATTATTATTATTATTATTATTATTATTTTTCAGTTAATCATTTTGAAGCTTATTATAATTCCTAAAATGGTTGACGTCGATTATCATGTTTTTATTATCAATTAACTGTTCTCAAGTATTCTTCAATTACAAATTTGAAATGAGTAATGTTTTCTACTGGAACTAATGATTTTAGTACACAGAACAAAAGTTAAGGTCTCAATTAAGATAAAAGAATAAGGTTAAGGACAAAAGTTGTATGTCCCTCAATCTTGGGCTGATGTAGCATTTTTCTGTCCATCATAACAATTTCTGTCCAATAAAGGACAAAAATGGATCAATTAAGTTAGGATGGAGACTTAAGTGGAACAAATTGGAGGTTAGGGACGATAGTGGAACAGCAAATAAAGGTTGCGGACCACAGATGCATTTAACCCCATGCTGTTTGTTTATATAGAATGTTGTCACCATGTGAAATCTGAATTTTCTGCTATGCAGGTTCTCGATTAACTAATTTTGTGGGAATACTGAACCAGGGGCTAAGAATTGCTCCTCCTGAAGCTCCTGCCACTGGCTATATGGTTCTAACTATCCCTCCCTCCCTCTCTCTCTCTCCCTCTCTCTCCCTCCCTCCCTCCCTCTCTCTCTCTCTCTCTCTCTCTCTCTGCATCTGCATGTGTGTGCTTGCATGCATGTCTGCTTGTCCGTCTTGCCATTCACTCAGCCTCCCTCCCTCATCATCATCATCTTCATCATCATACTGCACCTTAATCTCAGATATGTCGGGGTTGGTGGCATGAAAGATCATAGTGTTCATTAACCGTTTACCATTTATAGTTATTTAACACTACAAGTTCATGCAAAGTTTTATACCAAATGTTCTCTCTCTCTCTCTCTCTCTCTATCTCTCTCTAAACACGTGTGTGTGTGACATGTGTGGGTGTTGGGGTGTTTGCATGTGTGTCTGTGGTCTTGATATTGAAATTGGAATGCACTGTAGCACTTTGCTTGGTATTGTATGCTATATAATGCATCGTATGTTTTGGACTGCAGTTTGGAAAGGGCATATATTTTGCTGATTTGGTCAGTAAGAGTGCTCAGTACTGCTACACTGACAAGAAAAATCCTGTGGGCCTAATGCTTCTGAGTGAAGTTGCTTTGGGTGAGGTCTATGAACTCAAAAAGGCAAAGGTGGGTTCATTTATCCTGAATGGTTTCACCCATTTTTATTGTTTTTGTTGCTTTCTCAACTTGTTGCCCCCTTTCCTGGAGGAATAGGGGCTTTGTTGGTGAGCCTGGAGATTTGATTGCGGACATGTTATTCTGTTTGTAACTTTGTGTCAATTTCTATGTTCATGCGTTTAGAGTTATGGGTATTGATCGAATCCTAGAGTTGCCTATGTCCTCATGCAATCAGGTTGTACACTAAGTTAGAGTTTGACTCTCTCATATAGAAGCACATTTACAGTATATATGAAATGTAGTTATGCATATATAAAATGTAGTTATGAGTAAATAATTTGATTTTCCCATATCCAAGAATGTTTACAGTATACAATATGGAGTTTCAGGTCTTATCAAAAGAAATACTTATATATGGAGTTATGGGTAAATAATTTTGCCCCTTACCCTGTTTGACATTCATAATGCTTTGCTGTATGTTTGTCAGTATATGGATAAACCACCTGAAGGAAAGCATTCAACAAAAGGATTAGGGAAGAAAGTACCCCGAGAATCTGAATTTGTGAAATGGAAGGATGATGTTATTGTTCCTTGCGGCAAACCAGTGCCATCGACCGTAAAGGCTTCTGAGCTGATGTATAATGAGTACATTGTTTATAATACAGCTCAGGTGAGTTTCTAGTATTTAATTGACATTGTTGCTTAATTACCCATATAAGAGTGTTATGTGCCTTCCTTCATGAGCATTTAGTGAGATTTATTTTTTGAGGGGTGATACCGTTTGATATTTGACAATCAAAGCTCTGAGGAGCCTGTAAAACTCAGATGCACATGATGAGCAGTCAAGGTGTCCCTGGTCAGCCTCTTTGATGCTGTTATATGTGGTGGATAGGGTATTTCAAGATTAGTTATATGCTTGTGCCAATATATAGAGAAGCTTAGGCACCTTAAGCAAGAGATCCTGGGTTTGATGTAAGGCTTTGTATATGGAAAATACTTGCTTAGGAGTGGTTCCTGCTTCGATGCCTGATAGTATCCCAAGGTGATTAGTCTTCGCCTGCAAGGCATATGATACTTAAGGTGCACCTGAAATGGGAAATTGTTTTGGATATTTATGACCAACATCGCTTTGCTTTAGGCAACAGGATGGTGGCAGATTCTTGTAACCTCTTTCTCCGTCTGTGAGACAATTTAGAAAACTGTGATGGATCACGACTATTATGATTAATTTCAGCAGAAGATCATGTAGGCAAGAATTGGCATCAGAACTAAAAGACCATGAACAGCCCAGTCTGAATGAATATGAAGCACTTTTTAATCAGTGCACTGCAAGGAGGGTGTTGTTGCTAATACTGGCAAACTTCATTTTCATACGTGCTGATTTGTGATTTGGAGTGTATTCGAGTGGATTTAAGGTTTTAGAGATCATCAGCTAAACTTTGTGGTATGGGTGGTTTATCACATTGTCTTGCAGTTGGTCCCTTGGACTTATTTTTAGAGGGTTAAATTGACTTCTTGTTTGGGCATTGTCTTTGGGATTTGACCCCACGTTCTCTCTCGAACCAGTTTGATTTATGCTTGCAGTGTTTTCTCGAGTTTACTTTGTCCACCTGCACCCAAAGCAAATCCAATATTACTCATTCGCATGTGACAATGTGGTGCTCGTAAACAGGTAAAAATGCAGTTTTTGCTGAAGGTAAGATTTCATCACAAAAGGTGAACAGTAACCGAAGGTTTGGGAATGACACGATGCAGTCAAGTGTGCATTTTTGTTGCCTTTTGTACAAGAAGCTGGAAAACTTTCAATGATCTCGTTTTGGGGTTTGCTTGGAGATCAAGCTACTTCTGCTGAAGGAATGTATAGCTATTTTTAGGAAACATATCGACTGACCTTTTACCAAGTCAGGCTCTTTTGTTTGTATTCCTGCGAAATGCTAGCTATGGTCTTGTAATGCTTTCAGCATATTAAGATAAATCGCTTGCGAACAGGTCTATGCATGCCATCCACAAATTATTTGCAGAATTGATGCCAGAAATGTGTAGGTGTTCGACTGGTGCAAACCCTCCTTCCATTGTAGCAACTCTGGGCATGTATGTTGATATCATACAAAGTTAGGTGAGCCTTGATGTAAACATCTCAAGTTAGACATCTGAAAGTTGCGAAAGTGTGTTTGCTTGTAAGTGTCCTCTATTTGTAAGCCGCTTTCAGAAGAAACAAAAAATAGGAAGACAACACATATTGGTAACAGGTGCTCTATTATAGACGTGGAGCTGCAAGCTTGCAGCAGCAGGAAAGATGTAGAAACTGTCACAATAAAGCATCGGTTGTGTTTTTTTGTTTTGGCTGCAAACTGCCATTATCCTGTGTTACAGATGTCGATCCTCATATTAGACCCATGCATGCCTTTTGACAAGCATTTGCTGTGTGCAAGCTTCCCTTTCCCCACCTTTAGATCACCTGTCTGTGCTTCCTTTCGCCATCAACTATTGCTTCTCCCTTAAGTATCGGGCTGCGGACTATGTGTTAGTGTTTGTGTATTGACGGTGTTAGGCTTGTAAAACCGTCTGCCATAGAAGTTTGGAATCTAACATTGTTTTTCAATTTCACTAGATCTAGTTGTATTTGTGGACAATAAAATAGCTGCAGAATAAAAAAAACTTTTAAGAAAAGAAAAACACTTCCTCGTGTCAGCACAGCAGAAAAGTGTTGTGGTATACTCTCAGTCTCAGTCCTAGTTTTCCATTTGTTTGTCATATAATCTAAAATAATTTATGGTTGTGCTAAAAATTTGAATGGTGACCGCTTTATACCACTACAAGTCTTTCTTAAATCATTGTACTGGCGAAAGATAAATAAGGTATAATATTATAATCTCTCCATTCCACTAATCTTGCTCCAGTTTTCTTTTTTGTTGTCATAAATAATACTTTCATATTTAACAATTTACTTTACCATACTACCCTTCAAAATTATCATTCTTAAGACAAGTGGATATAAGAATGAGAGAAAAAGCAGAAGGATCTTTATTAATTCATCTTTCCCTGTTTTTCCCCTTTATTTATTTTTTTTTCTTTCAATGGCAATAAGCTCAAACATCTATTCTAGGTCACCTACTGTTGGCTTTACGCCTGATGAGGAAGAAACGCTTAGTTGCTTGTAATTTTGACGCTGCTACTTTAGCTGGCCTTCTTGCTTTTTATACTTGAATTGGAGGGAGCAATATGCATTGGTTGGGAAGTGGAAGAGAGGATGGCTGATCTCTGCCCCACCAAGGGAACCCAATCCAACATTTCACTTCCTTGTGATGACACTTTTGATTCGTTGTCGCTTTCTCATATTTATGTAGCATTTACATTAGCGCTAGTTCTTTTTTATTCACAATATAATCAGTGGTGGAACTAGAATTTTTCGTTTGAGGGGGCGAGCCCGGAGGAGAGTCGACTAAACCCGGAAGAGAGACGGCATCGCTGCGAGGCAAAGCTGGAGATTGGGAGTAATTCGTACAAATTCAAAGATTAGGGTGCAACTCGTACAAGTTGAAAAATTTAGAAGACTAATAGTGCATTTAGGCCATGTTAGAATATCTGTTTAAGACAAATGGTAATAATTACTAATTCGGTCACTGTTTTCTTTAGTACCTACCTCACTGCCCCCCATCTTCATATTATTTCATTATTTCTGGGGGGTAAAAATACATTCGCGTCCCTAATTTCTCTTGAATTAACCAATTAAGTACCTATATTTAAATTTTTTTAAAATT